>JANJGK010000037.1:28827119-28877433 GCA_039081455.1 Macrobrachium rosenbergii | reverse complement strand
ATGCCAGACTTTCAAACAGCTATGTCAAACTTTCAAACAGCTATGTCAGACTTTTCAAACAGCTATGCCAGACTTTCAAACAGCTATGCCAGGCTTTCAAACAGCTATGCCAGACTTTCAAACAGCTATGTCAGACTTTCAAACAGCTATGTCAGACTTTCAAAAACTGGGGAAGATAAGAATAGAGGAATTTACAGTCAGTTTTGAAGAACATTTTAGAAGGCGAAATTTAAATGTTGCCGTTTGCTCAGGGAACAATTCTGCCCTAAAATGAAAAACTAAGATTCTGCAAAATGTTCGAAATTGAGATATGCCACCTACTGGGGTCGTGAAACACTAATACACAAGTTACTGCAGCTTCAGAATGATTCTTCAATGCTTTCCACGAGTATTTAAGGGGTCCCATTTGCAGCATCTGCAAAACCAGTAGTAAGGCAAGGGAAAACTGCAGTATCTACCATTTTTTCTCAGTTTTGTGTTTCTGCTGATACTGCAGTCTTCCATTTTAGGGCAGAAGAGTCCGCTCCGGCATAAGGCCCAGCTTCAAATAAACAAAAACGAAGTTTGATCATGTTAAAACTTTAACTTAAGCGCAGATTAGTTAGGTTGAATTGACTTTAAAACATGGGAAACAGTAGTTTATTTTTGGAACGTGTTTGTTGGCGATATTACATCAAAGGAATGGGTTACCCCTTTCATCTGCTGGCTTGCATTTGAAGTAGTTAGTTTATAAGCAGTATTTACATATTTTGTCAACATAAGATGTTATCGTTTTAACAAGTCAGTCATAGTTCGGGACGCTCGTCTCGCCCGCTTTTGTTTCAGGTACTTAATATTCTCCCCTCTGAGATGGTATGGCGGACTTTATATTTCAGTCATCTGCCATTTAAATTACCATTTCAGTTATACTAATTTTAAAATACTTTTTTATTGAAATAAATAAAACAGGTCATGCAATGTCATTAGAACTCAAGAACTGGCTACCTTCTTATCGTTTTAGTTTTCTGTAAAAGAAAACTATTGTGCCGGCTTTGTCTGTCCGTCCGCACTTTTTTCTGTCTGCCCGCAGATCTTAGAACTACTGAGGCTAGAGGGCTGCAAATTGGTATGTTGATTATCCACCCTCCAGTCATCAAACCTACCAAATTGCAGCTCTCTAGCGTCAGTAGTTTTTTTTTTATTTAAGGTTAAAGTTAGCAATAATCGTGCTTCTGGCAACGATATAGGATAGGCCACCACCGGGCCGTGGTTAAAGTTTCATGGCTGCGGCTCATACAGCATTATATTGAGACCACCGAAAGCTAGATCTGTTTTCGGTGGCCTTGATTATTCGCTGTAGCGGCTGTACAGAAAAACTCGATCGCGCCGAAGAAACTTGTTTAGTTAATTTAACGAAAAAGAGAATGTTATGGAAGCTCCAGCACATTCTCTTTCTTTCCTCTCTACATCACACAAACATATTTAAATGTAATACAACGTGAATTTTCTATCAGGAATTAAAGAGATTTCAAATTATTTCGTTTTTAGTTATAAAAAAAATTCCTGCAGTTGATTTGACCTGGAACCCACGGGATTAGATTGCCTCGATGCTATTGAGGACTTATTGAACGACGTATTTTTTTTTTTTTTTATCAATTCAGAGCCGAGTACATTTCTTGTTTTTTATGAAATGTAAAATATTTTTCCGTTAAGCGCCTGTGGATTAATGTGTGCTCCGCGATCACCAATTCAGCCGAAATATCATTTTTACATTATTAAACGGGTGCCATTTTTTTCTTTTTAGAAAATCATGTGTGTCGTTTCTAAATGGGTATAAAGTTTTGCACGATTAATATTAATAAGATTGATTTGACATGCTAAATCAAAGTAATCAAAGAGACAAATGTATAAAAACTGATTGGTAGTTGGTTTAGATTAAGTCGACATTATGCCGGCACGGACTCTTGGTCCCCAAGGTTGCATGTCAAACAGGAAATTCTACACAAACTCATTTTTCCTACATCAACCTCCATTAGATAACTTCTGTGCTGAATACCGCAAAACATTCCCTGTGACGCAGTAACTGTAACTAACAGAAACATATGTTATGCAGGTTAATGTGACTTGTGATATTCAGGAATTATTTCATGTAACGCACTGATGCTGCTGTTTTCGCCTGGGTTGCAATATTGACTTGCTGTGCGAAGCATATTAATCTCTCGCTCACGTAAAGGATTATGATTTAAGTTATGAATAACGCTTCACTCCGGATTTTCTTTGAGAAACCACACGAGCGGTGAGGGTCATCGTCTCTCTCTCTCTCTCTCTCTCTCTCTCTCTCTCTCTCTCTCTCTCTCTCTCTCTCTCGTGCACACATTCATTACGTCTGTATCTTTACTTGGGGATTGATATATATTATTTCAGATCTCTCTCTCTCTCTCTCTCTCTCTCTCTCTCTCTCTCTCTCTCTCTCTCTCTCTCTCTCTCTCTCTCTCTCTCTTGTGCGCACATTCATTACGTCTGTATCTTTACTTGGGGATTGATATATATTATTTCAGATCTCTCTCTCTCTCTCTCTCTCTCTCTCTCTCTCTCTCTCTCTCTCTCTCTCTCTCTCTCTCTCTCGTGCACACATTCATTACGCATGCACCTTTACATGTGGCTTGATATATATTATTGCAGATCTCTCTCTCTCTCTCTCTCTCTCTCTCTCTCTCTCTCTCTCTCTCTCTCTCTCTCTCTCTCTCTTGTACACATTCATTACGTATGCATCTTTACTTGGTGCTTGAGATATATTATTGCGGATCTCTCTCTCTCTCTCTCTCTCTCTCTCTCTCTCTCTCTCTCTCTCTCTCTCTCTCTCTCTCTCTCTCTCTCTCTCATTACGTATGTATCTTTTCTTGGGGCTTGAGATATATTTTTGTGGATCTCTCTCTCTCTCTCTCTCTCTCTCTCTCTCTCTCTCTCTCTCTCTGTGTGTGACAAATTCCCTTGTCTTAACAGAAGAAACGTCGAGTCTTCAATCTACATCGTTCAGCGAGAGCCACTTTTTTCTTATTCCCAGTAGACTTGAGTGCCACAAGTTTTTCTTCCTCCTTCTCCTCCTCCTCTCAAGGCTTGATGTATCTCTTATATTTTATGAGCATATAAAGACCAAAGGTCAAGAAAGGCGGTCAAGGGACACAGAGAGGGGAAACAGTTTCCCGTGTAATCCATTTGATAGAGTTAATAATGATTTTTAGTTTTCTGGAAAAGATAGCTATTGAGATGGCTTTGTCTGTCCGTCCGTACTCCTTCTGTCCGCACTTTTTCTGTCCGCTCTTGGATCTTAAAAACTACTGAGGCTAGAGGGCTGCAAATTGGTATGTTGGTCATCCACCCTCCAATCATCAAACGTACCAAATTGCAGCCCTCTAGCCTCAGTAGTTTTTATTTTTATTTAAGGTTAAAGTTAGCTATAATCGTACTTCTGGCACTGCTATAGGTACCAACAACACAGGCCATCACCGGACCGTGGCCGAGTTTCATGGGCCGCGGCTAAGAGTTTCATGGGCAGTGGCTGAAAATTTCATACATCATTATACGCTGTACAGAAAAGTCGATTGCGCCGAAGAAACTTCCCCACATTTTTTATTTGCGTCTTATTGTATTCGAATTTTCTTATACATATACAAATGAAGTTTTTTTTATATTAGACAGTCTCATCTACTTTTCCATTACCATAGTTAGAGACTTTTTACTTTCACCATTTAACTAAATAACTGAGCATCATCTATTGTTGAAGCTTTGGTTTCCGGGTCATCCAATCGGTTAAAGCAAAGCCAAGAGAAAGAGGAGGTCTGCTCACTTCCCCCCCAAAATCCCCCATGTAGGCGGAGCTTCGTCTACCTCCTTATTGCGTCAGCAGGCGAGTTGCCGCAATGAGCAGGTACCTCTAAGATACGTCATCGCCTACGTAGTTACCCCAGGCGGGAGGCGACTCCACCCAACTGGGAGAACTTGTCTCGCTTGGCCTTGGGTTAAAGAACCCGCCCCCTGCACATGTTTTTAAATACGGCCCGTTCGTTGTCTTCCTTCGTACCTTTTATTATTATTCGTCTCTTTTATTTGCCTTCTCTGGTTAAAAAAAAGCTAGTTTTTGGGACTGAATTACACCGTTTTGTTGAGTAAGCAGTCCGTACCTCTTCATCTTATTCAGTAAGGTTTTTCTGTATCTCCCTTGCAATATATTATCTTTATTAACTCATGCAGCGCACTGTAGGGATCACTTGAGGATCTTTGCAGCGTCCCCTCAACCCGCAGCTGCAACCCCTTTCGTTTCTTTTACTGTACCTCCGTTCATATTCTCTTTCTTCCATCTTACTTTCCACCCTCTCCTAACAATCGAGTCATAGTGCAACTGCGAGGTTTTCTTCCTGTTACGCCTTTCAAACCTTTCTGTTCTCAATTTTCCTTTCAGGTGCTGAATGACCTCATAGGTCCCAGTGCTTGGCCTTTGGCCAAAATTTTATATTCCATTCTATAGAATGAAGATGGATCCAAAGTTACGTAACTTCGGAACGAAAAATTATAATGAAAATAATAACAATATAAGCCGCCTTTCCATGTGTATAGTCCTCATTGTTAAGACGAACTCAGTCCGGCGGCTTTCTTGATAGCCGCTTGAACGAAGCCACTTCGCCCTGCGGCTACTAAGCTCCCCATTTGGGCTCATTCACATGGAGGGAGTTGTCTTATGGGCGGCTAACAATTTCTTGATAGAGGGGGTTTCATATGCCGTGGAAAATATAAGATATATATAAGGCCTCAATATCACCTCCCCGCACTAACCACACCCCCCCGCCCCCGCCCCCGCCCCCGGTTCTTCGGTTGAATATGGCAGCTGAATCGTGCATCATGCAAGATTTCTCACGCCCGCAGACTGTATTTCACACCCGCCCTTTCGGGATCGACTTGCCGTATTGCTTAGCTCAGCGCCGCCCGCCCTTACACCTGGTAATTTGAGAGAGAGAGAGAGAGAGAGAGAGAGAGAGAGAGAGAGAGAGAGAGAGAGAGAGAGAGAGAGAGAGAGAGAAAGGGGGGTCACAGAAATTTAACAAATATCCTATAAAGACGAGAGAGAGAGAGAGAGAGAGAGAGAGAGAGAGAGAGAGAGAGAGAGAGAGAGAGAGAGAGAGAGAGAGAGAAATTTGATAAATATCCTATAAAAAAAGAGGGAGAGAGAGAGGGAAAGGAAGTCGCAGAAATTTGATAAATATCCTATAAAAGACCAGAGAGAAAGAGAGAGAGAGAGAGAGAGAGAGAGAGAGAGAGAGAGGAGAGAGAGAGAGAGAGAGAGAGAGAGAGAGAGAGGAAAGGAGGGTCGGGGAATGAAGTAGGGGGAGGGAGGAAACTGAGAAAGTGGAAGCAGAGGAAGACAAGACGAGCAGATGAATAACAGTTGGGGGAAACGAAGGATATTTGTACTGGATGAACTGAATAATGGCTACTTGCGTTTCGTTTTAAAAGCTGGATTAAGGGAGACAGAGTAACATATTGGAAACATTGAATGTGTCAGCGTGCTCCGTAAATCTAGCAAGACCTTTTATGGAGGATGGATAAAGTTGATCGCCTGCGATGTCGAAAAATGAGAAATGCGATGGAAATGGAGCGGAAATGAATGAGAGAAGAGTTAGTTTTACAAGAGACAGGAGAGAGGGGATCTTAACACCGACACCAATTAGTGTAAAAGGACCTGAGCGTGATTCAGTCCGTACATTGGTCGAATTACGCCAGTTGTTAAAAAGAGATGATGAATTTGGAAAGTTTTACTCTTTCTTTTCTTCATGAAGCCAACTGTAAAAATCCGCAGCTGTCCACAGACGATACAATCAGTTCTTAAGAAAGCAAGGGGGTGCGGTGCACTGTAGGCACTACTTTATGTTTTTTGAAGCGTGCCTTCGACCCCTAGCTGCAACCCCTTTCGTTCCTTTTACTGTACCTCATTTCATATCCTTTTCCTTCCATCTTACTTTCCACCCTCTCCTAACAATTGATTCATAGTGCAACTGCTTTGAGGCTTTCCTCCTGTTACACCTTTCAAACCTTTTACTGTTAGTTTCCGTTTCAGCGCTGAATGACCTCGTAAGTCCGAGCGCTTGGCCTTTGGCCTAAATTCTATATTCAATTCCATTCAGTTCTAAGAAAGCAGACTGCAGTAATACATCATTTTAACAATTTTCTCATTGCAGAAGCAAGGGTTAGGAAATCTAACGCCCTTTTCTAGCCCATGCATGAAGAAAACAAGGAAAAATGAGGAACAGAAAAGGATGAGGCTTAATTACGAAGGGAGCCATTGACCTTCCTGCCAGAGAGGTTTTAAGAGGCAAGTACAACAGGAGCACGAAGAGAATTCCAATCATTAGCGGTATGAAGGTAGAACGCTACCCAACAGTATTGCGCAACCCAGGGATTGCCGATTTCCACTTGTAATTAGCCCTCGAAGCGTAATCCCTATCCTAGTTGTTCTTACCTGTCCTCTTGCCATACTCGTATACAGTACCCTAGCTGATGCTTTCTATCTATCTATCTATCTATCTATCTATCTATCTATCTATCTATCTATCTATCTATCTATCTGTCTGTCTGACTGTCAGACGCCTACGTTTCCTTAAAAGTCTCGTTGGCTCCAAGGCCAAGGGAGAGACACAAGGTCTACCTAACTGGGAGGAGTCACCTCCCACCTGGGGTAACTACGTAGGCGATGACGTATCTTAGAGGTTACCTGCTCATTACGGCAGTTCACCTGCTGACGCAGTAAGGAGGTAGACGAAGCTCCGCCTACATGGGGGATTTTGAGGGGAAGTGAGCAGGAGCAGTCCTTCTCTTTCTCTTGACCGTGGTTGACTCCACGACCCTTTTATATATGGCAAAATAGCCCACTGGTTTATAATCATAAAGCTGTTTCCGATTCGACCTGAACCAAAGTTGTTCATAAACGTTTTCAAATTACTCTCTTAGTTAGCTAATTTTGTTTCTTTTTCATATTGCAGATTCGTCCTCAGATTATTATATTTTCTCAATTCAATATCATATTTTCATCGCGGCATCATCATCCCCATTAGTTTAAATTTAACGTCGTTAAAATATCCATCCTTATTCTCGTGATTTGTGATTTGGTTTCCGATCGTGTATCTTAACCTCTCTCTCTCTCTCTCTCTCTCTCTCTCTCTCTCTCTCTCTCTCTCTCTCTCTCTCTCTCTCTCTCTCTCTCTCTCCATAATATGAAGCCACTAACAGTGTCCTTTCGCTCGAATACGGATACTGTTTCTAGTTAATGACCACAAGAGTCTATACTTTTTACAAAATCGTCTTCCTACGCTTTTCTTACTTAGGAATTTCTTATTTCTATTTTGTTTCGGAGATTATATTATTAACTGTAGTGTTGTATGATTCATCTAACAGAATTTAGTGTAAGGTAAATTGTTCCACCAAGAATGCAATTTTTTAACACTGCTTTTTCACTTAAATCTATTTTTAGTTTCTGTAAAAGAGATCTATTGTGCCGGCTTTGTCTGTCCGTCCGCACGTTATCCTGTCTACACTTTTTTCTGCCCGCCCTCAGATCTTAAAAATTACGGAGGCTAGAGGGCTGCAAATTGGTATGTTGATCATCCACCCTTCAGTCATCAGACATACCCAGTTGCAGTCCTCTAGCCTCAGTAGTTTTTATTTTATTTAAGGCTAAAGTTAGCCATAACCCAGCTTCTGGCAGCGATATAGGATTCGCCACCACCGGGCCGCGGCTCATACAGCATTACACCGAGACCACTGAGAAAGCTAGACCAATACTATTTTCGGTGGCCTTGATTACACGATGTACAGAAAACTCGATTGCGCCGAAGAAACTTCGGCGCATTCTTACTCGTTCATTTTATTCTGGGGCATTCTATCTAAAATTGCAGTAAGAGAAGTTGACATTAGAATTAAGAATGCTAATTAGGATCAGGCCAGATTTCTGCATTCAGTGGCCTTTCCTACTTAACTTGCAGGAAAAGAGAGATGAAAATGGTGGAATTTAGAGTCAGGCGATGTAATTTTTATTTTTTTTTATTTTTTATTTTTGCATTTTGTGGGGTTTTCTAAGTCCTTTTGCAAAATAAGAGATGAAAATGTAGGTAGAAAATGGAAGAAATTGTAAGTAGGGAATGGAAACTTACCCGCTGTCTCTCTGTTAGGGCATGAAGAGATAAATCTCAAGATTTTCTTACTAAGAGGCGTTGTTAATCTTCGGATATTGGTGGAAAATAATTTTATTACTATCGATACAAAATGGGGTTCCTTATTCTCACAGAAGGTAGTACAAAACCACAAGAATTTTTGATACTTTTCATTGTACTTTGAAATAGAGAATTAGAGTTCGCATAATTTGAACGGAGAGTGCAAGTTGGCCTTTGTAACTTAAGTTTCTTGTCAAGATATGCCTTGAAATGTTCGTGCATACAGACATAAAAAAAAAGTATTTTTATTATGCCTAATAAGAGCTAAATAGTTAACAGCTGTGTCGGGAGAGGTGATTGTAATTTATCCTTTGAAATAAACAGTTTGATTTTTTCACAAACAAGTAAAAAATACTCCGAAGATACTTCGGCGCAATCGATTTTTCTCTACAGCTTATAATCAAGGCCACCGAAAATAGATGATTTCTTTCGGTGGTCTCGGTATAATGCTGTATGAGCCACGGCCCATGAAACTTTAACCACGGCCCGGTGGTGGCCTGGTCTATATCGTTAACAGAGGCATGATTATGGCTAACTTTAACCTTAAATAAAATAAAAACTACTGAGGCTAGAGGGCTGCAATTTGGTATGTTTGATGATAGGAGGGTGGATGATCAACATACCAATTTGCAGCCCTCTGGTCTCCGTACTTTTTAAGATCTGAGGGCGGACAGAAAAAGTGCGGACGGACAGACAAATATCCATCTCAATAGATTTCTTTTATAGAAAACTAAAAATGTAAGGACAGTCACAAGTTCTCGGAAATTACTGACTCAAGTGACGAAAGTGAAAAGCATTGTCCAGGGCGATTAATGGTTATGTGCATGAAATCTGCTTTCGGAAAATGAAGTTGTTTTTCATCATATCATTGTGAAGTGCATCACAAAAATGACCTCGAAGGAGCATGAAAGAAAAGGTACCATCAGTCCTTGGTCAAAACAAAAGCATATTGTTTAAACTCCGTCAGTCCTCTCCTAGAGACTCCAACTCCCGTTGAAGAGTCATTATTGTGCGACCCACTTATATGGAAGTGAATAAAAGTATTGCCGTCAGTGCACCTCATGCGATACACTGTAGGCATCGCTTCAGGTTCTTTGCAGCGCCCCTTCGGCTCCTAGTTGCAACAACCTCTTTCACTCCTTTTACTGTACCTCCATTCATATTCTTTCTTCCATCTTACTTAACTACCCTTTCGTAACAGCTGTTCTATAGTGCAAGTGCGAGGTTTTCCTCCTGTTACTTATTTCAAACTTTTTTACTGTCAATTTCCGCTCCAGTGCTGTGCGACCTCATAGGTCCCAGCGCTTGGTCTTTGGCCTAAATTCTATATGCAATTCATGTCATTTTCACAATTCCATTATTGCGCATGTCATGTACACAATAACATTTTGGAGAATACTATTCCTACTGAACGTGTTGCATTGCATTAGGTGCCGGAAGACTACTACAAAAATAACGGAAAATTATTCCATTTCTTAAATGAATGGAGTCTTATCACCAGACTCCGTTAGTGTTTTAGTAGGCGTTATGCGCCTTCTGCCTTCGTGAAGAACAATTCTGGGCCATTTATAGCTATTTTCCATCCTGGACATTGCCGGGCAGTAGGATAACGTTTGTTTTTCTCTCTCAGTATCGTATATATATATATATATATATATATATATATATATATATATATATATATATATATATATTATATATATTATATATATATATTATATATATATATATATATATATATATATATATATATATATATATTATATATATATATTATATATATATATATATATGTATGTATGTATGTGTATATGTATATGGGTATATACACGCACACACAAGCACGCCCACAAACAACTATATATATATATATATATATATATATATATAGTATATATATATATATATATATATATATATATATATATATATATATATATATATATGTATATATTATGTATATTAAATGTGTGTGCGCACATATATAGCACCTAGATATGATGCCTTTGCTTGCGAGTATGGAGAGAGAGAGAGAGAGAGAGAGAGAGAGAGAGAGAGAGAGAGAGAGAGAGAGGAGAGAACGCGCTTCATAAGGCTGCAAAGAGGCAATTAAGGAAAGAGTCTGGAGTTCTTCTTCTTCCATTTCTTGGAATACGAACGGCCTTTTTACCTCTCTCTTCGCCGAGGGGGGTATATTGTCTTTATTGCGGGGTTATTACGCCTTTTGTAGGAGGATAATAATTCACGCACTCAATATCATCGCGCCGAGGAGGCGTCTAATCTGCACTTCGCTCAGGGTCGGGAGATCAGGACCCCTGGTTTATCACCCAATAACGGGGGTTAACTTATTTCATCTGGGGGAGTGGCGGCGTCACCCCAGTCTGTCCTCTGTCCCCCGGTAAGCGTAAAGCTGATGTGTCGGCAGGTATCAAAATCGCTCTTTCTCTCCTAGAAAACCATTGCATTTTGATTGAGATTATATATATATATATATATATATATATATATATATATATATATATATATATATATATATATATATATATATATATATATATATATATATATATATATATATATAATTTTTTTTTTTTCTGACTCGCATCAGGATCGAACCCAGGTCTTGCAATTGAAAGGCGAGACGGCTGCTAACTGAGCCAACCAAGCCTCTCATGTCATAAAATACTTGTGTGGCTTAGTTGACAGAGGTCTCGTCTTTCAGTTGAAAGACCTGGGTTCGATCCTGATGTGAGTCAGAAATTTGTTTCTGTTCCACACGTGGTTGTGTGTTGATTGCTTCTGTCATATATATATATATATATATATATATATATATATATATATATATATATATATATATATATATATATATATATATTTATATGTATGTATTATGTATGTGTGTAAGTGGGTATGTATCAGTAACAAAAATAACTTTATTGCACGTAACCGTGCTAACTGAAATCCTCTACACATCGGCAATTACCTAAAAAATTGTTCGTCTTTATTTTTTTTATATAAAACACTGTCTTCAACTTTCAATTTTCCAATACATGGGCTTAATAAAACACGAAGTTAAACTTATTTTTTTACTCTTATTCGTACTGATACCGATCATTACAGGTTAGTCAAGAGACCTTTTTTTACGTTAAAAACTAATTTCTGAAAGATGAAAGTTTACAGAGCTTGACTCCAGTGTAAATATTAGCGATCGTAAGCAGCACATTATATGCAGAAGGAATCTGCTACTTTTATTTCGTCTGTCATTTGTCATTCTGGGATGTTGTCTCATTCAGTTGAATTGTCCTTGGAGAGTGCCTTTGTCCACACTGCCCTAAAATGGAAGGCTGCAGTATCTGCAAAAATACAAAATTTAGAAAAATGGTAGATACTCCCTTGCCTTACTACTGATTGTGCAGATAGTGCAAATGGGACCCCCCTAAATACTCGTGGAAATCACTGAAGAATCATTCTGAAACTGCAGTAATTTGCGTATTAGTGTTTCACGAGCCCAATAGGTGGCATATCTCAATTTCGAAAATTTTTGCAGATGCTGCAGTTTTCCACTTTAGGGCAGCACTCGGCGCTGAAGCAGCCAATTGTGGCGTTCAATTAGCTCCATATTCCGCTTATTCACCAAAACCTGTCACCTTGTGACTTATACTTGTTGAGGAGGAGTATATGGAAGCCCAGGATGCAACCTTCTTCAGCATTGGGGTAGCAGTTCTTGAACACCGGTCCCTCGTAGTCAGTTAAGGTCATGTTAAACAAAAAGTGCGCCGAAGTTTCTTCGGCATAGTTGAGTTTCTTGTACAGCGTTTAATGCTGTATGGCACTCTCAGCCACGACCCATGAAACTCTCAGCTGCGGCCCATGAAATTTTCAGCCACGGCCCGGTGGTGGCATGTGTTCTTGGCACTTATAGCGGTGCCAGACGCACGATCATGGCTAACTTTAACCTTAAATAAAATCAAAACTACTGATGCTAGAGGGCTACAATTTGGTATGTTGATCATCTACCCTCCAATCATCAAACATACCAAATTGCAGCCCTCTAGCCTTAGTCATTTTTATTTTATTTAAGGTTCAAGTTAGCCAGAATCATGCATCTGGAAACGATATGGGATAGGTCACCACCGGGCCGTGGTTAAAGTTTCACGGGCCGCGGCTCATACGGCATTATACCGAGACCACCGAAAGATAGATCTATTAACGGCGGCGTCGATTATACGCTGTAGCGGCTGTACAGAAAACTCGATTGCGCCGGAGAAACTTCGGCGCATTTTTTCTCTTGTTTTTGTTTTTCACCTTCTGTGCAACGGATGTCGACAGTGCCATGTGTTGGGAGTTTATTGCAGAAACCACTGAAGATGCCAAAGGTTCCATATAAACCTCACAAATTTAATAACGTGAACAGAACTGTTGCTGGTGTAAGGGAAAGACGCCCCCCCCCGCAATCCCGGAAGTCAGTTGAGGGCGAGCTTTAGCTTTGCAGAAATAGATTAATGCTAAAATTAGCGGTAAGAGAAACCTAATATAATGTAGCTGGCTGCAAGCGATTTGTTGCTTGATGTTCTTTTAATAAATTTCATATCCAGTTTATATTCCCTTTTGTATTTTTGCTGTATGTTTATATCTGCTTTCTTGGAAGCGTAAAGCATTTTTCAGCCTGTAGACGTTGAACGTAATGTCATTATTACAAGTTTAAAGTGGCGCATCGCCATAATCAAGGTAGTTACTATGTTGATCAAAAATAAAATGCACGGTATTACAAAAACCCTCTTGACTAATTCATATAGTTATAATAAGTCATATATGTGTATATATATATATATATATATATATATATATATATATATATATATATATATATATATATATATGTAAAGTCCGAAACCTCTCTCTCTCTCTCTCTCTCTCTCTCTCTCTCTCTCTCTCTCTCTCTCTCATATAAACGATCCTCGTCTGCCGAGTGTTTAGCAGGAAAAAAAAAAAAACGCAATGAACGGTGTCATACCGAAAATTACACCCATTTATGAAACCGCACTACCTATTTGCCATCACGAGGCTCTTGTCCAAAAAAAAAAAAATAATAAAAACCAAAAAACGTAGAACACTTGACGTGTTTTGCTAGACCCTAATGGGCGAGGAGGAACGAGGCATTTTCTGAAACCTGCTAAGCTGCGTTTTCTCAGCTCCATATTCAACGGAAATGTCCGTTTTTTTTATTTATATATATTTTTTGCATCATTCCTGCGTCCACGTAGCATTGTATTTGTTTTCGATTTGGAAATTTATCAGTACGATGGAAAATGTTTTTCAGGCATAAATGCCGGGTATTTTTGCTTCTTCTCTTACTGAGAATTTTTGTTTGTTGGTTTGTCATGTCTCTCTGTTGCTGCTGTTGTTTTGCTGTGAGTTGTTTGGCTCTTGGAATTCTTTCGTTACGATATATGCTTACATCGTTCTTTTATTGTTAGTTGTATTCATTCCGACATTCTTTTCTTATCTGTCTTAGCAATATTCGGTTACCAGATGGGCGATTCTAATCAAGATATTTTTAATGTGTGCATAGGTGCTATATCAGTAGCAGATCCAGAAAAATTTCACGGGACGGCCACCAATTTTCATTTTCATATTATACACACACACACACATACATATATATATATATATATATATATATATATATATATATATATATATATATATATATATATATATATATGTGTGTATATATATATATATATATATATATATATATATATATATATATATATATATATATATATATATATATATATATATATATATATATATATATATATATATATTCACATATATATTATTTCTACAATATATTTTTTAAATTTTTCCCCATTTTTATATTTCTCATTTATTTTATATCTAAATCTTCAATATTATTATTTTTTCATTATTTTTCGTTGGGGGGGAGGGCACGTGCCTAGGTGCCCAGGTGCAACCCCCCCCCCCCCCGCCCCAAACTGGATCCGCTAGCGGTGTATATGTAACTGGGTAATATCCAAGAGCTGATGATAGCTAAAATCTACGTCGTCTTTTGAGCAATTCCCTTGCGATCTGCTACAACGACCTTCGCTCATTTGTTGAGTCGCTAGCACTGGGCTTTCTTGTAACTCGTCGGAATGGAAGGTATCAACGAATTCCTTACTAAAAAAAAAAAAGATAAAAAAAAACTCGGAAGAAACTTTCTCATGTTTTCCGATAATGATTTCTAAGGCCTCTTTGTCTTCCTTCCTTTCCTCCCTCCCTCCCTCCCCCCCTCCCATTCCTTCTTGCTGTTCCATCTGTTCTATCTACTGCTCTTGTCCCCCCCCCACCTCCCATTCGCTTTTACATCTTACGCCGACCCCCCCCCCTTCTTTTATCTAGTTCCACCTCTGTCTTTTCACAGACACCCGTCCCCACCCCCCCAACCCAACTATCGCCTCTCTCTCTCTCTCTCTCTCTCTCTCTCTCTCTCTCTCTCTCTCTCTCTCTCTCTCTCTCTCTCTCTCTCTCTCTGCCGTGTCTATTCTTTTGCATCTTTTTTTTTTTTTTGAGAAATGAAAATGAGGTAGGTGGGGGCAGGAATGGGAGAGGATAGACGGGGAGACCGTGTGAAATGAGAGAGAGAGAGAGAGAGCGGAAAGGGAGGAACACACTGAGTTATTAAGGAGGCTGAAGCAGGCTGGGTGTGTGGAGGAATGAATAAGAAGGGAGAGGTAATTGTGCAGCAGCAACAAGAGAGAGAGAGAGAGAGAGAGAGAGAGAGAGAGAGAGAGAGAGAGAGAGAGAGAGAGAGAGAGAGAGAGAGAGAGGCAGTATTAGCGGAAGATTGTAGGCCTCCTGCTTATTATGAGTTTTTCAGAGAGAGGTCGGGGAGGGCGGTAGTTCTCTTGCTGATGTATTTCACAGAGGAAAAGAGAGAGAGAGAAGAAAACTGTATTTCACAGAGAAAAAGAGAGAGAGAAGAAACGTATGTATTTCACAGAGGAAAAGAGAGAGAGAGAAGAAAACTGTATTTCACAGAGGAAAAGAGAGAGAGAAGAAACGTATGTATTTCACAGAGGAAAAGAGAGAGAAGAAAACTGTATTTCACAGAGAAAAAGAGAGAACAGGAAATTGTATTTCACAGAGAAAAAGAGAAGAAAATTGTGTATTTCACAGAGAAAAAGAGAGAAGAAATTGTGTATTTCACAGAGAAAAAGAGAAGAAAAA
Organism: Macrobrachium rosenbergii; assembly: GCA_039081455.1. Taxonomy (NCBI): domain Eukaryota; kingdom Metazoa; phylum Arthropoda; class Malacostraca; order Decapoda; family Palaemonidae; genus Macrobrachium; species Macrobrachium rosenbergii. Next base: position 28,861,957 of record JANJGK010000037.1, on the reverse strand, counting down.
ATTGTGTATTTCACAGAGAAAAAGAGACAGGAGGAGGAGGAGGAGGAGGAGGAGGAGGAGGAGGAGGAGGAGGAGGAGGAGGAGGAGGAAAGTGAAAATCAGAAGTTTCTAATTGTGCATTTCAAGGAAGAAGTTTTTATTACGTGTTTTTTTAAAATGGGGAGAATTTAGGTCTCATGCTGCGTTTCATGTAAGCATAATGGCCAGTTGCAATGCAAAATATTCTGTTTTAATACGTATTTTATAGATTGTGCTGTTGTTCTTTCTCTATATTAATATGTTCAAATGTAGAACTAAAAAGTTCTGATGCATTATGCCGTATTTATACCTCAAGATGTTTTCAGTGTACCTTTTTTTATAAATTTCCTGCTGATGCCACAGTTGAATGAAAAGAAAAAGTTAGGAGTAATTAAGACAATGTCTTGTGTAATCATGCGTCTTTTGTGCTTCACAAAAGAAGCATAAAAATCTTTTAAGATACTAAAGGAGTGTGATGAAAAAGGACCTTGCTTCCTTTCTTGAGAATTTAGACGTTTGCTCAGACACTAAAACGTTTCCTTCTTGAGAATTTAGACGTTTGCTTAGACGCTAGAACGTTTTTCTCTTGAGACTTTAGACGTTTGCTCAGACACTAAAACGTTTCTCTCTTGAGACTTTAGACGTTTGCTCAGACACTAAAACGTTTCTCTCTTGAGACTTTAGACGTTTGCTCAGACACTAAAACGTTTCTCTCTTGAGACTTTAGACGTTTGCTTAGACACTAAAACGTTTCCCTTAAACGTGGCAGCGATGCCGAATGGCACTAATGATGTGTGCCAGTCTTGAAAAGCTGGAAGCTTGAGCTATTATTACCAAGGGAATGTAGTCCCATCCTTTCAGTTCAAAGGGTTGGGGAAGTGTCGAGGATGTCTTGTAAAGAAAAGGAACCTTTGAATCTCCCTACTTATAGTTTACTGTAAAAGATCCGAGGGCGGACAGAAAAAGTGAGGACCGACAGACAAATAGCATCTCAAAAACTACTGAGGCTAGAGGGATGCAAATTGGTATGTTGATCATCCACCCTCCAATCATCAAACATCAAATTGCAGCCGTGTAGCATCAGTAGTTTTTATTTTATTTAAGGTTAAAGTTATCCATGATCATGCTTCTGGCAACGCAACAACACAGGCCGTGGTTAAAGATTCATGGGGCGCGGCTCATACAGCATTTTACCGAGACCACCGAAAGATAGATCTATTTTCTGTGGCCTTGATTATACGCTGAACAGAAAACTCGACTGCGCCGAAGAAACTTCGGCGCATTTTTTACTTGCTTTATTCCCATCATCTATATAAATCGAAATCCTCTCTATACAGTGTATATTTTTAAATTTTAGTTTTCAGTTCAAATAGACAATTTAATCTAAAACTTTCAAGAGGGTACGAGATCACCGGGCCAAGGACGCTGTTTCTTTGGGAGCAGTTTCGGGCTCCACGTTAACTTAAAGGTTTAGAGTAAATTATAGTTTTTTTCTACACTGCGTCTTTAACCATTGATGTTGGCGAGGTTTGTGGCCCTTAATGACGAAGGAAAAATGTTTTTGTCGCTCGAATGAGTTGCTCCCTTTTCGAGGATTGGTATGTGTGTATGTGTGTGTGTGTGTGTGTGTAAAAGAGAGAGAGAGAGAGAGAGAGAGATGAGAGAGAGAGAGAGAGAGAGAGAGAGAGAGAGAGAACAACATAGACGGGAACAGCTTCAGAGAGCAATGGTCTATCACTGTCAGGTAATCTCTCTCTCTCTCTCTCTCTCTCTCTCTCTCTCTCTCTCTCTCTCTCTCTTCCTTTCCGAAGATTGGTATGTGTGTGTGTGTGTGTAAGAGGTGTAAGAGAGAGAGAGAGAGAGAGAGAGAGAGAGAGAAAGAGCGAGAGACAGAGAGAATGAGAACACCCGAGACGGGAACAGCTGCAGAGAGCGATGATCTATCGCTGTTAGGTAATTCTCTCTCTCTCTCTCTCTCTCTACTCTCTCTCTCTCTCTCTCTCTCTCTCTCTCTCTCTCTCTCTCTCTCTCAGATGTGGTCTTTCCCGGTCCACGTTTATTCTCCGCGTTAAATTATAACCTACAAAGGACAGCAGTGACGTATATCATCAGTCACTGCAGGAGATAAAAGGCATTAGTGTAACCTGTATTTTTCCAAGTCAAGTTGTGCTTCGCTATAAATAGCGCAATTAACTCTGCAGAACTGCATACTTCAAAGATGTTCCAGGCGTTTATCGTTTCATAGTAATTGGTCTGCAACCAGACATACACCTTTGTAAAGTGAGAGAGAGAGAGACCAGAATTGACTTCCCCTGGGCTTTGCCCTCTCTATTGGAAGCCTATTAAACAACCTTTGCCATCCCCAATCCCCCATCCCCCTCTCTCCATCCCCCAACCCCAGTCTGGGTGGAAGCCTATTAAACAACCTTTGCCATCCCCAATCCCCCCCGTTCCCGCCGTCCATCTCCAACCCCCAGTCTGTGGTGGAAGCCTATTAAACAACCTTTGCCATCCCCAACCCCCCCATTCGCGCTCTCCATCCCCAGTCTGGGGAATGGGGAAGAGGCGGGTTGGGGCGACAGAAGAAACGAGGGTTTGTTGATGCGTGATTTAGCACGAGTGATGATCACGTAATACCAAGAATGCAAGATCAAAGCTAACCCCCCCCACCCCCGCCCCCGTTTATGTGCTGACATGGACCTGGTGATGGAGGACCCGCTGATGCTTTCATCATTAACGATACACTTTGAAAGTGCCTCTCGACGGCTCTGAACTCCACTGCACTCCCTCATCACGGCCCTCGAGTGTTTTGCCAGCTCAAACGTCGGAGAATTTTCTTCGGTTTGCCGAGGTTTTCGAACGCGCGCCTTGCTATATTGCTCGATTATCCCTGTCAGACAGTATTTCACCCCCTTTTGAGGTTTCGCCTTTTATTTTTTCTCGGTTTCTGCTGGGTATCGCTCCCCCCGCCCCCCCACCCCCCATCACTGCTTTGGATATTGTTCTTGCTTGCAAACTCTTGAGTTTGGTATTTGAACGAGGACTAAAGTGGCTTTTGGTTTTCAGTAAAAGAAAACTATTTTGTCGGCACCCTGTAGGATAGGCAATGTATCATGCAGCGTATTTATAGGAAGTTACAGGATAGAGCAGTTTTTCATTTATTCCACCCTGTAGAATAATGTATCATTCAACACAGGAAGTTACAGAAGAGAACAGTTTTTTATTTATTCCACCCTGTAGAATAATGTATCATTCAACATAGGAAGTTACAGAAGAGAACAGTTTTTTATTTATTCCACCCAGTAGAATAATGTATCATTCAACATAGGAAGTCACAGAGGAGAACAGTTTTTATTTATTCCACCCTGTAGAATAATGTATCATTCAACATAGGAAGTTACAGAAGAGAACAGTTTTTTATTTATTCCACCCAGTAGAATAATGTATCATTCAACATAGGAAGTTACAGAAGAACAGTTTTTTATTTATTCCACCCTGTAGAATAATGTACCATTCAACATAGGAAGTTACAGGAAAGAACAGTTTTTTCAGTTATGATTTTCAGAAAGGCAGATAACATTTGCACTAGTTCATGAATGAGAGAGATTTTCTCAGCATGAGAACATACAATATAGAGGGGAAAACAATTTATTCAGAGCGTGTGAATAAATTCCATCAGCGAGTGGCGGGCCTTAATTCTTTTTATAATGAAGGCGCTAATTAAGTAGAACTGCTATCCGATGGCAGAGTTCTTTAGGCCCAATTTGGCTGGGGAACTTTCTGATAATTTCTGACCTTAATTAAGAAGAAAATGCAAATGGCTTTTAATAATTGCTCCCCTTAATAATAATCTTCCATATTTCAAGGGATTTGCCAATCCCTTTCTGAATTTGGCTTCATATTTTTTCACACAGGCCCCATTTTTTTATTTAATGCCCTTTTAGTTTTCTGTAAAAGAAAACTATTGTGCCGGCTTTGTCTGTCCGTCAGCCCTTAAAAACTACTGAGGCTAGAGGGCTGCAAATTAGTATGTTGATCATCCACCCTCCAATCATCAGACACACCAAATTGCAGCTAGAAAATGGCCCTTCATGTATCAGAATCCACCTGATTGGAGACACGAAAAATTGAACCTTCAGGTGTCAGAACCCACCTCATTACAGGCAAATATAAGTGAACCCTTCTGCTGTCGAAACACTGTGCACCGGAGACACAAATATGTGACAAGTAAGAGTGTTAGAACCTTCTGCAGCGGAGTCCCAAGTATGCAAACCTTCTGGTGCCAGAACTTCTCGCGCTGGAATCGCAAGCGAGTGACTGACGGGTCCAAACTTCGCCCGTCTCCTAACGCGGGAACAAATGGCGCGATGCGGGCCATGTTTTGAGGAGGTGGTCCTGATGAGATGTGATGATTTCGAAGTAAGTTTTATTATGGCGTCGCAGCTGACGCATCCTGGAGGAGCCTTAATGAGAGTTGGAACATCTGCATATCGAGAAAGTTTTTTTTTATTTTTTTTTTATTCCGGTGGAGGAAATTGACAGCAGACATGAAATTCAGATGCTAGATGCATATGTATTTAATATTCACTTTCGCGTGGTGCATTCTGTTTTGCGTCGCGGAATGATTGTGTAGCAAAGTTTGGAGTCGAATTGCGAGAGAAATGAAATGGTATATTTTTACTTCTCACTTCCATTTATTTAGTATATCTGTTTATTGTGGGTATAGGTTTTTTTGTCTGATTGTTCCAAAGTCTTGCTTGCTATTTTTATTTCTTTATTTTTTGGACGTGAATATGAGTTTTCCTATAAACTTGACGAAGTCAAGACTAGGTTATCAAACCCGACTTCTTTAAATGTGGGGTAAACTGTCTTATTCATTAACTGATAGATTCGCTTCTATAACAACGAAAGGAAATTGGCGAAGACTGCTTTGACTTGAAATGATCATAAATAATATTTCATATTCAGAACCTTTTCCCATCTAATGGTTTTGTTTCAAGTTTAATGGAAAACGAAAGATGATAAAAAAAAAAATATTCCATCAGTTGCTCTTCCGTTTGACCTCTGATGCTGCTCTCTGAATAAAGACAACATTTGCTTTAAGTCATGTCAAACACTAGCTCCTGCTAATCATGCTTAGGGACCTCCTCTTCAGGCGGTTCTTTGGTGCTTAGATCGTTTCTTATAATATTCGGTGAGTCAAGCCGGAAATCATTTGCATTCTCTGTTGTGACGTTCGGATATTTCCTAGATAGTGACCCGCCCCAAAAAGGGTTTTAACACGGCATGTATCCACCTTTGCGGCGTGTTTAGTACAAGACTGTCTGGGATGACTGTAAAAACATAAACAAAAGGCTGTAAATATCATAAAGATAATGACCCCCCAAAGAAATATTACTCCTAGATAACGACCCCCGAAAACCCTTGGGGGTGACTATCTAGGACAGATCCCCAGAAATATTAGTCCTAGATAACGACCCCCGAAAACCCTTGGGGGTGACTGTCTAGGACAGATCCCCAGAAATATTAGTCCTAGATAACGACCCCCGAAAACCCTTGGGGTCACTATCTAGAAAAGATCCCAAGAAATAATAGTTTAGATAATGATATCCCGAAAACCCTTGGGGGTCACTATCTAGGAAAGATCCCAAGACATATTAGTCCTAGATAACGACCCCGAAAACTCTTGAGGACACTATCTAGAAAGATCCGTGACGTTCTGTTAGGGTTTCATTCTTGGACACTTTTTGGGAGGCGGGGTGGTGACTGCGGGCTGAAAACAAATCTTCCGCAATGATATGAAGATTTTGTGCTAACATACCGTGGCAAATCACTCAAACTTACGTCAGCACGGGCTCTTGCTCAGTGAGCAGCCATAGTGTTCATGGTTCTTTTTTGTTCCTTCGTCAATAATTTTACTGCTGAAGATGTTATTAAATATCTTGTATGGCAATAAGGGTTTCGTTGACCTAGGTATTGGTATTATGTAAAACTAAAAATGTCAGTTCATTTAAATTTGAACTTGGCCACTTGTTTTGCTATACCCTGTTCTGCATTTTTTTTTTACTTGATGCATTAATGGAATCGGTGCGTTAGCATCATTTAGTACTAGCATCTTCAACCATTAACACTTTCTATAGTAACCAGCTGGTATAGTGGTTAGTGTCATGGCATGCCACTCAGATGTCGCGCGGGGTTCGCGTCTGCCCCAGGGCGATGAAAAATCACTGGCTCTGTATCATGATCAGTTACTGCTGCAGTGTTGGGGGGGGGTCTGCTGCGGTGGGGGGTTGAAACCAACATTCTTTGGAAGTTTGAATTTCAAGTCAGTGGCCCCTTTGGTGCGCTTGTTCCATGTGGATAGGTTTCATATTATTATATTATAATAATAATAACAACAGGATTCAGCTGATCCTTTCTCTTTCCGAAATAATAATTAATCCACCAATAATGAGTTTTCATGCCTAAACAGAGAAAAAGTTCTTTCCTATTTAACGTTCCATGACGTTAACCGTTTGTCTCGTCACACAGGCTGTTAGGCTGTTAAAGAGATACTTGTGCGCAAGTGTTTTTGAATGGCTGAATCTATTGAATTTCGAGCCAATGGCCCCTGTGGGCGTGTTTCATATGGGTAGGGTTCATCTTAATAATAATAATAATAATAATAATAATAATGATAATAATAATATCGTCGTTTTGATCTACCTGTATTTATTATTTTATTCATTTATTTTTTTTAATAAGTGAGATCTCTGGGCTTATTCCATATGGGTAGGGTTCATCTTAATAATAATAATAATAATAATAATAATAATAATAATAATAATAATAATAATATCGTAGTTTTGATCTATTTATTAATTTATTCATTTATTTTTTTATTAAGTGAGATCTCTGGGCTTGTTCCATATGGGTAGGGTTCTTCTTAATAATAATAATAATAATAATAATAATAATAATAATAATAATAATAATAATAATCGTCGTTTTGATCTATTTATTAATTTATTAATTTATTTTGTTTAATAAGTGAGATCTCTGGGCTTGTTCCATATGGGTGGGGTTCATGTTAATAATAATAATAATAATAATAATAATAATAATAATAATAATAATAATAATAATAATAATAATAATAATAAATATCGTCGTTTTGATCTATTTATTAATTTATTTTTTTTAATAAGTGAGATCTCTGGGCTTGTTCCATATGGGTAGGGTTCATGTTAATAATAATAATAATAATAATAATAATAATAAAAATAATAATAATAATAATAATAATAATAATAATAATAATAATAATAATAATAATATCTCCATTCTCCTTGTCTTGTTATATAGACGGGTGTGAAGCACTTTCACGGAGCATTTGTAAAAGTTTCAATGGGAAGGAAGGTTTTTATTAAGTTTTTCGTTTTCTGTAAAAGAAAACTATTGTGCCGGCTCTGTCTGTCCCTCCGCACTTTATTCTGTCCGCACTACTTACTGTCCACACTTTTTCTATCCGCCCTCAGATCTTAAAAACTACTGAGGCTAGAAGGCTGCAAATTGGTATTTGGATCATCCACCCTCCAATCATCAAACATACCAAATTGCAGCCCTCTAGCCTTAGTAGTTTTTATTTTATTGAAGGTTAAATTTAGCCATAGTCGTGCCTCTGGCAACGATATAGGATAGACCACCACCGGGCCGTGGTTAAAGTTTCATGGGCTGCGGTTCCTACAGCATTATTTCGAGACCATCAAAAGAGAGATCTATTTTCGGTGCCCTTGATTATACGCTGTAGCGGCTGTTTAACTTGTTATATTTTTTTTCGTTTGAAGGGGGTGAAACGAGCTGCAGAGTTCCCAGATGAATTGTCAGTGATGTGCAGCCCTCCGGAATTTCTCACTCTCAACTTCGCCGGATTTATGGCTCCAACTTTTTCGTTAATTAGCAAGGAACTGACAGTAATTAGAGCACCGCGTGAAAAGGCAAATAACGGGGACGCGTAGTTTCTGGGAGATGTCGCGGCTGAATGTAAAATATTGATTGTCACGGATTATATATGCGCTTTATATTTGTCCCTTCAATTACGTGTAAAATGTATATTTAACTTATGCCTTTTATTTTTCATGTATATTCTTATGTCAGCTAATTATTTTAATGACTTAATTAGTGTTGTTCTTCGTTCTCAAAGGACCAGGTGCCTAATTCCCTGCGTAGGTCAAAGTAGGCACAGTTGGTTTTAATGGACGGCTCCCGAGTCCAGTCAGCCTCCGATGGGAATCATAACCAGATATATATATATATATATATATATATATATATATATATATATATATATATATATATATATATATATATATATACACATATATATATATATATATATATATATATATATATATACATATATATATAATATGTATATATATATATATATATATATATATATATATATATATATATATATATATATATATATATATATATATATATACACATATATATAATATGTATATATATATATATATATATATATATATATATATATATATATATATATATATGCGTGTGTGTATACATATGTCTGTATAACTGAATCACGAAAATATGGAACGTGATGAATTTAATATATTCATCACGTTCCATATTTTCGTGATTCATTATAAATAAAGACAAAATCCACGAAGGAAAGGGAAACACTGGAGTGCTGCGAGGCCTTTCGACTGTCGTCCTTTACTTAGCTGGAAAGAGAAACAATGGAGTGCTGCGAGGCCTTTCGACTGTCGTCCTTTACTTAGCCAAATAAAGGACGACAGTCGAAAGACCTCGCAGCACTCCAGTGTTTCTCTTTCCTTCGTGTATTTTGCCTTTAATTATAATATATATATATATAATATATATATATATATATATATATATATATATATATATATATATATATATATATATATATATATATATATATATATATATACACACACACACACGCACACACACGCACACACGTATTGCAAGACACACAGATAAATAGTGGAAGTCAAAAGACTCCCATTCCGGTTGCAGAGCTGCGGGAAGCCAAGACACGGCTTCATCGAATTTCTCTTTGTTGAACCCGGGCGACATGCAGTGGTCGAGAAGAGGTTCTCTCCGCCTAATGGACTCTCCATGTTTATAGCAATTAAGACTCGGGTGAGGCCATTGATTTCATGGGAATGTTTCCTCTTAAGAGGAGGAAGGAATTTTATATTCACTTTTGTTGCCCGTTGGAGAGATAGTTTGCCGACTTCCTGAATATTATTAAAAGGGTCTGTAATGGAGTGCCACTCATGGTGGGACGCTGTAGGTAGGGTTTTTCCTTAATGTTTTGTCGGTTGTTTTAATTTAATTATAAATGCTGGTTAACAGAGTTTCTGAGGATTTCTTGAGGATGGGGTGAAGCTTGCTGCCCAGCTCACTGAGAGGTCGGGGTGGGGGTGGTGGGGGGGGGCGTTAGTATAAGTAAAGATTAGAACAAATAAAAATTAGATAGTTTGAGGACAATAGGGTGGCCCCAGTTACTCTTCTTCAGGGGTACACTCAACGTCTTTTAAATAAACAAACACCTCTATTTAACAATAAAACAAAAAGTTACTTTTTGTCAAGATAAAGTCAAACTGCTTCGACGTCCGGTACGCTTTTAATTCTCTTCGAATATCAGCTCGGCAAATGAGATGAGAATATTATATCGTAAAGCGACCTTGATCTGTGCTGCAGTCCACGGAATTTGAATTACTTTATGTCCTCACCAGAAAATGGTCAGCTTTCCAAAGATTTAAGTCTTTGTGGCCAGTTACACTCCCGTCTCCTGCGATGGAAGGCGAGCCTCTCAAGTGTTGATTCTATACCTTTTCTCAGTCTTGGTTTTCCATCGTCCCCTCAGTCTTGACTGTGTATTCTTCCAATAACGATGATTCCTCGATAGTCTCAAGCTTAAATCTCTCTCTCTCTCTCTCTCTCTCTCTCTCTCTCTCTCTCTCTCTCTCTCTCTCTCTCTCTCTCTCTCCCTTCGTCTTGACACGCCATCTTTGCCTCTTTGTCGATCTACAATCTTCCTTTCAATATTGCCATTACTTCTTTACTCATTCTTGATTTTCGTTCTCTCCTTAATCTTGCTTCTTTACTCATTCTTGATTTTCGTTCTCTCCTCAATCTTGCTTCTTTACTCATTCTTGATTTTCGTTCTCTCCTTAATCTTGCTTCTTTACTCATTCTTGATTTTCGTTCTCTCCTTAATCTTTATCATCATTTATTACGCCAAGATATATTTGGCGTAAGTCTGTGGCGTAGTACCCGAGAGATGCGAAGAGTAGCTTGATTTTACCCCAAGCAACAAAATCACTGGCGTATGTGAAATTTAACGAAGGTTCCATCAGCGTAATCTTATGTTTAAAAGGACCTCTCATTTTTTTTGTTTGTTTTGGTACGCTCAGAATTAATTCAGTAGCTTATGCGGAGAGTATATCTCTCATTTGCCAGAAGGGTGGCATAACTCAAAAACTGCTAATTTTCTGGAGAAGCAATATAAAGTTTAAAACTCTCTATATACTCTCTCTAGTGTAATAGTGACCGCATGTCCTCTAGTGGTTAGTATTACAAATACAAATAAGAAGTTTTTACCACAATATGGAACAAAGAACGGGCCATCTGCTGGCATCAATAACTCAAAAAACACACATTTTTTGAGTTGTGTCACTCTCTTGGCAAATGAGCAATATTATCTTCAGTTCGCATAAGCCATAAAAAGATATACTTTCTCTGGTCAAAATCTGGGAGGAATTTATTGTAAACTTTCAGGGCTTCTGTCACTGACAAACGTGGGACCGTGATCAAGGTCGCTCTGCACAAAAGACTGGTATTACAGAAAATCACTTCATTTCAAAGAGACAGATTCTAACTGAACTCTTGATCATTTGCCTGTACTGTACCATATGAACGTGTATGTGTGTGGTCGTACTATGTAACTCAATAGGAACATTACAGAAAAGACATTTTTATGATTCCATTTATTCGCCGTGGTGGCGCAGCGGTAAGGTTCTCGCTTACCGATCTAGAGGACCAGGGTTCAAATCCCGCTGCTCACTAGTGGAAGGGGATGGCGCCATTGCATAAACCCGGTAGCCCACCAACCTAGCGGTCTGAAAACTCGAGAGGGTTAGTAAGAAAAGAGGTACCAGCCCTCGGGCTGGGTGGTTTAGCAGTGGGCCTAGCGACACACTGGCCACGTGTCTTAGGCAACGGAACTTCTCCCCCACTGGCTGTCGGCCCAAGAAACCGGAGATCAGCGCCGGCCCTATGAGCCTTGCGAGGCACGGGAGGAATTTAACCTTTTTTTTCTTAACCATTCACTATGCCTGCTCGAATATACCGGAAGATAACAAACGGATCTCAGTGACTAATTAACGTAGTCGGCTTTTAAGGGAAGTGATATCGATATTCACTGCAGTTTTCCCGTAAACAAATCAGACCCGCTGACGCTACACAGAGTATTCCAGAAATATAAATATTCGCGGAGCGAAATTGAATCTTGAATGAGTCATTCACAGCAGGCAATTGGATTACGTTTTGAAATTCAGTTATATGATATTTCAGTTTGGAAACTGTTGTTGTTTTTTAGATTAATTCGGCTGTATCCCAGCGAAGGCTCTCTAACTACGGCCAAATCTTTTTCTAAACACATGATAAACATTTCTACAAAAATGACATTCTCTCTCTCTCTCTCTCTCTCTCTCTCTCTCTCTCTCTCTCTCTCTCTCTCTCTCTCTCTCTCTCTCTCTCTCTCTCACACACACACACACACACAAAGCAAATTCTGCATGAAAGGTCAACTGCTCAAAGGATTTGCATCATATCTGGATCTGTTTATTTTTTCCTTTTTTTTCTATTTTCGTCAAATGAATTGTTTACGTTGTTGTAATTTTAATTTTTTTACTGTATTTTATAACACACACACACATATATATATATATATATGTGTGTGTGTGTGTGTTATACTTTCTTACCAGGACAAGGAGAATAATGTTTTTACTTGTCCTACCAAATAAAATTGTTTTTTTTCCGTTTTCGATCGCTTTTCTTTGTAATATTTGCTAAGTTATTATGGTAACTACTTTATTTTCGTTCAGTTTTTCAAAAAGGAAATTTGCAACGATTACAGATTAATATTTGGCAATAACGTAAGTGAATAACGTGAAATTAGAAAATGCAGTTGTGTTTCTTAGAAAATTTGGCAAGAAATGCCTGAGCAGTTGTTAGTGTTGAGGGATTCCAGCATAATAATGTAGTTTTCCAGTGTAAGAAAACAATGGAAAACGAAACAAAAGTATTTTTAGGGGCATTCGTACATGAAATAGGAAGAAGCAGCTTTCAAATGCATCCTTACCTTTCATCTCAAATAGTGAGTATATATACCGAATAGGCTCTAGATATTGCCCATTTACCTGATTAAGCAAGGTGCGTGATGGGTATATAGATATGTGCCAGTTACAGGGGTTCAGTTTTTGATAAGCGAAGCACGTTTAGGCGATATTGATATATCTCTTTTAACGGGGTTAAGTTGGCAATTGAAGTGTTGCAGCTGTTTATGTTGAGAGTATGGATACACCTAAAATTGTGTTTTTTTTTTTTATTATTATTATACGTTGTGGCGAGGGACCAGTCGCTTGAAATCTCCTTGCTGTACCCCATTGCTTAAAACAGTTTTAACCTTGCCCGACGCTTAAAACAGTTTTAAGTCCACCACTTGCTTTAAAGTTTTACCACACCCCATCCTTTAAAACTGTTTTCACTCCACGAGTTGCTTAAAAGTTTTGCCTCACCCCATTCCTTAAAACTGTTTTCACTCCACCATTGCTTTGAAGTTTTACCTCACCTCATTCCTTAAAACAGTTTTCACTCCACCAGTTGCTTTAGAGTTTTGCCTCACTCCATTCCTTAGAACAGTTTTAACTCCACCCGATACTTAAAAGTTTTGCCTCGGTGTCTCGGTATTATGCTGAATGAGCCGCGGCACATGAAACTTTAACCAGGGCCCGGTGGTGGCCTGTCCTATTTCGTTGCCAGATGCACGATTATGGCTAACTTTAACCTTAAATAAAATAAAAACTACTTAGGCTACAGAACTGCAATTTGGCATGTTTGATGATTGGAGGGTGGATGATCAACATACCAATTTGCAGCCCTCTAGCCTCAGTAGTTTTTAAGACCTGAGGGCGGACAGAAATAGTTGGGACAGAAAAAAGTGCGGACGGACAAAGCCGGCACAATAGTTTTCTTTTACAGAAAACTGAAAAACGTTTTCTTGTAATAAAAATACCATTTTTTTAGCTGAATAGGCAAGTTTTTTCATACTCTTGAAAACAGTTAATTGTATACTGAAAATTTTCCCTTTTTTTTTTTTGCTTAATATTAGAGATTTTATTTTATTCTTATTTATTTTATTCTTATACCACAATCTTTCCTTCTTTAGCTATGAAAGTCAAGATTTTTTTATACAAAATTTCTTTTTCAACTCCAGTTAAGTTTTATTTTGAGTAAAAAGCCACAATAATGTAAATGATAGACTGTATTTTATCCTTTTTTGTATTTTTGAAAAATCCAGTATATCCTGTACATTATTGTGGCTTTTTACTCATTATTTCATTATTTTCGATCACAATATAATGATGCACCACAGATAAGTTTTATTATAATGGAAACCATATATTTTTCGGGTCCAAAGGCGGTTTAAGGATTATGCGATTTCACCTCCCTTAATCTCTCCTGAAACCTTTCCAACATCCGCAAAAAAAAAGGGGAATGTGAGGAGAAGACCTCAGGGAAATTTTCGTAAAAGACCCACCTACAGGTAACCTTCCCATCTCTCCTTGTTAAGGGGATTATTTACAGCGGCGTTCATACATTACAGTTTACGCCCGAATTTATATCTGGCCTATCTCAGATAAACCTTTTTCGGGGTAGGTGGGCTACTGAAAATTACAATTAGGAACTTGTTCGGAAACTTTTTATCAGACGCTGTGGCTTGCTTCAAGTTTGTTTTATTTTTAGTATTCTGTAAAAGAAAACTATTGTGCCGGTTTTGTCTGTCCGTCCACACTTTTTCTGTCAGGCCCTCAGATCTTAAAAAACCATTGAGGCTAGAGGGCTGCAAATTGATATGTCGATCATCCACCCTCCAGTCATCAGACATACCAAATTGCAGCCCTCTAGCCTCAGTGGTTTTTTTTTTTTTATTTAAGGTTAAAGTCAGCCCAAATCGTGCGTCTGACAACGATATAGGCCAGGCCACTACCGGGCCGCGGCTCATACAGCATTATACTGAGACCATCGAAAGATAGCTCTATTTTCGGTGGCCTTGATTATATCCAATACAGAAAACTCTATTGCGCCGAAGAAACTTGTTCTTCGTTGTGCTTAATAAGATGTCCCACTGAAGCTTTTATAGTTAAATGTAGTAAACCATTCTCATATTGAAAGAACAAAGTTAAAACTTACTTTTTACAAAGTTTTCATTGATTGTTGGGTAAACTAGTTTCCAAAATGTCACATTAGTATATTCGATTTTGCATACGTGGAAAATATTGTTGCAGATTCGTTGACAGGGATAGTTCATTCCCGGTATTTACAAGTTCCTGAACTGTGCGTTACATTTATTGATATATAATCATCGTTATTTGGTAAAATATTAAATTAGATATATCAATAAAAGTTTGAATTACTGGCAGATTTGTTTCATACATTCCGTCGAATTATCATGTGTTTTATTGTTAAAAAAAATAGTAAAAAATAATCTAACATGGAATCAGAACAGAAGTTGTAAAATGTGTTGCATCGTATTGTCATGCGATTTTTTTAATTGCTACATTATAAAAAATATGAAAAATCATTTCTCTCTGTCCTTTTTATTCCTCTTCGCGTTATCACGATCAATATTATTAAATAAAAAAGAAAATTGGAAATTTTTCTGCGAGAAATAAAAGCAACAGAGGTTTAATGTCTGTGTTTTGTAATTTCCTTAAATTTGCGCTCGAGCAGCGATTCATAAGATAGTGGGGCAGGCTTTCACAGTGACATTTACTCCGCGCTCATTTGGACGTAAGTGTGCTTTTAGTTTTCTGTAAAAGAAAACTCTTGTGCCGGCTTTGTCTGTCTATTCGCACTTTTTTCTGTTCGCACTTTTTTCTGTCTGCACTTTTTCTGTCCGCACTTTTTCCTGTTCGCACTTTTTCCGTCCACACTTTTTCTGTTCGCACTTTTTCTGTCCACACTTTTTTCTGTCCGCACTTTTTTTCTGTCCGCACTTTTTTCTGTTCGCACTTTTTTCTGCTCGCACTTTCTCTGTCCACACTTTTTTCTGTTCGCACTTTTTTCTGTTCGCACTTTTTCTGTCCGCACTTTTTTCTGTTCACACTTTTTTCTGTTCGCACTTTTTTCTGTTCGCACTTTTTTTGTCCACACTTTTTTCTGTCCGCGCTTTTGTCTGTTCGCACTTTTGTCTGTTCGCACTTTTGTCTGTTCGCACTTTTTACTGTCCGCACTTTTTCTGTCCGCACTTTTTTCTGTCCGCACTTGTTTCTGTTCGCACTTTTTCTGTCCACACTTTTTTCTGTTCGCACTTTTTTCTGTCCGCACTTTTTTTCTGTTCGCACTTTTTCTGTCCGCTCTCAGATCTTAAAAACAGCTGAGGTGGTCTCTGTATAATCCTGTATGAGCCGCGGCCCATGAAACTTACTGTATATGCCACCACCAGGCCGTGGTTAAATATTCATGGGCCGCGGCTCATACAGCATTATACCGAGACCACCGAAAGATAGATCTATTTTCGGTGGCCTTGATTATACGCTGTACAGAAAACTGGATTGCGCCGAAGAAACTTCGGCGCATTTTTTACTTGTCCAGTTTTGTTTATTATTAATCATACATTTTTTGCATTTAAATTACGCTTTTAAGTTATCAGTTTTGCATTTGTTTTGAATTATGAATTGTAGATTTGTATGAAACTGTGAATTATAATTTAGTGGTCTTTGTATCATTTAAAAGTGTTGATTTTTAATGTTTGTTTAATTAATTTTTGGCACGTTCGCTACCTGTTATATAGAGCAGAGTTTCTTAACCTGTGGGGCGCACTCCCCCAGGGGACCGTCAGCAATATCCAAGAGGGGCGCGAGCCCAGGGAAAAATAAAAAATTCTCTAATTATATTCGTTATTCTCATAGCAACAGTCGGTAGGAAGCAGTTTCAAGTATCTCAATGATTCATTCCCAAAATAATAAAAACACCCCTTCTCTTTCTCTCTTTTTACTTTATTTTCCTTTACATCTGGGAGGGAATTTTACTCATAGATGCAAGGGGGGTGGGCGTGGAGGGAAGGACCAACTCTCAGAGGGGGCGTGGTAATAAAAAGGTTGAGAACCACTGATTGTAGAACCTTCGTATTATCAGTATTTGGTTATGTTTAATAACGGTTTTAATACGAATGCTTAATACTCTACGTTGACATAATTATAGGGTGAAATTAATATAATATTATAGCCTTTATGGTCGAATATTAGTAATTTTTTTCTTTTTTCACTTTTCCTTATTAAAATTACTCACACCGCAAGAAAATGTTTTATGAATATTAATCGAGCCTCTAACATTTCAGTGGAGGTCAATTTCCTTATTGAATCTTTAATAAATTGAATTTTCAAATTAAAATCATCTCTCACGCAGAGAAGTTATTAATCAATTGTCTCCGTGCTATACCAGTGGGTATGTTTTTTCCAGAACGGCATAAATTTTCAGTGACTTTTTACTTTATTTTTTATGATGGCTGAAAATATATATTCATATTTATAAGAAACATGTTTTTTCATCGATTTTGTTTCCCTTCAATTGTAACTAATAGCCCCGGATTGTAATTTTACCCCTATTGTATTTTATCGACTGCCATTTGGCCGTAAGCGAAGAGGCTTCCTTATCTTTTTAGTGTGTGTGAGTCTCTTTAAGCAGTTTGCTGGAGAATGTTCTCCCACCCACCCACCCACCCCCCCCTCCCCCACCCCCTCCCTCCCCCACCCCTCCCTCCCCTCCCACTCCTTCCCCATTCTCACTGCGCCTTATGAGATGTTAAGCATTCGCTTATTCGCTGAAGTTTATTTCTTGAATTGCTCGATATTGTGCGCACAGGTTTTGACAAATCCATATACCGAGGAGTATAGGTCAGGATATTTTCTTTTTAAATTTATATCTGACCTGGTATTTGTCTAATGAAGAAATGAAAATGTACTTGAAATACAAATGAGAGATTATTTTAAGTTATTATACAACTGGTTTTACTTAAAGTGATTATATACTACTTAAGGAATATGTAATATTTTCATTTCCTGGTCAATAAGTGGAAATCTTTCGTTGCATTTGTAGACATTTTCCTCTGAAGTTACATTCTTTAATTCCAGAACCCCGTAGGGGGGCAGTGCCGTCAGTGCATCTCACGTGGTGCACTGTAGGCATTACATAAGGTTCTTTTAGCCTCCCGTCGGCCCCTAGCTGGAACCTCTTTCGTTCCTTTTACTGCACCTCTGTTTATATTTTCTTTCTTCCATCTGACTTTCCAGCCTCTCTAACAATTGCCTCCAAGTGCAGCTGCGAGGTTTTCTCCTCCTACACCCTTCAAACATTCTGACTGTCAATATCCCTTTCAGCGCTGAAAGACCTCAAAGGTCCCAGCGCTTGCCCTTTGGCCTAAATTCTGTATAGTCCTTCCTTCCTTTAACTGAAGTAAAAAAAAAGGTAAACCCGTTGATTTGACGCGGTAGAAGAATTCCGAAAAAAAAAATAAATAAAATGAACGTTCAGTGGTGACGTTCCCCTCCCAAATGTCTCTGTTCCCCTGCTTTTGTTGCAGTGATGCTCCCTAACTGGTGACACTTTTTGTACAAGTGAGTCTTGCAGCAATCTAATCTTCCTTCTCTCTCTCTCTCTCTCTCTCTCTCTCTCTCTCTCTCTCTCTCTCTCTCTCTCTCTCTCTCTCTCTCTCTCTCTCTGGAATTTTGTGCCTTTAGTTGGTTGTCGGTAGCAAAGGTTACATAATAAGTCGGTCACGGTTTTAGATTAATAAAAACTTTGAAATGCAAAGATAGGGACTGTTCGAGTCAGTATCTTTTATAAGGAGAACCCCCTTTTTACAGAATAGGATATATATATATATATATATATATATATATATATATATATATATATATATATATATATATATATATATATATGTGTGTGTGTGTGTGTGTGTGTGTGTATATGTATATATATATATATATATATATATATATATATATATATATATATATATATATATATGTGTGTGTGTGTGTGTGTATATATATATATATATATATATATATATATATATATATATATATATATATTACATATATATATATATATATATATATATAATCATTTCATGACTTAAAAAAGAATCCTTCTTCCAGAATAGGACATAGATATTTTCAGTATTTCAGGAATGCAATACCATACCGATTCCGCCAACAGATTAACCGATTTAGCAGGTGGTGTGTAATGCAGATTTAAATCCTACACACTCTCTCTCTCTCTCTCTCTCTCTCTCTCTCTCTCTCTCTCTCTCTCTCTCTCTCTCTCTCTCTCTCTCTCTCTCTCGATTCGGGCGGAAGTCTGCAGAACGTTGGGCTCAGCTTGAAATTAGTATTCCGGGGGTTCCTATTGAGCCTATTTACTTAGCCCTTGTTGTAGTCTTCTGCCTTGTAATTGCAGTCACGCAATGCAAAAGTTTCAATATTCATTTGCTGTAATGTTATTTTGATATCCGGTATTCGAAGCGGCAACTTTCTTTTGTTCAGTAATTACCTCATTTTCTTTATCCTGCGTAATTTATTTCACATTGTATGGTGGGTGGTGGAGATGATGTTATCGCAGTGTGGAGTAGATACGAGTTAAACGATCTATGGAAAACGCCCTGTTCGTCCAACCGTTATCTATTTCAGGGACCGCGAGTCATCGTTCTCCTCAAATATCTTTCAAACTGATTATTTGATCGAAATGGTACTTTGACACAGCGTACAAGACACCTTCCGCTAATTTTTGGTAATAGAGTGCATCGTCAAATGGTTTAGTTAGGGCGTTTCCCCTTGACTTACATGGTGTTGCCAAGCATCGCCGAACCATGCATTCGAACGTCCTTTATCCTCATCCCGTCCCTCTCCCCCCCCCCCCCTTCCCCTACTCATCCCTCCCTCAACCCACTTTCCTCGCCTCCCCATCTCCGCCCCCATTCCTGTCTATAGGGGATAGCGGACGTTCGATTGCGTAGAATAGTCCTGCTGACTCATGCGACTCTCCCTTTAAAAGTCAAAAGTAAACGCCTTAACTAACACCATTTGACAAAGCACTATATTGTCAAAATTGAGCGGGAGGTGTCTTGTACACTGTGTCAAAGTACCATTCCGATCAAATGATTAGTTTGAAAGATATTTGAGAAAAACGATGACTCGCGGTCCCTGAAATGGATGGTGGTTCTGAAACATCGGAAGCGAATGTTTGTCACACCCGGCTACAGCAAACACAGCGACGCTGTACACAGCGTAGCAGACACGCTGTTGGTAATTCAGAGCTTGATAGCCAAGTGAAATATCAATAGCCAATTCCAACCTTTTCTCCCGTTTCAGCGTGATTTTTACTTGTCGATGTTGAAGCAGCAAAATATAATTTCGCCATGGCTTTCGGTTATTGAGATTGCTGAATTAGTTTCCGCTGGCATCTTTTTTTCGATTTCGGTTACCTAATTGTATCCGCTTTTACTGTAATGTCCTTATTTCAATAACTTATTTTCCAGTATCCCTGGGTTATTATCTTCGACTGCGTGTTTTTTCTAGTACCTTTCTTTGGTATCTTTTCGTTCTGTTGCTTGGTATTGTCTAACTTGTGTTTTTTCATCGTTCATGTTGTCATTTTAGATTACCCAGCGGGCTTTTCCGTTGCTATCATTTCGTTTTGGCATTTTTTCAGCTTTCTGCAGAACTGAAAATAAGGGAGACTTAGAGCCTTCGATGATAAGGGCTTGCGTGTTGGTAGAATGTTGGCGATGCTATAAATGAAACCCTCAGTGGGGTAATGCCGTCAGTGCACCTCGTGCAGTGCACTGTAGGCATTACTTTGCAGCGTCTACTTCGTCCCTTAGCTGCAGCACCTTTCATTCCTTTTACTGCACCTCCGTTTATAGTCTCTTTCTTTCATGTGACTTCCAGCCCTCTTCTAACAATTCTGCCCTAAACTGGAAAACTGCAGTACCTGCAAAATTTTCGAAATTGAGATATGCCACCTTTTGGGCTCGTGAAACACTAATACACAAGTTATTGCAGCTTCAGAGTGATTCTCCAATGCTTTATTTAGGGGGTCCCATTTGCAGTGTCTGCAAAATCAGTAGTAAGGCAAGGGAAAACTGCAGTATCTACCATTTTTCTCAGTTTGTATTTTTGCAGATACTACAGTCTTCCGTTTTAGGGCAGAATTGATTCATATTGAACTGCAAGGTTTTCCTCCTGTTACAGCTTTCAAACCTTGTTACTTTCAATTTCTGTTTCAGCGCTGAATGACCCCATAGGTCCCAGCGCTTGGCCTTTGGCCCAAATTCTGTATTCAGTTCAATTCTTATATAAATGAAAATTATATAACTCTTTTGGCTGAACAAAGCGTAGCAGTGAAAAATATAAAGAAATCGTTATTGCTCTTCCTCATAAAAATGTATTTGTCTGCTGCAATTCTCTTACGTTGATTCGTCTGCATTAACTGTTCAAACTGTCATTCAAGGACAGAAGCTCATTATTGATGCAAAGGTGATTGACATAATCGTCACTGGTCATCGTTGAAGCTTGACTGTCATTGACGAAGGCGATGTGTTCGGTAATATGTATTTAAATTTTCAGTTCACTTACGGCCTGCGAGGGGTAATGTCGTATCCCCTGGTATAGTGGTTAGTGTCGTGGCATATCACTCAGATGTCGCGGGAGGTTCGCGTCTCCCCCAGGGCGGTGAAAAATCACTGGCGGCTCTGTAGTATGATCAGTTACTGCTGCGGTGGGAGGTTGAAACCAACATATTCTTTGGAAGCTTGAATTTCATGTCAGTGGCCCCTTTGGTGTGCTTCTTCCATATGAATTGGTTTCATCTACTGAAATAATAATAATAATAATAATAATAATAATAATAATAATAATAATAATAATAATAATAACATTCTTAGGAAGCTTGAATTTCAAGTCAGTGGCCCCTTTGGTGTGCTTCTTCCATATGAATTGGTTTCATCTACTGAAATAATAATAATAATAATAATAATAATAATAATAATATAATAATAATAATAATAATAATAATAACATTCTTAGGAAGCTTGAATTTCAAGTCAGTGGCCCCTTTGGTGTGCTTGTTCCATATGAATTGGTTTCATCTACTGAAATAATAATAATAATAATAATAATATTCGAAAAATGGATTACCTCTTTTCCATAATGCTTTAGCTTCATTCTTTTCCCTGTTCCATTTCGTTCTTATGATGGCCATGTTCGCGTGGCCCCGAATGCTTGATATTCGTTTTCATGATTTTCTGTCTCCTCGTTTGTATGCTAACTGCTCGTGCTGACCTTTGCAAATGGTGTGGTATTTAAGCTTTCATTAATTATGCAAAGCGCAGATGCATATGATAACATATTTAACCTTTTAGTTTTCTGTAAAAGAACACTGTTGAGACGGCTGTTTGTCTGTCCGTCCGCACTTTTTCTGTCCGCCCTCGGATCTTAAAAGCTACTGAGGCTAGAGGGCTGCAAATTGGTATGTTGATCATCCACCCTCCAATCGTCAAACGTACCAAATTGCAGCCCTCTAGCCTCAGTAGTTTTTATTTTATTTAAGGTTAAAGTTAGCCATGGTCGTGCGTCTGGCACCGCTGTAGGTGCCAACAGCGCGCTATAGGTGCCAACAACACAGGCCACCACGGGACAGTGGCTAAAAGTTTGATGGGCCTTGGCTGAGAGTTTCGTGGACCGTGGCTGAGAGTTTCATACAGTATTATACGCTGTACAGAAAACTCGATTGCGCCGAATAAACTTCGGCGCATTTTTTACTAGTTTATTGTTCATTCCGGTTTGATTCTTATCCTTCTCGTTATTATAAAGTTTTGGTACAGGTCTCCAAATAGAGTGAGAACGTTTAACGACTATAATATCGCTTGCTTTTGTAATATTCTATTAATGTATCGTAATTTTTAAGGTAGGTTTATACTTATGAAAGGGGAGGGGCGGACAGTAGTTATAAGAACCAACAATATTGTTGTGCTGGGTTGTTTTTCCTCTGATGAGAACAGCATTTGATACGTTCTCCGAAATACATTTTAAAGTATCCTTTTACGTGAGAATTTATTTTTCGCTCTTTTCTTTTCTGCTGACAAATCAGTTGGCTTTTGTTAAAGCCTCGTCCATTATTCCCAATGACTTCCAACTTCCAGCGACACCTTTGTCGGTGCCTTTCGCTGTGGAGTTTGTTTGGATTTTATTTTCTGTGAATTTCCGTAGTTCTCGTTGCTAGCGCGAAGGAGCTTTCATCGCGGAGATGTTTTTCAAAATAATTCCATGAAATCGCATTGTATTTGGAAGAGCAAAATTCAGGCTGAGTTTGCAAAACTGGACTACTGTTGCTAATGGAGAGAGAGTTTCATCGAAATGGTTTTGGGGATTTTATGAAATTTATGTTGCATTCGCAGTGAGTTTCCGAAGCTCTTTTTACCATGCGCAGAGCTGTTCACGATCAGTGTGAATTTTGAAGTAATGCCATGCTCAGCGCATTATATTTTGAAGTTCCATATTGGCAGTGAATTCATGAAGTTCATTGACTGCAGAGCCATTTATAATCAGAATATCATTAAAGGCTTATTGCAACTTGAAGCTTTTTAAATTCACCTTGAATTCACGAGGCTGTAACTCCTAATGAGAAGGGCGATGTGTGACGAGTATGGAAGTTATATAAAAAGCGAGTTGCATTTTGAATTTTCGAAACAGGAACAGAATTCGGTCAGTTGATTTGCAATGGACAGCAGCTGTAAGAAATGGACTCGTTCGCTTCGTCTGGTTTTTGAAAAGGCCTGGAATTAAACAAGAGCCAAATTGCCACTTTTCCAGTCAACTTCAAAGGTTCCGTCGAGTTGCTTTGAAATGATCGTTCTGGTCATGAATAATTATTCGAAGCAGCTCAATTTTTCCTGAAATAGGTATTCACTAATTCCTAATTCTCTACTTTCATTGTGGTATGCAAAAGCAAAAAAAAAAAAGAAAGAAAAAAAGGTGAGAGTTAACTTTCCTTTAATTTTTTTTCCCATTTCAGTAGGAAAGTTATAATTGAACAAAAGAGGTGATCTCTTGAACTTTATGCTTATATTAAAGCCTGCCTTTAAATGGAACGTGTATTGGAGGCTTTTTTTACGGCTATTTTTTTTTTCTTTCATTTCATCTTGCTTCCTTCCCGGAGCTTCCAAACTTTAGAATTTTCTTCTTTCTTCTGTTTTTTGACCTCGCAGCCCTCAAGAGGCAAATCAATCACTTATTTCTCCTCCAACTTCTCTTCCTCTGTCCCTCAATTATTCTGTGAGGTCGGCTTAGGTCAGATGAACTCACTGAGCAACCTGTACAATTGACCTCTTTCATTTTTTTCAAATGTCGAAGGTCTCTTTTGTAAAACGTTCTGAATACAAATCTTTTATAAATTCACTGTTGCGCAAAAACTGAATATTCTGTTGACAAAAAAAAATCCTCTTAAAATAAAAATAAAAATTCTAGAGTTAAACTTTTTGAATTGGTCCATCTACCCCGACTTCTTTCTCGAAGCCTTCAATTAAGCTCTCTTTTTTATCCGGGGGCTTTTCTCCCTTTCACCCTTCAAGATGGCGTCGAAAGGGGCAATTCTCCCACCACTCCTCCTTCCAAAGCTCCGCGCGGCATTTGCATATCCTTTCTTGTCAACGCCATTGAAGAAGGCTGTCGTTCATATTCAGTCTCTCTCTCTCTCTCTCTCTCTCTCTCTCTCTCTCTCTCTCTCTCTCTCTCTCTCTCTCTCTCTCTCTGTCGACTGAAGCGGAAAAACTTTATCGTATTCTCAGTGGAAAAATTCATTCTTTTCTCCTGGTGGAACTGCCAAACTCTCTCTCTCTCTCTCTCTCTCTCTCTCTCTCTCTCTCTCTCTCTCTCTCTCTCTCTCTCTGTTTGTGTGGGTGTGCTGAGGTAGAAAAGTTCTTAATTCGCTTAATTCTTCGTCTTTTTGGTCTTTGTAATATTACAATGATTGAATATCATTTAATTTGAATATCAAGGAAATTCCATTATCAAATATGAATCTATTTTACGATTTTGAGAACCAGAATTTGAGGTTCGGTTTAAAAAGGAATAGAAGTTTTTTTATTTCTGTAATTTGTGCTATTTCTGTATGAATTGGTGAAATTGGCGTTCTTAATTTGTTTAAAAGAAATCTCGAAAAGAATCGGGAAAAATATTAAAATGAATTGGCCTCGAAGGAATATTAAAAATGATTAACCAGTAATATAAGAAATGTATATGAACTTATAACACTGGAAATTTATAAGGAACCATGAAAATAACTAAACATTATACCAAAGTAAAAAAAAATTATATTAAACCATGAAAATAGCAAACAATAAACCACAGAAAAAAAACTAGATTGTAAGTTCTATAAAATTTTAAGACACCTTCAAGATATCAAAAATCTGCACTTAAACACTGGTTCATTTCAGACAGTGTTCATATATTCATATTGTATATTGTGTTCTAAAAATTATGTATGGTCAACATCCTTTAGCTGATCAAATCATACGTACATGTTTTCTAGACACATCTATTCCATCTCTCCTTCTTTCTTTCCAGTTATTTGACAGCTCTTTTTCTCTGTCTCTCTCTTCTTTCCCCGTTATTGGACAGCCCGAAACAGGTTGGTCTTTTCCCCAACAACATAAGTGAGCTCTTACTGATTTTCTCATATATACTTTTTGGTTAATGAACCCTTGGAATGTCCGAATGGAAAACTTGAAAAATATAATTCGTGAGTAATTGAGGGTTTGTTTATGAATTGCGTAGTTTCTTGATAATTGAGCCCAGTTTAATTACTGCAAACATTGACGTGGAATTTGAATGAAAATGACTCTCCCAAAAAAATTTTTTTTATCTTACCAAGAGGTAGTGACTAAAGATTTTAATTCGACATTGTTGTACAAATGAGAAAATATGTTTGTATTCGCCGTGTTTGAGCCGTATCCCGATACGTTAAATCTTCCAACACCTCAGTAAGACTCCTGGGATCTTGAGAATGTGAAACGAACTCAAATTGGCGAGAGTTTCCTTAACGTATGCATCAAAGTTCCATGCATTTGCTTCCATTTCCGTTTTCTTTGGAGGCGGCGAAAGAAAAATGAGTTCTTTCGCCTATCAAAGAGAATAGCTATTAGGCCAATATGCTTTTGCTTAAAGTTGCAGCAGAATTCAGCGCGCGGACGAAAGAGGTTTGAAGCCTGCGTTGTCAATTCTGGTCTTCATAACGCGTTGGGTTATGGTTTTGCTGTTGCTGCGTTACTTGGAAAATTCGTTTTTCGCGGTTCAGTGAACTTGTTTGGATATACATGTACGCACAAACATGGTTTGTGGAAATGCATACTTAAGGCATAATCATAATCCCGCTTCCAACGCCGCCTGACACATAAGGCTTTTGTCAAATTCCGCCAGTCGTGTATATATATATATATATATATATATATATATATATATATATATATATATATATATATATATATATATATATATATATATATATATATATATATATATATATATATATATATGCCATACGTGGTCCATCACTGCCGGTTCCTGTTCTCTTCGCTTTCGGCGTTTGGTTTTCATTTGTTTTTGTCAGTCAGTATATCTGTCAAAAAAAAAAAAGAGGAGAAAGATGAGGAAAATAAAAGAAAGACGGTTATATAGATCAGGTAAGACATTGGAATGGTACAAGTTGTATTGAATGGGATTCGTAACAATTACTTGCGAAGTTTATAGTTTTCCGGCGCTCGTATATTCCTTTGTATCTTAACTGTTATTGTAAATCCCACCTGTTTTATCACAATCCGAAACCTCTCTGTTCGTTTTATTTATCATATTGTTGTTATTATCGTTACTTACTTTTGTTATCTTTATATCTGTGATGATGATTATGTAATCTTTATTGTTTTTTTTTTACTGTTGTCTTTTCATAATTATTATTGCTTTATATAATAATAATAATAATAATAATAATAATAATAATAATAATAATAATAATAATAATAATAATAATAATAATAATAATAATAATAATAGATTTTATTTCAGCTCAAGGCCATGTACATGGAATAAACAAACAGAGACAATAACATATACCCAATCTAGATACACGAGATAGCATGATAAAAAATGATAAATCGGCAATAACCGCACAGTTGCTAAAGAAGTATAAAAAATAATATTCATAATAATGGTAATGACAGTAATAATACTGAGAATAGTAGTAAAAAAACATTAAAAATAAATGATAATTTAAAAAAAAACACATTGCATACAATTGATTAGGTTTTATTTTCAAATTACAAACGTGCTTGCAGGCAACGCTTTCAGTGAAAGATAATCTTGAACCTACTCGATAGCGCCTTTTGGAATTGAGCTTAGCTTCCTTTTCATCCTCCTCCGACACTTTTTGAGGAGAAAGTTTTCCAAACCGTTGCTTACACTTCCCGGAGCTGGGAGAAGCTATTAGGAACCGAACTTGAATCCAGATGATTGAAATTTATTTAAAAAGAAAAAAAGTTTTGAAACTTCATTAAAGAACGTCGGGGGGGGGGGGGGGGGACTTCATTCAAATCCACGAACATTTTATAATATCATTTGAGACTTCGTGTCGATACTGATCTTTCCTAGATAGTGACCCCCAAGGGTTTTCGGGGGTCGTTATGTAGGACTAATATTTCTTGGGGGTCATTATCTTTATGATATTTACAGTCTTTTGTTTATGTTTTTAGGGTAATCCCCAACGGGACTGTACTAAACACGCCGTAAAGATGGATACATACCGGGTTAAAACCCTTTTTGGGGGTCACAGTCTTGGAAAGATCCGATTTTGCCTTATAAATTATATTTTATCTCATTTGTTCGGATTTTATTTGGTATTTTTAGGTGCAAAAGTATAGCAAAATCTGTATATTCGAAACAGATCGTTTCGACTTACATAGAAATAAGATGTTATATCTGTGTGAAAACATCAACAGATGGACTGTGAAGTCTAGAGATAAGCTGCTAAGAGACGATTCCTGAACTGATGAGAGACTGAATCGTTGTGTATTTACTCCACTTATCCAGCCTGGGAAACTTTCACAGACATTTGAGGGTCCTGCTGCTGGAAATGATAAAGTATGAAGCAACTCAGAATTCTGTCAAAGTTATCGGACAGAAAACCTGACCACTAGAAAAAAAAAGTTCTGTGCTGGAAAAAAGGTGACCACTTTCTGACGAACGATCTAGTTGATTGCGGAAAACGTTAACCCCAGAGGACGCCGTTACTGATACACGTTTCCTCTTCGGCGATATCATTTGATCAACAAACGTTTTGATCTACCTGACTGTTGATTTACGGACGCATGTTCTTCGACGCATCCACTGACAGATGCACCTTCGCTCTTCCACGTGATTAATTATTGATGAACTTCCTCCCTTGAAGTGCGCCTTATTTTCGCAAAATGTCCACCACGACTACGACCACCAACACTCCAACCACCACACCCATGCATAAGAAACGTGGTTGGAGGCTTTGGTTTGCCCGTTTG
This sequence comes from Macrobrachium rosenbergii, assembly GCA_039081455.1. Classification (NCBI taxonomy): domain Eukaryota; kingdom Metazoa; phylum Arthropoda; class Malacostraca; order Decapoda; family Palaemonidae; genus Macrobrachium; species Macrobrachium rosenbergii. Next base: position 28,834,002 of record JANJGK010000037.1, on the reverse strand, counting down.
TTGGCACTAAAGCTTACCAAGGTGCCGAGGGTTCACCCAACCCTCAGAGTGCCACGGCTTCCAGGAGGTTTCGTCCAGCTCATCAAACCCGGAGTGAAATATGAGAAGGTAAGATTAAAGAGAGAGAGAGAGAGAGAGAGAGAGAGAGAGAGAGAGAGAGAGAGAGAGAGAGAGAGAGAGAGAGAGAGAGACGAGAGAGAGAGAGAGAGAGAGATGTGGGAAAGGTAAGATTAGAGGTGTGCATTTTTACACATTGTAACAATTAGTTTTCTAGAACTATATATATGTAAAATTTATTGTTACTTACTGCAGTTTTCAGTTGTATTGTTCTTATATGAGTTAACATTGCTGCTAGTTTTATTAAGATAATGGTTTTACCTTGTAGATACCTGGATCTTGGGTCAGTTCGGAGGAAATTTCATTCCTCATCCAAGTAAATAATCCATTTTAAATCATCAATAATTGAAATAAGCTTTTTGCGTAAATGTCATGACTTTATTTCTTTAGTTTTACGTACCGTATCTCCGCGTACGTCCACTGCAATATCTTATGCCACTGATCAGTATGTGTTTCTTCATAGCTATTGATTTGTATAATTGTTTATGATTTACTGCCTATGTACGTAATTAAGTCTCTTTATAACGGCTTGAAGGCGATAATAAATTCTTTACTTCGCATGTAGCAAAATCTGTTCTTTTGATAACGTTTTACAAGAATTTAATTCCTTGCTTAGGGAATACTGCATTAATTTCTTTTGTTATAAGTATTAATATTCGGTGACAAGACGGTGTTCTTTGAAGTGCGTTATTACAAATTACGGGTGGATAAATTCATATATCGTTCGCTACTTAGGGAAGCGTTCCAACAACCATTATTTTATCGAAACGTAAAACAGCATAGGTTTATTTAAGTTCTGTTGATGGTCATGTGTGTTCCAGATAAGAGAGATATTAAGCCAGGTACCATAGAACTTCAGACTGAATATGAGTATACTGATCACATTCACTGGTTCTATGAATTGTAGTAGCCTTGGTGACCGCTTGAATTCTCTGTAGTGTAATATTTTGGATAACCTCTCTTCTGAAAGCCTTGAAGTCTAAACAGAAAATTATTAAAAAAACTTTTTCCCAAGTGGAATTCGAACCCACGCTAGTTAGAACATTCAGATTCGTGCTCTAGCCCAATTCATTACTTTCATTAAGTACTAACCTCATAAATGTATCCGGAATGGATTCGAATCGCATCTAAGAAAACAGATTAATACCTTCCACTTTCTTTCGAGATTTCAAGGCTATCAGTGGAAAGCATTTTTATTAATAATGGGGAAAAGAATGGTAGAACATAATAGGGGGTTCTTACATATTGTGAAATTGAATGCTGATAAACTCTACGGTCACGTCCCATCACATTTCATTTACTCTAATGCTGTGTATTACAGTATATATTATGGTCTTCGACTTTCAGAGATTAATTAAAAATAAGAGACATCTAGAACTGTTAAACCTTGTAGATATATATAAAGTTATATGACTCATTGTCATATATATATGGAGAAGCATGAAAATGTTTATTTATTAGTATTTTTATTTCTGTTTGTTTTTTTTGACACACTTGAATTTTTCAGTGGGTTGCTCTAAAATATGTAGGCAGAAGTTTTTACATTCAGTTATCTATACTGGAATTCGTTTCCATTACCGTGAACTGTATTAGGTATGTTTTTCCTAACACTGATACTAAAACACTTCAGCCTGTGGGAGGTAATCTGACAATTTCAAAGTTCTGGGTATCAGTGATATTTACAAGTTTTTAGCAATGATTAGCATTCTGTAGACGTATAGATGTGTATTAGTATTATGTTTATAGAAATTTACGTAAAATTACTTGTTAGCTTATTTCGAAAAATAGTAATTGATCAGACATTTTTTATGCCATTAAAAGCCTGGTAACTTGAAGTATAATCAAAGGCAAGTGGAAAGAATGGTTTCATTTACAGAAAAAAATGGGAAATACATAAAAGTAATTTTAACTACTTAGAATTATTAAAAGATTTAGTGAACTATACAAATTCGTGGCAGTTTAGATTACAATGGTACTTCCATGTTGAGGTTTAGTTGGTTAGAAAAAAGTTAGCTATCTTTCAGTTGCTGCAGTAATAAAAAAAAATATTTCCAGGGATAGGCTTCCACTGATAATAATTTTCTGCTGTCATATTCTCGAAGAACGTGAAATTAGGAGAAGGTTGGGGTGGGCCACATTCCCAAAGGAAGCGAAAAAAAAGGCATATTTAAATGACAGATGGTTGTAAGAGTTATGGATGACTCGGAAACTACTGCCGTAGGTTAATATTTGGGAAGGAAGCCGAACAGGCCGATGCGAAATTTTCTAAATTGAGATGTGTCATCTATTGGACTCATGAAACACTAATACACAAGTTACTGTAGTTTCAGAATGACTTAGGGGGTCCCATTTGCAGTATCTGCAAAATCAGTAGTAAGGCAAGGGAAAACTGCAGTATCTGCAAAATTTACGAAATTGAGATATGCCACCTATTGGGCTCACGAAACACTAATACACAAGTTACTGCAGTTTCAGAATGATTCTTCAATGCTTTCCACGAGTATGCAAAATCAGTAGTAAGGCAAGGGGAGTATCTACCATTTTTCTCAGTTTTGTATTTTTGCAGGTACTGCAGTCTTCCATTTTAGGGCAGAGATGAGGATATTGTCCCCTGGTGAATGTTTTAGGTTGTCGTCTGGGAAGGAGAGAGGCCTTCGGTCGCTCGGTGTCGAAGGCAGTGGTTGTTTAGACGATATTGTGTAAAGAATCGGATCATTCATTCTCATTTTACTTATAGAAGTAGTTGCCGTATATGCGGAGACATATATTCTCCGTGCAGCTGACCACATTTACTAACGTTGATTATATAGTATATAATGCAGTTTCGAAATATTGCAGTATTTCAAGTAAATGATTAAAAAGGCTGAGCTAAAAAAACTGAATTTGGTATATTACGTAAGTTTTAAAAAATTTTTGACCCGTGGCGTTGGTTACATTTCATCAAACCTTTCCGCTAAAGTATTTATTTAAAAGTATCGTATGAAAGATTTTGGTTTTCCATTCCCCGGGTTCACTTTCAAGCTATAAGAGTAACTTCTTCAACTTGAATGCTTCTCGTTGGTGGCTTCCATTTGCGTCATATTTATACGACCTTCAGAAGTCGCGTGTATCATCCCTTGTCCTTCAGAAACTGCTGTATGATTTCATCAGAAGCTTGAAGATTTAATGACACAAGTGACGTCTGCTTTGAAAATTCGTAAAAAAAAAAAATTAAATTTTCAGAAAAAAATAATTCATTCCGAAACAGCAAAGTTATTAATTGGTTCGAGTTTTTTTTATTTAGATAAATGCATTTTCTCTTTGCGTCGCATTAGTGCCGTGGTATGAAGTTTTTTTTTTTTAATTTACGTAAATGTTATGTAACCTGAAAGTTTGAGTCACCATCATGAAAGGAAAAATATATCCATCAAAGAACTCTCATTTGATTGCCCTGCTATTTCAATCTCTGTCGTGCGTGATTTGTACAACATTTTTTTGTGCTATCAAAGGAAGGTGCTCTAAGTAATTTAGGAGAGATTCGTTCAAGGAGAAAACGAGATAAATTTCTGTATACAGATTCTGAGAGAAAAACCAGATTAATTAGTGTTAAGACCATTTCCCCTTTTCTACAGTTATGTAATATCTATGACTTTTTTTAGTGATTCCTTAACTTAACAGACACTTAGGAAATTGAGACATGTCTTCCATATGGAACTGAAATAATTCTGTAGTTTCATCTTCAAATTAAGACACATAGGAAATTGAGTTGTGACCATTTCCCTTTTGATACAGTTTTATACGATCTATAACTTTATTGTAATGATTCCTTAACTTAGCAGACACTTAGGAAATTGAAATACCTTTTCCATACGGAATTGAAATCATACTTTCGTTTGATCTTCAAATTAAGACACATTGGAAATTGAGTTATGACCATTTGTCTTTTGATAAAGTTATAGCTGATCTATGACTTTTTTTTAATGATTCCTTAACTTAGCAGACACATAGGAATTGAAAGACACTTAGGAAACTGAAACACGTTTTTCCATACGTAATTGAAATAATCCTTTCGTTTGATCTTCAAATTAAGACACATTGGAAATTGAGTTATGACCATTTATCTTTTGATAAAGTTATATATGATCTATGACTTTTTTTTTAATGATTCCTCAACTTAGCAGACACATAGGAAATTGAAATACCTCTTCCATACGGGAGTTGAAATAATTATTTTTTTTTACCTTTAAATAAAGGCAGCTTTAATGAATGTCATGTATGTGAAACCATTATTTTGGTTTCATTTTTAGTATATCTAAGGATTGTAAACATTTACCATGTAGAGAAAAAATATTCTCTTTGTGCCAATTTTTCTTTTTAATCTCAGAGTAAGAAATCTGTAAGAGAAGATTCTAAACAACCTGCAGAAAACGTAATGGTTTTTTTCATAGAAAAGTTAAACTCATTTATATTAAGTATTCGTCAAACTAAGTATTTTATGAAAGACAAAAAAATGTAAATAGGTTCTCCAAAGTTCATTTCGATGCAAGTGTCTACAGGACTTTCAACCTTGTGGCTTTTCCAGGTTGCTCTTGGGCTTATGTATGGCCACATTTGCATTATATTTACATGAATCGAGGACCCAGATCTTCTTCTTGACTTTTCGTCAGTCGCTGGCAATGTCCACTACGTGCTTGGAGCCCATTTGATGAATTCTGTGAAAAGCCGAGGGAAGTAAACAATGACGGTGCTCTTTGACCATTTTTTAGACTCGTTTTTCAGAAATTAACTCTTCCATAGATGGTCATTAATTTTTTTATTGCTTTAAAAAAACTCTCTCTCTCTCTCTCTCTCTCTCTCTCTCTCTCTCTCTCTCTCTCACTTCTCTCTCTCTCTCTCTCTCTCTCTCTCTCTTAATGCAAAATGTATCCACTGTGCCATTACCTGTGGTCCCGAGATGCAAAGGACGCTGGGGAGACAATTTGATGCATCCTTACTTTACTTCTGACTTTTATTCATTTATTGTCTCGAGTGGAATGTAACCGCAATAAAAAAGAAAAAAAAGCGAGTAATGGTGACAGGCACGTCGGTAAATTTCATTTTCGCCGTTTTGAAAACATCATGTATCACCTTATTTTTTAGGGAAAAAGCCTCACATAGTTGTGCGAAATTTTTTAAAATTTCGCAGTGATAATTTGTTGCTATTTCTGGTAACGTAGAAAACAATCTATCGCGCTTTATTGGCGGCTGATGATGGTTATTTTTATAGTTATGTTGATTATCTTTTTGCGTTTGTGAAACCTAAATAAAAAAAAAGCTGTTTATTGTCTTGTCTGTAATGTCTCTTTTAATATTCGTGTAAACAATCATTGAAAATTGGTAGCGAGCAGCAATTAAGTAATATAAAAAAGTAAAAATTACTTGGATAAATCACAATTATCACATTGCCATTTATTAGTTGTCTGTAGAAGAAAACTGTTGTGATGGCTATTTGTCTGTCCGTCCGCACTTTTTCCTGTCCGCCCTCAGATCTTAAAACTACTGAGGCTAGAGGGCTACAAATGGGTATGTTGATCATCCACCCTCCAATCATCAAAAATACCAAATTGCAGCCATCTAGCCCCAGTAGTTTGTATTTGATTTAAAGTTAAAGTTAGCCATGATCGTATGTCTGGCACCGTATAAGTGCCAAGAACACAGGCCACCACCGGGCCGTGGTTGAGAGTTTAATGGACTGCGGGTGAGAGTTTCATGGGCCGTTGCTGAGAGTTTCATACAGCATTATACGCTGTACAGAAAACTCGATTGCGCCGAAAGAAACTTCGGAGCATTTTTTGCTTGTTTTTTTTTTTATTTTATACGTTTCGGGATTTAAGCGTGGAATTATCATTACTAGTAATAAAAAGCGACATATACGAATCTTGGAGGAATCAACATTCTAAGTTTGAATCTTTTATGGACTAACTAATAACTCACTGTGTCATGATATCTTGAATGGATACACAAATGTAGCAATATCAGTGTAAGTGTATTTATGCTTATTTATATTGCATATGTTATGTAATTATATGTATAATTTTTTCGTGTGAGCAATATTGTTTTTCATGTGATTTTTAGTCAGAAATATCGTTCAGTATGATTGCTTCCAAAATATGAGTTTGATATAACACCCATCAACCGGCCCTCCAAGACAAATATTGTTCATTATCATTACTTCCAAAATATGCGTTTCATATATCCCCTTATCACCCCCTCCTCCTCCTCCTCCTCCTCCTCTCCCCTCCAGTTCTGCTTACGTTTACTTTCCATAAATAATTTTTCGATTGGTTTCCATTCCTAAAGTCTTCACCGACCTTATTGTAAGGGGCTAGTTTCAACTGAAACCATTATCTGTGGAATTCCATTAATGTGCTAAATCATATTACTTGAATCCTCCAGGTTTCAACTTCTCTCAGTCGGCATTATTATTTTAATATTAAGTTAATGCGAATTTCAAAGTATTTTAATAAGTCCTGTGATTTTGACAGGTGTATCAGACACCGTATTTGCCAGTGTTCTTTACCTAGTGTCTTTGTGGTAATAATAAAATCATACAAATATCATAAAACAGATAAAACAAAAATTATAAAAATGAATTTATCGACAGAAACAAATAAATTGTTTTTAAATATTTATTGTAACTTTAGACATGGTTATATTTCCAATCTCAGTTTCACCCTGATAAAGTTTTCACACAACTTTGTAAGCAGTTTTAGATAAAGACGATTTGCATTTTTGTTCAGACTATTGT
>JANJGK010000037.1:28802782-28825282 GCA_039081455.1 Macrobrachium rosenbergii | reverse complement strand
AAGAATTCATGCATAACAGTCATGTTTTCGTATGGTAATGATTCATAAACATGGTTTTTACGTACAAAGAGAAAGCGAGTTAAATCGGCTTCATTCATAGGTAATATATCACTTGAATGAATGCCTTCAATTATAAATTTGACATAAATAATCATGCTTATAGATAACACTATATAGGCCTATTTATTAATCAATTTGTTAGGGGCGTTGTCATTTTCACATATGCAAATTATATGTGAATAGATGTCATTTGTCATAATGAATATTTCCGTATAAATTTCAAATGACTGATCTTGTTTATCGATGCATAAAATTGAGAAAAACAATGATATCGTTTCAAACTGACATTTCAAGTGAATGATCTTGTTTATCGATGCATAAAATTGAGAAAAACAATAATATCATTCAAATTGACACAGCTAGCATCAGTGTATTGTCTGATATAAACCTTAATTTCTATGATAACCGTAATTTTTATCCCACACATGATACAAGTGTGTGTGTGTGTGTGTGTGTGTGTGTGTGTGTGTGTGTGTGTGTGTGTATGTAGTAATCATATTAGTAATGATAAGAATAAGATGACCTCTATTCGAATGATGATGATCATCTGGTCTGCTGGCATAGTGGTTAGTGTCGTGACATGCGAAATTTTAATAGTCGTCAGATCTTAAAAACTACTGAGACTACATGGCTGCAAATTGGTATGCTGATCATCCACCTTCCAGTCATGAAACATACCAAATTGCAGCCCTCTAGCCTCAGTAGTTTTTATTTTATTTAAGGTTAAAGTTAGCCATTGGCTCGTGCGTCTGGCACCGCCATAGGTACCACCCGCCGACGCCTCTGGGGAGCAACTGAACGCTGCCCGGTCGTGGCTGAGAGTTTCATACTGCAGCACATCGAAAGTTTCATACAGCATTATACGCTGTACAGAAAACTCGATTGCGCCGACGAAACTACGACGCATTTTTTACTTGTTTAAATTATTGAGAACCATCGACACGACTAATTCTTAGATTTTTGGAGTCTGGCGAATGTTTAAAACTGATAAATTGTACAGTGTGATCAACGTCATTCCAATTTTAAAACTGCCGTAATTACAAGACTAAATAGAAAATTAACAACTTTGAATATCGTGTGTCACTGTAAACGCCGTGTAATATACGAAGTGACCCATTGAACATAACATTTTTATATAGCCGTTGTGCTTCATGTCGTAAATGAACAAGAAACGCCTGAATGTCCACTAAGCCACGAGAGCTACATTAAATGATAGCTCAGATATTTCTCCGGCTTTTGGAAAAGGACTGTTTTCCTTTACCAGATGCAGGGGCAATTCATGAAGTTTTCTGTTATCTTAGGGGGGCAGTTGATTACGTAGACATATTCTTCACTTCGGAATAACGAATCGAAATTATTACTTTTCTTTTCAAGAATGTTTTGTGGCTAATTATTCCTGTGAATGGTTTGACACCAGGATGGAATAAAGGTACCCATTACTTGAATATGTTTGGGTCATTAAAGTCTTCAGACCACTTTTGCATTTTATCGGCATTGAGAGCCGCGCCAGTATAGCACTTAAGTATGCATGCATGCAAGCATGTACAGTATACTAAGTGTCACCAACGTGCCATTTTCCCCTTGTTGGTAATTAACCTTATAATAGTTTGTTAATGTACTGTATATGTATGCATATTATCTTTTGTATTTTTGTTCGAACCTTTATATTCTTACATTTATGTATGATATTATGAATGTTATTTTACGTCATTCAGTATGCATTTCGAATATTCATAGCCATGCGACACTAGGCCGTAAGGAATCATTATATCAGCGGCACAGGAAAAAGAGCGGGGGAGAATGATGATAAAGACGCCCATGCATGAACCTTAGAATCTGTGTATTTGCGAAGAGAAATGAGATGCAAGCGAAGGCGAGGAGGAGGAGGAGGAGGAGGAGGGAATCAAGCTCTCGGTCTGGCCCCCGGATGTAAATTTGGCTAATCGAGAGGGCTTACCGCAGTCTGAGAAAGCAAACTGAACAGGCGATGTCTTCATAGTCACTGGATGGCGGGGGAAATCTCGTGATGTCTCGGGAACCCTCGAATCATTTGACTGTTGATTGGATGAGTGGCTCGAGCGCCATTAGGAGAATTTCCTCCTCCCTCCGCGCCCTAAATTTGCCACGACCCACCTGGCCGCAAATAATGCGGAAATCAATGCGGCAGATCTATTCCGGACGTGGAAAATTTCTCCTCCCGGGAGGAAGCGGAGTGGTTTCATGTCCTTCCCTGCTATTCACAGAGGAGGGCGTCTTCCAATTTCAGAAGACGGAGCTGGAAAAATGGGGTAAGACCGGCAGGCGCGCGCGCGCGCGCACACACACACACACACACACACACACACTCACACACACCAGCGTGAGATAATATAAATAGGAGAAAGAGATTTAGGGAAAAAGTGAAAATAAAAGCAGTATTTAAGATATGTCACTAATGAATTGGAAATAGCCAACTAGTGCACGGATGTCACTAACGAATGGGCAATAGCCAACTAATGCACGGATGTCACTAACGAATGAGCAATAGCCAACTAGTGCACGGATGTCACTAACGCGTTAATGGGCAATAGCCGGATGTCACTAACGAATGGGCAATAGCCAACTAATGCACGGATGTCACTAACGAAGGAGCAGTAGCCAACTAATGCACGGATGTCACTAACGCGTTAATGGGCAATAGCCGGATGTTACTAACGAATGGGCAATAGCCAACTAATGCACGGATGTCACTAACGCGTTAATGGGCAATAGCCGGATGTCATTAACGAATGGGCGATAGCCAACTAATGCACGGATGTCACTAACGAATGGGCAATAGCCAACTTATGCATAGGAAACGGAGAGAGAGAGAGAGAGAGAGAGAGAGAGAGAGAGAGAGAGAGAGAGAGAGTCTTTGAAAGGGATCATAGGACAGGATTAGCTCCCCCTTACCCTAGGGAAGAGGAGGAGGAGGACACTGCAAAGCCAGAGGTCCTAATGGGGGGACATGACGATAGCAGGTGGCAGGATTCAAAAGGACTCGAGCCAAGTGGACTCTCTCTAGAGGCTGTCTCAACGTCTTCGGTTTTATGCTCGTTTCGGGGCGTCTCCTCGGCTCCATTGTCCTCGCGTCCCCCCCTTCGTCATAACCTCGTCGTCGTCGCAGGAACAGAGGTTTCGTTCTCTCTCTCTCCTCTCTCTCTCTCTCTCTCTCTCTCTCTCTCTCTCTCTCTCTCTCTCTCTCTCTCTTTAGCATTTTATGTAAACTTTGATTGGCTCGCTTTATTGATATTTGTGTTTATTATTGCAATGAGGCTGCAGTTAGCCTGGTTCATATATGAATACATACATATGTATATTTTTACAACTTTTTTCGTAGTGGAGTACATCATACGCTATCATCGTGACTGAGAATATATATATATATATATATATATATATATATATATATATATATATATATATATATATATATATATATATATATTTATATATATATATATATATATATATATATATATATATATATATATATATATATATATATATATATATATATATATATGAGCATATGTCTTAGCGTGTATGTACACGTAACGGACTAGTATAAAATGTTAAATCCGTTGCTTGGCTTTGAATGAACCGTTTGGTTACAAAGGAATGTCTATCACAGATTACCCATAATTGCAAAACTGCTATCCTGTCCTTACTCAAAGTTTTTGCCAACAAGACAACACATTATTAGGCAGGCCACTTCTCAAAAGTAGACCTTGCAATTCGCAATTAGGCCAGGTATGGACTCTTGTTCCTGAATTATCTCTTTTGGAATATATTTGTTACTGGTCTTAAGTATAAATGATAGACCCTTATTTGCATATCATTCTTCTCACTTTTGTAATTTGCACTCAGAGCCACGTTTCATACCCAACCAGATGAAAAAACAAACTTTTGAAATACCTAAAAATTTGCGTTCACTCCATGTATGGTTAATGTTCTCAGGACATTCATGATACGACTAAGTAAAAAAAAATCTTTGCGATAAACGTTTTACGCAATAATGTCCATCATTTAAAAAAAAAAGTTAAAAAGTTTCCTCGGCGCAATCGAGTTTTCTGTACATCCTATAATCAAGGCCACCGAAAGCAGATCTATCTTTCGGTGGTCCCGGTATAATGCTGTATGAGCAGCGGCCCGTGAAACTTTAACCACAGCCCGGTGGTGGCCTATCCTATATCGTTGCCAGAAGCACGATTATGACTAAATTTAACCTTAAATAGAATAAAAATTACTTGAGGCTAGAGGGCTGCAATTTGGTATGTTTTTGATGACTGGAGGGTGGATGATCAACATATCAGTTTGCAGCTCTCTAGACTCAGTAGTTTTTAAGATCTGAGGGCGGACAGAAAAAATTGCGAACAAACAGACAAAGCCGGCACAATAGTTTTCTTTTACAGAAAACCAAAATGCGATTCACTGGTCTTTATAGTAGAATTGTTGGGCCAGTAGAACCAATGCCAAGCTTACTTTATTGTGCATCATTTAACATACTGTCTCTTTTTAGAGAAGTTCCATCCACGTCTCATACCTGTGTATGAAAAATATCGGGAGTGTCGAAAGATGTGAGGATATTTTTATGTGTCTATAGCTGGTCTGCTGGTATAGTGGTTAGTGTCGTGGCATGCCACTCAGATGTCGCGGTGGGTTCGCGCCTCCCCCAGGGCGATGGAAAAATCAGTGGCTCTGTATCATGATCAGTTACTGTTGCAGTGTTGGGGGCGTCTGCTGCGGTGGGAGGTTGGAACCAACATTCTTTGGAAGCTTGGATTACAAGTCAGTGGCGCCTGTAGCGTGCTTGTTCCATGTGAATAGGTTTCATCTACTAAAATAATAATAATAATAATAATAATAATAATAATAATAATAATAATAATAATAATAATAATAATAATAATAATAATAATAATAATAGCAAAAAATCGATACATAACAAATAACGAAAGTATTAATTCTGTCTTTTAGACAGGAAATAAAAAGTTAAGGTACATGTTTATTAGACAGGAAGTAAAGGGTAGTTACACTGGCAAATGTCGATATTAGTAGTATTAGTAGATGCAAGGGCGAATAACTAACAGTTGTATCTGTTTGACAGAAATAAAAATGTACATACATTCAAACAAAGTAGAATTTGCGTCAATTAGACAAATATTAGTAACGTACACGGGCAATATGGAAACATATAGGTAGTTTCGAATCCAAAGTCCTACAAAAGTGTTTTTATTCATCAGTGATTTCCCTTTTATTGTCAAAAGTTGTTCACGCAGAAGATATTGTGGCGGGGGAGAGGATACACGTTTCCGCGCAACTCCTGTTCAGAAAAAGGGGAAATGTTGAGGAAACATTTCTGTCAGGCCTGACAACTCTTTCAAAAGAAGCTTGAATAAATCGATTAGAATTTCATGGAAGAATATTCTCCTTTTTTTTTTTCTTTTTTTTATGGGGGGCGAGGGGGGTGTCTTACCAAAAATATTTTTCTTAAGTTATATAAACTGACCGTGATTCTCAGGGGTTCTGGTCAAAGCGCGAGCGACGGTCTGGGAAAGCGTTCGTCTTCGCTTTACTATCGTATGCTTTTTCCTTTTTGATTTTTGAGAATTGCAAACCAGTGATTTTTTTTTTTATTTCTGTTTTTCTATCAGAATGAAAATTTTTATTCGCTTTATTTCGTAAGCTTTTTCCTTTTTGATTTTTGAGAATTCAAAACCAATGATTTTTTTTTTTTTTTTTGTACATTTCTGTTTTTCTATTTTCTGAATGAAAAGTTTTATAGTTTGAGATCCGCTCGAGTATATTATTGTCCTGTTGGCATAGATTGTTAACTATAAATGGCACATAAATATTCATGCCATATGCTGCTGTTTTGTCATGTAAAATTTTGGTTGATTAGTAATTGATTTTTATTATAAGGTTCTGATATGTATATGTATATGTATATGTATGTGTATATGTATATGTATATGTATGTACTACACAGAGGAGCGCATTTTTAGTTTTCTGCAAAAGAAAACTATTGTGCCGGCTTTGTCTGTCCGTCCGCACGTTTTTCTATCCGCACTTTTACTATCCGCCCTCAGATCTTAAAAACTACTGAGACTAGAGGGTTGCAAACTGGTATGTTGATCATCCGCCCTCCAATCATCAAACATACAAAATTACAGCCCTTTAGCCTCAGTGGTTTTATTTTATTTAAGGTTAAAGTTAGCCATAATCGTGCTTCTGGCAACGATATAGGTTAGGCCACACCAAGCCGTGATTAACGTTTCGTGAGCCGCGGCTCATACTCCATTATACCGAGACCACCGAAAGATAGATCTATTTTCGGTGGCTTTGATTATACGATGTACAGAAAACTCGATTGCGCCGAAGAAACTTCGGCGCATTTTTTACTTGCATGTGTTCCTAGAACTGATGGCCTGAGAATTGAGGTTATTGCTAATGATAGAAGGTCTTATTTTAATCATTGTTTTTATTATAAAGTTAAGAATTTCCGCCTTTTGTGTGTCTGTGATTTTGTTGTAAAATCAGCTAGATAAAAATCCACACTTGTTGACATTTACAGTGATACAAAGAAAAAAAAATAATTGTTGCAAAACTACCCTTAGATCAAGTATTCATGAAAGTGATTGAAGTTTACATTTTAAATAACAAAAAAAATAAAAAAATTTCTAAAATAACTTGATCTGGCAGTTTGTGCGTAAATCCGGGAGAAGTTCATCAGTGTTATAATTATCTATCAAAACAGTACTTCATCACGCAAAAACCGTTACCATTATTTAGTTCCAAATGGCGCTCAGTTGGCTTTGATTTTGTGATTTTCCTTCTGCAAAGCATTCAGTTCCGCATTTTTAGTTTTCTGTAAAAGAAAACTATTGTGACGGCTTTGTCCGTCCGCACTTTTTCTGTCCGCCCTCAGCTCTTAAAAACTACTGAGGCTAGAGGGCTGCAAATTGGGATGTTGATCATCCACCCTCCAGTCATCAAACATACCAAATTGCAGCCCTCTAGCCCCAGTAGTTTTTATTTTATTTAAGGTTAAGGTTAGCCATAATCATACTTCTGGCACCGCTATAGGTACCAAGAACGCAGGCCACAACCGGACCGTGGCTGAGTTTCATGGGCCGCGGCTAAGTGTTTCATGGGCCGAGGCTAAGATTTTCTTGGGCCGTGGCTAAAAGTTCCATACAGCATTGTACGCTGCACAGAAAACTCGATTGCGCCGAAGAAACTTTGGTACATTTTTTACTTGTTTTATATATATATATATATATATATATATATATATATATATATATATATATATATATATATGTATATATATATATATATATATATATATATATATATATATATATATAATATATATATATATATATATATATATATATATATATATATATATATACAGTATATATATATATTCAATTTTCATTCCACAATTCTTACCTAGAAAACTAAGCTGCGTTTTATCTTTATTGGACACAGCGTACAAAGGCCGCGACTTGACTTCTCACAGTTTGTTTCGATATATTTCCAAAAAATGATTGACATAAACGACTTTCATTCTCGTCTCTGAATTTTAAAACTTTGTTTGTTATCGACTGATTCATGATTTTTATCTCGTGAATCTCGTCTGCGAATTTCACGAGTTTCGCCTTCACCAGTGATTCTCAGACGTTTTTTCGCCGAATCCTGTCCGGGAATTTTAATTTCTCGTTTATTAACAGGATATTCTTGCTTATTTCATCTGTGAAAAGCTCACCTACGAATTTATCAAGATTTTATTAACAGCCCAAAAAAAGTCTGTTCACGAATTTTAATTTCTTGTTTATTAACAGGGTATTCTTGATCGTTTTATTTGTGATAAAATCATCTACGAATTTATCAAGGTTTATTTTGTGAACAGCCAAAAAAAAGTCCTTGGGATCGTAGTCCTTCTAAATCTTTTGTTAGAATTTTTTTTTTATTGACAAAATGTTCACGAATTTGTATTTCTTGTTTATTAACAGGGTATTCTTGATCATTTCATCCGTGAAAAACTCATCTACAAATTAATCAAGATGTATTTTGTAAATAGCCAAAAGAAAAAGTCCTTGTGCTTCTTAGACCTTCTAAATCATTTGTTAGATTTTTTCACTTTTTTTTACGAAATGTTCACGAATTTTGATTTCTTGTTTATTAACAGGGTATTCTTGATAATTTTATCTGTGAAAAGCTCATCTGCGAATTTATCGGATGCATTTTGTAAACAGCCAAAAAAAAGTCCTTGTGCTTCTTAGACCTTCTAAATCTTGTTAGAATTTTTTTTTATATACAAAACGTTCACGAATTTGACATAAGTCTGAATAAAACCGCGCGGTCCTTGTCAAAGTCTAGCCACATTTCCATCCTGCCGTCATACTCATAGAAGTTTGGTCGAAAACCTTCTTCTAAATTTTTGGTGACAGCGTTTGGTTTTGAAAGGTAGGTGCGAGGAGGATTAAGTAATGAGCGTAAAGATGAAAGCGAGAAGACCTTGATGAAGAGGGTTTGTGGGAAAGTCAGAAAAACTCGTTCTATAACAATATTATTTTTTCCATATTAAAAAGCAAGTCATTGCTAAGAAATTCACAATCTCGTGAAAAAATGTGTGATAAAAATCCACAATTATTTTTTTTATATTATAAAGCAAATCATTGCTAAGAAATTCACAATCTCGTGAAAAATCTGTGTAATAAAAATCCACAATTACGTAGTACAATAACAATTATTTTTTTATATTCAAAAGCAAGTCATTTGTAAGAAATTCACATTCTCGTGAAGAACAATGTGTGTAATAAAAATCCACAATTGCATAGTACATTAAAAATATTTTTTTTATATCAAAAAGCAAATCATGCTAAGAAATTCACAATCTCGTGAAAAATCTGTGTAATAAAAATCCACAATTACGTAGTACAATAACAATTATTTTTTTATATTCAAAAGCAAGTCATTTGTAAGAAATTCACATTCTCGTGAAAACCAATGTGTAATAAAAATCCACAATTACATAGTACATTAACAATTATTTCTCTATATTGAAAAGCAAATCATTGCTAAAATTCACAATCTCGTGAAAAAATCTGTGTAATAAAAATCCACTGAGACATATATATATATATATATATATATATATATATATATATATATATATATATATATATATATATATATATATATATTAAACTGTATTACCATGTAAAAGACAAAAGCAAAACTTTCGAACACTTGAACGGTGTTCCTCAACAGTGTTTATGTTAAAATACAAAGAGAGAGAGAGAGGGGAGGGGCCCAGTTTTCCCGTGAAGAGTTTAGAAAGTGGGGGGCGGGGGGGCGAGAAGGTAACAGCCACTGGTTCGGGTGTTGTATACAACTGTTGATGTTCTATATCACATCTTCAGCAAACACCGATAAGTACGAGTCTTTGCTTTTTGTCTTTTACATAGTAATACAGTTTACTATATAATTATGGATTTTCATTACGCGAAGCAAGTCATTGTTCTGCGCGATTCGATTGGCGCTTTTCAATGTCATGGTAGATTCAAGTACAACCGTGTTTCTATTGATTTTTTTTTTTTTTTTTTTTTTTTTTTTTTTTTTTTTTGAGAGAGAGCAGTGGTAGTCTCTATTGTAATTTCGACATAGAAAATGTTCATCAGAGTTTCCAAAGCATTCAGAGCAACTGTACTGACGTCATATTCCACTTGCTTTTTATGCATTGAAAGAGGCGCTGATTAAAAAAAAAAAAATTAACTAATACCCCAAACGTTTAGCATTATTGCGGAGGATAACTTGATATTTTGAAACGTGGTCATAATCAAGCCTCGCTAGATTGGCTGATTTAGGAATTACTGTGATTCAGTCGAATTTCAATGGTGTCTCTTTTTACAGACAGTGGGACTCTTCTTTTAAAGTTGGCAGTAATTTATTCATTTTTTAAATGTAACTTATTATGATTTATATTTTTATTTATTTATTACTGTGTTTTAAATGCGATATCACACGGGCTCGCTGCATCTTGCCTAAACACAAGTAAAAAATGCGCCGGAGTTTCTTCGGCGCCGTCGAGTTTTCTGTACAGCGTATAATGCCGTATGAAACTTTCAGCCACGCCCCATGAGACTCTCAGCCGCGACCCATGAAACTTTCAGCCACGGCCCGTGAAACTTTCAGCCACGGCCCGCGAAACTTTCAGCCACGGCCCGTGAAACACTCAGCCGCGGCCTAGAAAACTTTAAGCCACGGCCCGGTGATGGCCTGTGTTACTGGCACCTACTGCGGTGCCAGACGCACGATCATGGCTAACTTTAACCTTAAATAAAATCAAAACTACTGAGGCTAGACGGCTGCAATTTGGTATGTTTGATGACTGAAGGGTGGGTGATCAACATACCAATTTGCAGCCCTATGGCCTGAGTAGTTTGTTAGATCTGAGGGCGGACAGACAGATAGCCATCTCAATAATTTTTACTTTTACAGAAAACTAAAAACTGAATTAGCCAATAGTGGGAGAATCACGCAACGACTTCATTTGTTCCACGATGTTCAGCCACTGCAGTTTTGGGCCGAGATACCGAAACACGCGTTTGAGTGTCACGCCGCCTCAGTTTTAGACGGGTTCCATTTTCGCGCACGTCTCATATTTCGCGGAATAAAACGGCGCGCGAATCATCCGCTGATCGCGGGGGCCGCATTCAATGGCTCAGATGTGGTGATTGTGTCGCCCTCATTTGCAGCTGTTCCCGGATCCTTTTGCCAATACGGATTATTATTCCGTTTGAAATCCATTTTTTTTTTCGTAGCATACTGATGGCTAATTCATCAGGTAGGAATTGTTCATTTAATTCAATATTACGTCCGATATTTTTTAGTGAGATGCGATTATCGTGACATGGCTTTGATTGCTGTTGTATTTTCCGTGTGAATTTCCCATCTTTTGACGGGGCTATAAACAAACAGTCGTCTATTTGTGCGTCCCCCAAGAAGCTTTTAAATCCATTTGTGTTTGTATTTTTCATTGAGACCATCATAGTTTTAAATTTATTTATACGTCCTTTAATTAATCTTTTATTGGTATATAGATTTTTATACACCGTGTAATATTTTTTAATAAATCAATGGAATAAAAAATATCGTTAGGATAATGTGCTTTCTGTTTTATATTTTTGAGCCATAAATTTCACATACATTTGCCCCTCATTACATGCGTATTTTGAATTGTAAATTGAAACCCCTTTTTCCAAATACGGTAGACGGTGATTGAAAATTATGGAAATTTTGAGTGTGCCATGAACGGTTACTTCAGTTTCATTATCTGATCAATTATTTCAGTTTAATTATCTCGTGTTTATTGTAGGACTTTTTTTTCTAAATATACCTTTATATATATTATAACAGTAATTTTGGAAAAAGTTCGCCAGCTTCTAGTTATCTTAAGCTATTTTTTTTTTCTCTAAACATACTTGTCAACTACTTCTATTGCACATGACTTGCTTCCAAATCAAGACTGTTTAAAGATATGGATGTGAATATCTTATGAGTTTATCATTGTTTATCTCCCGGGCATACTGTCTTTCTAGTTTTCTGCAAAAGAACGCTATTGTGCCGACTTTGTCTGTCAGTCCGCACTTTTTTCTGTCTGCACGTTTCTATCCGCCCTCAGATCTTAAAAACTACTGAGGCTAGAGGGCTGCAAATTGGTTGTTGATCATCCACCCTCTAATCATCAAACATACCAAATTGCAGCCCTCCAGCCTCAGTAGTTTTTGTTTTATTCAAGGTTAAAGTTAGCCATAATCGTGCGTCTGGTAACGATGTAGGACATGCCACCACCGGGCCGTGGTTAAAGTTTCATGGGCCGCGGCTCATACAGCATTATGCTGAGACCGTCGAAAGATAGATCTGTTTTCGTTGGCCTTGATTATACGCTGCACAGAAAACTCGATTCTTCGACGCATCTTTTACTTGTTTTCCTGTAGCGATACTTAATGTAGTGTAAATTACGTATACCTTTAATTTCCACACGATCGAAAGAGACAAAGAGAAGGTGGGGGGGAATGGGGGGGGGTTAGATCCTGGGACGGGCACCAGGGTCCAGGGGATTAGGAGCTGCCGCCTCTAAGGAGGAAGGAGCCACTACAAAGGGCTCATCATGTGGAACATGATGATGGCAGGTGGCAGAGTTCAAAAGGGATCAAGTATAGTGAACGCTTTTGGAGGTTCGGCCCGTTTTGTAAAAAAAAAAATAAAAATAATAATAGTAATAATAATAATAATAATAATAATAATAATAATAATAATAATAATAATAATAATAATAATAATAATAGATTTAGTATTTTAAAGATTTCATAGTTTTAAGGGGCAGCAATTTAGCATAAAGCTTTTTGAAGTAAATATTCCTTTACATTCTTGCATTAAATTTGAATTTCAGTATTTCGTAATTCTTCATAGCTTTTGAGGAATATGATGAAATTTGATAAACAGGAAGGGCTTTGACAATCTGTTGAATTATGTGTGATATACTGGCATAATCTTCGTCAGTGTGTGTGTGTGTGTGTATGGGCCCAAAAGGGCTTTAGCAATTTTAAAACTAAGGTATATATATATATGTATACGTGTACTTATATACATATATGTACATATGTATGCATGTACGTATGCACACACACATATATGTGTGCATGTGTGTATCCAGATATATATATATATATATATATATATATATATATATATATATGTCTCTTATTTTTCAAAATTGCTAAAGTCCTTTTGGGCCAATACACACACAACACTGACGAAAGATGATGCATATATATATAAAATATATACCCAACTATATTCTCACATATATTCTCTTGACTGGCCGAGTGGTCAAACATGACCCAGGTCGGGGCAGAAGCACTCTATCAATTATAACTCCCTCCGAGGGAAAGCCATTCCCGAGTTACTCTGAATTCGATACTAAACGATATTTGAGTCTTAATATTTGTGAAAATAAAAAAAAAGTCACTTGTTTTAAGTAACAAAAATTTGTCTGTACGTATGTATATATATATATATATAATATAATATATATATATATATATATATATATATATATATATATATATATATATATATATATATATATATATATATATATATATATATATAGATATGTCGAAGTACACCATTTTAGGGGGAAAGGATGATCGTGGTTATGGCGTGCTTGGAGTCAGTGAGAAAATGTCTATTCTCTTGGAAATGCAATTTGAAAGTCGTGTGATTGTTGTGCATACGTGGTTTCTAAAGAAAAACGTCCATAAGTATACTTGAGGAAGGAAAAATAAAATAGTGACGAAGATTTTTAGCGCGCAGTAGATACAATAGTAAATTGGTGGGTATAAAGGTATATATAATAATTCTTGGCAAGGGCAAAATCTAAAGTATAAAGCTTGAAACTGTCTTAAGGTTGTTAATGAGCAAATTGCGAGTAATGAAGAAATGTCACCAAACTATAGTAAAGGTGAAAATGTTGACGTGGACAGAAAAAAAAACAAGTCAGAGTTATGTTGTGATTTGATCATGTGAAGAAAATTGATTACAGTAGTATGACTAAAAATTCATGTAATTTGAATGTCATAAAAAACAAGTAAAAAATGCTGCAATCGAGTTTTCTGTACAGCCGCTACAGCATATAATCAAGGCCACTGAAAAAAAATCTGTCTTTCGGTGGTCTCGGTATAATGCTGCATGAGCCGCGACCCATGAAACTTTAACCAAGGGCCGGTGGTGGCCTATCCTATATTTTTGCCAGAAGCACGATTATGGCTAACTTGAACCTTAAATAAAATAATAACTACTGAGGCTACAGGGCTGCAATTTGGAATGTTTAGTGATTGGAGGGTGGATGATCAACTTACCAAATTGCACCCCTCTAGCCTCAGTAGTTTTTTAAAATCTGAGGGCGAACAGGAAAAAGGTGCTGACGGACAGATAAAGCCGGCACAATAGTTTTCTTTTACAGAAAACTAAAAAGAGAGAGAGGTGATGGTTAGATATTGCGATTATTCGAATAATTTGATGACACGAAAAGCTTGAGAGTACAAGAAGAGTGGGGAGTGTGCATGATTAAGAGATGCTTGTCCAGTTTAGGTAGAGAGAGAGGGGGCGGCGATGTCCAGATTAATTAAGAAGACTGAAGTCGGATTTATCTATTTCGGTCTCCAGTTCTAACCACTCGTTCCTGTTCAGGAGAGATATGCATGCACTGTAGGGTTAAAGCATCTTGTTTATATTAGTAAAATATTGTGCTAAATACGCCAGTGAGAATGGCCATCGTGAATACTTTGCGCAGTA
Organism: Macrobrachium rosenbergii; assembly: GCA_039081455.1. NCBI lineage: Eukaryota > Metazoa > Arthropoda > Malacostraca > Decapoda > Palaemonidae > Macrobrachium > Macrobrachium rosenbergii. Next base: position 28,810,828 of record JANJGK010000037.1, on the reverse strand, counting down.
GGAAATTTGCCTCATTTCAGTTCTGTCGATAATAAGATGATAGAGAATGAAGACGGAATTTGGTTTGGTGGATTAGCGTGAGACATAACGAACGCTATTAATATTCATAAGCTAGAAATTCTAACTCTTCATTGGAACGTACAGGTAAATCCATTCAAAAATAGTTAGGGTACGGAAGAGGCAGTTGTACGATGAAGTTTTAAGCTGTATGTGACAAATATATAGGGGCTGGTGGATGTGTCAAACTATATTTGATAACCCAAGTGTCTCAGATTCTGCTATGGCTTAAAGAACAAAACGCCTCATTAAATCATTTCCAAAGTTACTATATATATATATATATATATATATATATATATATATATATATATATATATATATATATATATATATATATATATATATATATATATATATATGTGTGTGTGTGTGTGTGTGTGTTTGTATATTGTGAGTTTGTGTTTTATATTCACAAAGTATACATTTACCTAAAGAAACTGGTGGCTTACGTAAATACCAAAGAATTTAGGGGCTAAAAATCCTTCATGTCTTAATAATGGACCTAATACGTTTGGTCAAAGACCAAGTACTCAGGTTGGCTCAAGGTATTTTTCGGGGTCTCCACAAAGTAATATTCGAGGGAACCCTTCCTCCCTTGGTAAAAGATCTTCCTCTTGAGGAGATGGACACACATTATGCAAAATAGCGGAGGGGGGTACGAAAAAAAAACTTTGATGTTTTATAAGTGATTTGGGGTGTCCACATCTGCGGACAACTTTCCCTATTTCCGTCATTCTGCCTTCGTTCCTTTTATCCCGTTTTTAGCTTTCTGGAAAGGAAACTATTGTGCCGGCTTGTCCGTCATTCCGCAGTTTTTCTGTCCGCACTTTATCCTGTCCGCATTTTTTTTCTGTCCCCACTTTTTCTGTTCGCCCTCAGATCTTACAAACTACGGAGGCTAGAGGGCTGCAAATTGGTATGTTGATCATCCACCCTCCAGTCATCAAACATACCAAATTGCAGCCGTCTAGCCTCAGAGGTTTTGATTTTGTTCAAAGCCATAATCGTGCTTCTGGCAACTATATAGGATAGGCCACCACCGGGCCGTGGTTAAAGTTTCGTGGGTCGCGGCTCATACAGCATTATACCGAGACCACCGAAAGATAGATCCATTTTCGGTGGCCTTGATTATATGCTGTGGCGGCTGTACAGAAAACTCGATTGCGCCGAAGTTTTTTTACTTGATTAGATTTTGAACTGAGATTTCCCATCGTGAAAAAATGTTTAACGTTTTATTTAATGTCTTTTTGTCTAGTAACACCTGCCGATGGCAATTTGTTTTTTCTTCCTCATGGGAATTAAAATCAAGAAGGCATTTCATTAACTACTTCTCTTAAAATCAGGGTCTAAATTGTGGCGTCTTTAATTAGGATATTGTCTGAACACAAAGTTATTTTTCGCCGCGAAAATCTCATTATTAAAGACACAAGCAAAACTTGCGCCGAAGTGTCTTCGGCGCAGTCGAGTTTTCTGTACAGCGTATAGTCACGATCACCGAAAATAGATCTATCTTTCGGTGGTCACGGTATAATGCTCTATGAGCCGCAGCCCATGAAACTTTAACCACGGCCCGTGGTGGCGTGTCCTATATCGTTCCCAGACGCACGGTTAGGGCTAACTTTAACCTTAAATAAAATAAAAACTACTGAGACTAGAGGGCTGTAATTTGGTATGTTTCATGACTGGAGGGTGGATGATCAACATACCAATTTGCAGCCCTCTAGCCTCAGTAGTTTTGAAGATCTGAGGACGGGCAGAAAATATGCGGTCGGAGAGACAAGTCCGGCACAATAGTTTTCTTTTACAGAAAACTAACTATGGGAGCTTTCATTACCTTGGCGGTCCTTTGTTCTCATCGTCCTGAATCCAAATGTTCAATTGCATAACTTCGGTGTTTGTTGATGAATTCGCTCATAATTCATTTTTTTTTATTCGTGGTGATGGCGTTTTCTGAGCCGATTTAAAATTAATCTTATAAAAGACTTTAAGGCTTCATATAATTTATCAAACTGTGGTGTTATATTTACCTGAGATCGGGTTTGAATCATTTTATGATAACATGAAAGTTATCGGGAAGTGACATTACTTGGTATAGAAAAAAAGTTCATTACTTGATAGAGGGAAAAATTTCGTTACTTGGCAGAGGGAAAAAATTTTCATTACTTGGTAGAGGGGGAAAAATAATTATTTGGTAGAGAAAGAGAAATTCATTACCTGGTAGAGGAAAACAAATTCATTGCTTGGTAGAGAAAAAGAATTCATTATTTGGTAGAGAGAAAAAATTCATTACTTGATATTACATGGTAGAGAAAAAAACTCATTATTTGGTAGAGAAAAAAATTCATTACTCGGTAGAGAAAAAATATTCATTATTTGGTAGAGAAAAATCGTTACTTGGTAGAGAAAAAAAAATTCATTATTTGGTTGAGAAAAAAAAATTCATTACTTGGTGGAGAGAAAAAATTCATTACTTGGTAGAGAAATAAATTCATTATTTGGTAGAGCAAAACAAATTAATTACTTGGTAGAGGAAAAAAATTCATTGCTTGGTAGAGAAAAATATTCATTATTTAGTAGAGAAAAAAAATTCATTATTTGGTAGAGAAAAAAAATTCATTACTTGGTAGAGAAAAAATTCATTACTTGGTAGAGAAAAAATTCATTACTTGGTAGAGGAAAAAAAATCATTGCTTGGTAGAGGAAAAAAAATTCATTACTTGGTAGAGGAAAAAAATCATTACTTGGTAGAGAAAAAATTCATTACTTGGTAGAGGAAAAAAATTCATTACTTGGTAGAGGAAAAAACTTCATTACTTGGTAGAGGGAAAAAATTCATTACTGGGTAGATGGAAAAAAAAATTCATTACATAGTAGAGAAAAAAAAAAATTATGTCCACTGACCAAAATCAGTTTTCATTCATTATCGCCTACAAAATATACTTCTTTCACGTGCCCATTACAATTCTGCATGGCATGTGCTTTCAGGCAAATGCAGGAAGAACAAACTGTTCGCGCGTAAATAAAAAAAAAGAAAAAACAGTTGAATGTTACGCGAGTACGCGCGAACGGCTTGGGTAGCAGGTGCAACGTTGATTTGTACATATTGGCTTTGAATACGCAGGGATTTTTTGTTTGTATCTGCATTTATTTCGTGTATGACTGCGCTTCAATGGAGGGAGGACCTTTTGGACAGCGGCCAGCGCTTTGGACCCCGCGCTCTCTTAAAATAATTGGCCCGTGTTCTTTCTCCCCGCCGGTTTGGTTATTCTTTTGGGCTTTTGATTCTGCTTTCAACTCCGAAGGTACAATTAATATTTCCTCCCAAAAAAACGTAGTACTTTCAATTTCTTCGTGGTTATTTTCTTCTGGTTTCACGTAAGAAAATTTCTTTTTCCCGAAAGTATTTTCCCCTTTTTAGTTTCCTGTCAAAGAAAACTGTTGTGCCGGCTTTGTCTGTCCGTCCGAAGTTTTTTCTTTCCGCCCTCAGCTCTTAAAAACTACTGAGGCTAGAGGGAGGAAAGAGAGTATGAAAGGAGGTACAGTAAAAGGAATGAAAGGCGTTGCAGCTAGGTGCCGAAGGCACGCTGCAAAGAACCTTAAGTAATGCCTACAGTGCAAGGCATGAGGTGCACTGACGGCACTACCCCCCCCCCCCCCCCCCCGCTTCCCCCACGGAGACAAACTGGATGTTTAAATTAGTTTAACGTACTAATCAAGACCCAATCGAAGGGACTGCGTACAAGGAAATTATACTATTCTTAGGCAGTTACTTTCAGTTCTTCAGACATTTTTAATAATGGATATAGCATTTATTTGTTGAATTATTAATCTAAGAATTTAAACGAGAGAACTGAAGTGGGCGTCACCCTCTCGCGATGAATACCGTTTAGCATTTTAAACAAGTGAAAAATGCGCCGAAGTTTCTTCGGCGCAGTCGAGTTTTCTGCACAGCCGCTACAGCGTATAATCAAGGCCACCGAAAATAGATCTATCATTCGGTGGTCTCGGTATAATGCTTTATGAGCCGCGGCCCATGAAACTTTAACCACGGCCCGGTAGTGGCCTATCCTATATCGTTGCCAGAAGCACGATTATAGCTAACTTTAACCTTAAATAAAATAAAAACTGTTGAGCCTAGAGGGCTGTATTTTGGTATGTTTGATGACTGGACGGTGGATGATCAACATACCAATTTGCAGCCCTCTAGCCTCAGTAGTTTTTTAAGATCTGAGAGTGGATGATCAACATACCAATTTGCAGCCCTCTAGCCTCAGTAGTTTTTAATATCTGAGGGCGGCCAGTAAAAGTGCGGACGGACAGACAAACTAAATTGTAACTATTTTTCCTCACGCAACAATCATTTTATCCATTTACACAAAACATGTGAAAGCACTGATTTATATTTTGTATCATTCTAAAAAGTAGGACCATTTGTCTTGTAAGTATTTTTTTATTTCATTGGAATTTTTATGTTTTTAAAAGGCAAAGTTAGTTTGGTCCTCATTGAAGAAGGGAAATCACTCAACACATTGTACTGTATAGTGATTGAGAGTGCCTTGAACGCTCATTTTGGGCTCGTTCTCTTCGTTTTGTAGAATATATAAAAAAAAAAAAACACTATAAAAACCACATCCATTGTTTTCTGTCCCTTTTCATCAGAGCATTGCATTTCAAGTTTATCGATACTACAGAGTGCCCCACAAAAAAAAACCAGGGAATTTGGTGCACTTTATTCAATTGTTGGAAACGGAAAACAGCTTCTCCTGAAAAATAGCAGTTTTTGAGTTAATGTCACTCTTCTGTCAAATGAGCAATATATTTGTTGTATTCTACTGTTAAGGCTCCCGACTTTGAAATCATGTGTAGATGTAAATTTGGTGAAAGTGAAAGATGACCCGGAATTCAAATGAATGAATAAAATCTGGCTTTTTCATCTTCCCTTGCCCTGTACGATTGGTAATATTTTTTAATAATGAAATAATTTGCCGTAAATATTTATCCTGTAGATTATTTTTGCATTCGGTGCTTTTCCAGTAATGCATGTTTTTATTTCATGCATTTGCTAATTTGTTTATCGTTTTACGTTCAGATATTTTATATAATAAAATGAGAGGATTCATGACCATATTTGTTCAATTAATCGTGGTATTTGCTTAGGTTCCGTGACAGCATAACGATGGGCTTCATAAATCTCTCTCTCTCTCTCTCTCTCTCTCTCTCTCTCTCTCTCTCTCTCTCTCTCTCTCTCTCTCTCTCTCTCTCTCTCTCTCTCTGTCGTTCACATGTGACACTGGAGGAGGCGTTGAGAGAATAAATGTCCATTTGGCAAAAAGGATTTTCCAGGATCCAGGAAAGCGCTGGAGGGATGAACCTTTCTCTCTTCCCTCATCTGGCTTCCAGAGAGGCTCATAAATATAGCGGAATGAACTTGATAGTTGTCTGGGAGAGTCGATTAAAGCTGAGGACGGCTGGCGGGGCCATTGTCAACCAGATATCTAATGTGGTGGAGGTCCACGGTCCGTGCCGAAATTTTCTGGGAAGCGCCGGATTGGTGGTCTCTGGCGTTTTCTGTAAAACGTTATGTTTTCGGTTCTGAAATCTTATGGTAAACTTGATGTTCGTGGCCCTCATTCAATAAAACGATGTATTCTCGATTCTGGCATATTTCATTGTAGAATTGTATTCGTGGCCCTGACATTTTCAGCCAAACGATGTATTCTCTGTTGTGAAGTTCTTTGTTGTAGAATTGTATTCGTGGCCCTGTCATTTTCATGAAGATGTATTCTCTGTTCTGAAGTTCTTTATTGTAGAATTGAATTCATGGCCCTGTCAGTGTCAGGAAGATGTATTCTCTGTTCAGAAGTTCTTTATTGTAGAACTGTACTCGTGGCCTTGTCATTTTCAGGATGATATATTCTCTGTTCTGAAGTTCTTTATTGTAAAATTCTATTCTTGGCTCCGTCATTTTCAAGAAGACATTCTCGGTTCTGAAGTTCTTTATTGTAAAATTCTATTCTTGGCTCCGTCATTTTCAGGAAGACATATTCTCGGTTCTGAAGTTCTTTATTGTAAAATTCTATTCTTGGCTCCGTCATTTTCAGGAAGACATATTCTCGGTTCTGAAGTTCTTTATTGTAAAATTCTATTCTTGGCTCCGTCATTTTCACGAAGACATATTCTCGGTTCTGAAGTTCTTTATTGTAAAATTCTATTCTTGGCTCCGTCATTTTCAGGAAGACATATTCTCGGTTCTGAAGTTCTTTATTGTAAAATTCTATTCTTGGCTCCGTCATTTTCAGGAAGACATATTCTCGGTTCTGAAAAGTTCTGGTAAACCTGGTATTCGTAGCCGTAAAACCCTCAGTAAGCTGTCGTATTCTGGGTTCTGAAAGTTGCAGAACCTGTAGTTATCCAAGGGTTAGATTGACCTGAATTGGATGAGCACTTATTCCTGCACTTTTCTGGAAAACCCTGCTATTCATGGCAGTGACTTTTTTTTTAATAACACAGCATATTCTAGGTCCTTAAATTCTGAATAAAAATGTCCTTAATTTTCTGAATAAATTATTTATCATGCTCCTGACATTTTCCATTAAACGTATGTTCGGGTCTGAAATCCCTAAAATATGTGGCTTTTGCGGGTTTTAAGCGAATATTTACTTAATCCAAGATTTTTTTCTCGTAAATATTTAATTACGAGAGCTTGTTGGCACGCTCTATGCGCGCTGGAACCCGGCAGTGCTATCTCCCCTACCTTCCCGATCCCATACCTACCCCGCCCCAACCTTGGGCGGACAAACAGATTTTCAGGAGGAGGGTGGATGTCTCCCCTACCCTCTTGTTCTCCTACCTACCACTCCCCAACCCTGGCCGGAAAAACCAGTTTGCAGGAGGTGGGTGGCTGTGTCATGTACCCCGACTGTCACCCGGGGGAGGAGAAACAAGGTCAGATCCAGTCGGATTATATTATTAGAGATTAATCATGAAGTTGTATCGAAAGTTGGTATTAATTATTAGATTTCAAGAAAACTTGTCCTTAGTGGTGACATTTTAAGAGAACATGTTCTCATTAGCGATGAAATTTGAAGTCGTGGTAATCTTAGTTTCCAAAATTACATGAAAACTTAGGTTTTTTTTATAGTCCCTGTGATGTTAATATCTGTGATCTATAATTGAGTTGTCTCAGATATCTTTTTTCATGCATTTAAAAAATTATGTTATCTTTCGTTATATGTGGTTTTCAATTTACTGAAATGAGTTGTTCATATTCTAAAATTTTTCGTCCTAGAACTGTCTCGAAACGCTGTATATTCACGTTAGCAGTTTTAGCTTTCCGTAAAAGAAAACCATTGAGATGGCTGTTTTCCTGTCCGTCCGCGCTTTTTCTGTCCGCCCTCGGATCTTAAAAACTACTGAGGCTAGAGGGCTGCAAATTGGTATATTGATCATCCTCCCTCCAATCATCAAACATACCAAATTGCAGCCCTCTAGCCTCAGTAGTTTTGATTTCATTTAAGGTTAAAGTTAGCCATGATCGTGCGTCTGGCAGCACTATAGGTTTCAACAACACAGGCCACCACCGGGCCGTTGCTGAAAGTTTCATGGGCCGCGGCTAAGAGTTTCATGGGCCGTGGCTGAGAGTTTCATACAGCTTTATACGTTGTACAGAAAACTCGATTGCGCCGAAGAAACTTCGGCGCATTTTTTACTTGTTTTATTTCTACTTTAAAATTCAGTGTATTGTAAAGAACAGCTGATTACATTTTATTGTGAATTGGAATAATGATGAGAAATCAGATTTATGTATACTACGGTTAAAGAAAATTGTGCTCTCGGGATGTTTATAAATACAAATGTCATTATTCAAAGTACTTCAGTTATTTGCTAATTATATTTCCGGGGGTTTGTAATCTCCGATTACCAGTTTTTCTTTTATATGTTATTTTTCACTATATTAGGAAAGCATTTTGAAAATTTTGATACCTA
>JANJGK010000037.1:28752782-28797782 GCA_039081455.1 Macrobrachium rosenbergii | reverse complement strand
TATACATACAAGTATATGTATATAGTGTAATGTTTGTATACATATCCTTTTTTTCGACATACACAAGAATCCCGGTTGACAGCAAATCGCGTGTAGTGAGGCTGCTAGCCCCTAGCCCCTTTTTAAGTTTGTTTACGGCCACCACAGTCGTAGAAGTACCCGGTAATTAATTTTTGGCATGAAGGAGTAATGGGTTTGTGACGAATCATGCCCATCCTCTCCTTGGGTAGCCGATCCTGGGTCCTCTAGGTTGTTGGCGCGCGCTACACACTCTGGAACCCGGCACTGCTGTCTCCCCTATCCTCCCGATCCCCTACCTACCTCGCCCCCACCCGGGCGGACAAACAGGTTTGCAAGAAGAGGGTGGATGTCTCCCCTACTTTCCCGTTCTCCTACCTACCCCGTCCCCACCCAGGGCGGACAAACAGGCTTGCTGGAAGTGGGTGGATGTCTCCCCTACCCTCCCATTCCCCTACCTACGCTTCCCCCACTGGGGCGGACAAACTGGTATGCAGGGGGTGGGTTGCTGTGTCATGTCTTCCCTACGATCACCCGGGGGAGGACAGACAAGATCAACTAGGATATTATTATTATAGATAGATAAATAATTCATTAACACACCTCCAGTGTTCTGTGAGTGTATTTATAAAACATGCATGGATTAAGTGATTGAACATTAAAATGAGCCTTCAAGATTTATTGCCATGTACATTAAAAGTAGTCTTCAAGATTTATTGCCATTTTTTTTTATCTAAATTACGAATATTTGACAGAATTATTTCCGGCGGCGATAACCCTAGCTGTTCCTACGTCAGAATGAACTTAATCAGTCAGCTACTTGACACCACGAATTAATGTGGTAATGGCATCCCGAACTGATGTTTCCGATATTTCACGAAAATAGGTAAATGGAGGTGTTTCCACTTTTGGTTTCTCTTTGGATTCATGATATAAAATCTATTTGGTAGTTTAGTCTTTGTACGGGTACAGTGACTGTATTGTATTGGTTCCCAGTCGTAATCTGCTTTGCTTTGTTAAACATAATATTTGCTGTTTTATTAAGTCGCTTAAAATCAATGAATAATGGTAATATTTTTCACTACTGTCGTCGTTTTCATTTTGCGCTTCAAAAATGTTCCGTAAAACCTGATTATTAAATTGCCTTGTTGACCTGTTCCTTAATGAGTTCTGTGCCTAAAAATAATAATATAATAGTAATAGTGCAGAAATGCTATATAAAAATGTGAATACTCTCGACTGTGCACATGCAGTGTAAAACAAAGGTCAGGAATATTAATCAAACAGTGAAGACCTTTCGAGGATCTTGCTCTGCTCGTATCTTCAGTCGGAATTACTCTCACTAGAAAGGAGTAGTTTTAGTGTTAATTCATTACATTGGAGACTTGGAGGAGAAAACCTGCGGGAAATACATTACACTTTTCACTTGTAGTCACTGCCAACAACCTGAGTAATTAACGGTAATAAGAAAAAAAAATTTTTTAGAAGTGGGCAATCCGCACTCATTTATTCCTGAAAGTTAACTTTCTTAACCCTGAACGCTTCTCTCTCTCTCTCTCTCTCTCTCTCTCTCTCTCTCTCTCTCTCTCTCTCTCTCTCTCTCTCTCCACGAGGTATTTAACGAAGCAAGTGGCACCTGTCACGTAATCAAGGCAAAACGGGGGAGGGCGGGGGGGGAGGGGAGGGTGGCGAAAATAAACATTCATCTCGGCAGTATTCTATTCCTGCCGTCGCCGCCTCCGCTCCAGAAGTTTGCCGCCTCTCGCCGCTCAGTTCTAATAAGGAAAAGTTAGACGAAGCCTTCAGATGCACCAGTCAATTTCGAAAACAGATAGGTGGGGGGGGAAGAAGAAGATAAAAAAAATATATGACTTCGTCTGCGAACGATAATGGAACCCGACTTTGCATCGCAGATGCGAATAGGCCGGATGCCAGGGCGCCATTAAAATGCCATTCACATCGCAAGGCACATTTTTTTCCCCTCATATTTTCTCTGTCTTGGAATCTCGTGTTTTGAATTAGCGTTTGCTTGGAGAGTTTCCGGAAGAGTTTGAAGACATGTATTATTGGAATGTTCATTAAAATATTTTTGTTTTCTTCCCATAGCAATGTGCGTTTTTACATTTGTTTCAGCGTCTGTTCTTTAATATTAATGCCAGTCACATCACATGTGAAGTTTTTTATTTTTTGGTTCATGTCTTAGAATCATGTGTTTTAACTTTGCACTTTGGTATTTTCTTGAAGAAATTGGGTTTCGACCTCTTTATATTCTGTCACATCACATGTCAAGTTTTTTAAATTATTGGTTCCTATCTTAGAGTCATATTTTAACTTTGTACTTTCGTATTTGCTTGAAGAGATTGGATTTCCAATATTGTATGTTTTGTTAGTTTGATTAATTAAAATGTAAATTTTTTATGATATCAAGATCTAAATTTGAGAAATTTCTCTGATCAATGAACAAAAATGTATACGATAAAGATTATGCATTCCGATCATGGTCATTCTCTGGGCCCCCATAGATAAGAGTTGGGGGTTTATAGCACAGCGGCAAATGCCTGAGATGTATACTAGTATTGCACCAGCCCTGGTTTTTTTTTTTTTTTTTTTGCCATGCCCCTAGGTTAGGTTAGGTTAGATTATATCAGCACCTCCGTAGTAATATGGGTGTGAGAAACATAATGAGATTATTTTCAAGAAAATTCTTTGGTTAGTTTTTAAGATATGGCGTCGCGCTTGTTTCAGGGAAAGGTCCTGGTACTCGGTTACATCTCGGGGAAAATCCAGCATGGCGTATGAGTTTGTTTACATTGTAGTAGTAATAGTAGTAGTACTAGTAGTAGTAGTAGTAGTAGAACAAAGCATATGAAGCATGAATTGGTCTTTGCAGTCATTCAGTTCCGTTCTGATCTCAGAAATTCGTCGAGAATTTTGGCCTAAGGTCCCCAGAAATAGGAATTGTCAAAATTCTTAAAGTTATGGAATGGAGAGTTGCTATGTATGGTACACACAAATAGCTGAACCAATCGGACATCAAGTTAGTTGAGGCATTTGAAATGGGCGAGTGTCGGCTTAGACATAAAAATAAATTTTATCTGTGTACCTTCTTGGGATTTTTAGGTGTAAATTGCAAAAGTTCTTCTGTTGCTTAGAGGGTTTCTTATACTCTCAGAAATTATGATGACATAAAGATTTTAAAAATTGAATTTTAGATTGTTTTGAACATTAATCGTTCTCTCTCTCTCTCTCTCTCTCTCTCTCTCTCTCTCTCTCTCTCTCTCTCTCTCTCTCTCTCTCTCTCTCTCTCTCTCTCTCTCTGTATATATGTGTGTGTGTATGTGTATATATAATATATATGTATATTTATACACACACACACACACACACACACACACACACACATATATATATATATATATATATATATATATATATATATATATATATATATATATATATATATATATATATATGAGAGAGAGAGAGAGAGAGAGAGAGAGAGAGAGAGAGAGAGAGAGAGAGAGAGAGAGAGATAATAGTCAGTTCTCTTGGCAGTAATTTGATTACCATTAGAGAAGTATTATTATATACACAGTAGAGTTCAAGAAAGTAAGAAAACGCTGAATTGTCTGTAATTGTTATGTATACTCGTATGACATTTTGCCTGAAAGAATTTAATGGTCATTTTATAAAGCAGCATTACGGAAATTCACATATGGGAATGAAAATACTTTCTAATTGAAACTTTCATATTGATATTTATTTTTTTTCAATTTGTAGCATTAGTATATGATAGTAAATCTGTTCAAAAATTCTTCCTTTTTAATCTCAAATTATGTTTTGATAAGGTGGCCTTTTATATGCGTGTATTTTTCAATCGCAGAGCAGGGTAATATTTTTGACTTATTTTTCAAGAACTGATTCCTCTGTTTTTCAATAGCAGATGTGGGTAGGGCGTATACCAGCACGGGCCCTTGCCTAAAGGCATCCCGAAAGTGTGTAGTAAGGTGTCAATGATAACATAAAATTCGTTGGGTGGACCTTTAGACTCTGGCCAGGCCCCATGAAGTTATTACTGAATGTAATTCATTTATTTTGATGGAAAAAAAATCCTTAATCTACGTGACGAAGTCTTTTTATGTATAGGTTTTTACACCATGGCCATCTGTTATTAAGGTAATGAAACTGGCTCCTTATTCGATTTGGTATATGATGTAAATTACAGTATAACAATTCGTAATGTAACAACAGAGCTCAGCTTTCGTTCCTGTTAGTAATGTCTCAGTTAACGTCTAAAATTGCTCGTTTTCTTTGAACACTGTGTCCATTTTCTCTTCAATTTCATGGCTGACTCCTACAAATGGAGTTGCCACTTGTCTCTAAGAGAGAGATTTTAGGCCGTCTGCTTCGACGTCTTTAAATGTCGTTATTGAACATACAATATTAGTAAAATGTTCATGTAATTAATACGATATTTTATCTTAATAGGAACAAAATAGTTACCATAATTTCATGGTTATTCTTTCACTTTAAAACTATTATTTTATATAGAGTTTTTATGCTGTGATCTTAAGTCTCCTTAACGTGATTAGTACGAAACCCCATTCTCAAATCAGTCGCAAATTTACTTTTACCGAGAAATTTACCGTCTTTTGTTTACGTTTTGTAATTATTACGAGCTTTTGTCGTAATAGAAAGAAAATAGTTAACATAATTTCATGGTTATTCTTCAGCTTTAAAACTATTATTTGATATTGGAGTTTTTATGCTGTGATCTTAAGTCTCCTTAATATGGTTAGTACGAAATCCCATTCTCAAATCAGTCGCAAATTTACAGTTACCGAGATATTTACCGTCTTTTGTTTACGATTTACTGTTCATTCCGATGGGGCTAGTACTGAACACGGCGGCGTTCGTGAAAGTGGTCCTTGTATTCAAGTAAAACGCATCTTTCCTAGATAGTGGCTCCCAAAGGTTTTCGGGGGTCGTTATCTAGGACTAATATTTCTTTGGGGTCATTATCTTTATGATAATTTACAGTTTTTTGTTTGTTTTTATAGTAATTCCCCAACGGACTTATACTAAACACGCCGCAAAGGTGGATACATGCCTGGTTAAAACCCTTGGTGGTCACTATCTAGGAAAGATCCAAGTAAAACTTCCCAGCTAAAGAAACGAACGTCAGAAACGTTCATAGCACACTTTAAAAACAGGCAAATGAATGTTTTCGAGACCATAATGCTATACTGCCCTAAAATGGAAAACTGCAGTCTGCAGAATTTTCGAAATTGAAATATGCCACTTATTGGGCTCGTGAAACACCAATACACAAGTTACTGCAGTTTCAGAATGATCCTTCAATGCTTTACTTAGGTCCCATTTGCAGTATCTACAAAATCAGTAGTAAGGTGGAATAAAAAAAATCTTTTATCACCATGTTTCTCAGTTTTGTATTTTTGCAGGTACTGCAGTCTTCCATTTTAGGGCAGTGTAGTTGCTGAAAGTCAAATTTTACCGCGAATTCTGATCCGGTAATACCGTGTGTTTATCATTTACAATTGGTCCATCTATGCCTGTCTTTCTTGTCCGTCGTTCTTAATGTGTTTTACTCATTAAGCTAGTAGATGTTGATTGGACTTTAATGACATTAACCATAATTATGTAACATGAACTTGAATGGATAATAAGGCGGTATAGGTTGGGCAATGATCGTAGTGGAAGATATAAATTTCGGTACTGAGAGACACTGAGAACAAAGTGGGTTTAACCGTTATGAATGATGGGGGTGTGATAGCTGGTGTGTGTGTGTGTGTATGTGGACGCGCGCGCGTTCCAAGGACCGCTTGTATTACATTCATGCACTAGGCGTTTCAGTTATTGTTGATTCTCGAAAACATGTAATGAAAAATACTAAATAAGTTACAGAAATTTTGTTTTTTTATGAACAGTGATGAGATTTGTATTATATATAGGGTAGTAATAGATGAAAAATATAATCATTGTAAAAGTTAGGTAACATCAGGTTCAAAACGTAGTTATAGGTTTGAATTGCCATTGAATTCCACATTACCTTCACTTTTAGAATTACATTTCCAGTTCTTTCGTTTAGTTATTTTACTGGTTCATCCGATTGGTTAATGAAATCTTAATGAAAAATCTCTCAAATAAAAACGCCTTTCGAAGCGTTATGTGGTATATTTGTATAATATTTTAAGTAAAAAGATAAAAATCAATTCTAAAATGTTTTAGGAACGAATTTTTCCTATTCAGGTAAAATTGGTAATTACGAATGATAAGAGGAAATTGCTAATCCTGCACCCATTGAGATTTTTGAAACGAGACATGAAAGTTTTGAATTACCCAGGAGAATTTCATCCCTTCTTATAACTGAAACCCTCGAGAAAATAAAGTAGAATAGATGAGAACTTATCCATTTACTACTCAACCCATTACCATTTTACTACAGGAAGAAAGACTTGGCCTAAGCCTGCATCTAACTGTGACTAATTATGTCTTGCAAGTTAAATACTAATTAAGAGGTAAAAATGAAAACGATATATATATGTCTGTATATATATGATATATACATGTGTGTATACTCGTATATATGTTTATATATGTATATATGCATATATATATATGTATGTATGTGTATGTATTTATATATATATATATATATATATATATATATATGTATGTATGTGTATGTATTTATATATATATATATGTATGTATGTATATGCATATATATACACATGTGTACATACATACATACATGTACATAAATATACATGTATGTACGTAAGTGAAGTAGGACTTATTGTGCTTTCATTTTTTCTGGTTTCTCATCAGAAAGCATTTTATATGTAACTCTGTATTTCAGAAAAAAAATACACATGTATGTGCGTACTTAAATATAGTGTCCGTACGAAGATAACCATAAGGTATCCTTTATATGTGATGTAGTGGCCTTTCAAAAGAAATCCATGAAGAATCTCTACTCTGTAAAAGGTAAAGGAAGGCCAAAATAACTTTTACAGGTATTCGTAAGATAAACTTCACATCTAGGGTTGAAAATGGCTGGAAGTGGATAGTGTTTGAAGGAAAAAAATTCTCCCCCCCCCCCCCCGTCCTTTCTCTCCTCTTTAATCGCCGAATCCAATTTTTTTTATCCTAATTGCAGTATTCTAACCCCCCAACTTATTTTTTACGAAAGAATCGTTTATCTAATTGAGAGACAACCCCCCCCCCACTTACTTACTTTTTTTAGCCAGAGAATCGTTTATCTAATTGAGAGAAAGTTTCGCCTCGAAACTTGAGCAGTCAAAAATCTCCGGGGCATTTATGGTAGGACGGAAGCGATCAAGATTTGTAAATTGACAGATGACGTAATTATATTGGGCTAAAGTTTCCCCCTTATTACTTGGAATTCGAGGTGATGTAAACTTTGTAATCGGCAGTTAACCGTTTTATCGCCTGGTTTTTCTGGTCAATACATTTTTTTGGGGATGGGTTTTCTATTTCGGCCCCGTGGAAGCTTGAAAGTTGGATTTGTGTCGGTTCTTATGTGGAATTTAAGAGGCTGGTTTTAATTTTCTGTAAAAGAAAACTATTGAGATGGCTACTTGTCTGTCCGTCCGCACTTTTCTGTCCGCCCTCAGATCTTAAAAACTGCTGGGGCTAGAGGGCTGCAAATTGGTATGTTGGTCATCCACCCTCCAATCATCAAAACATACCAAATAGCAGCTCTCTAGCCTCAGTAGTTTTTATTTTATATAAGGTTAAAGTTAGGCATGATCGTGCGTCTGGCACCGCTATAGGTACCAACAACACATCCACCACCGAGCCGTGACTGAGAGTTTTCATACAGCATCATATGCTGTACAGAAAACTCGATTGCGCCGAAGAAACTTCGGCGCATTTTTCACTTGTTTATAGTTCAGTATCAGTCAGTCATTTTATATAGAGTTTTTTATAAAGACGTGGTGATGCTGCCTACAGTGCGCCATGCCGGTTTAGTGTAAACAAATATTTACGGTTCTCTTCAGCGATCCTTCAGCACTCAATTTTATTATCATATTAGTCCTTTTCCTTTTCATCCGCGCTGCCCGCCGTGATCTTACTTAGATGTCCAACATCGTTAATTTTATTTCTAATTGTCACTACTAGCTTAAGAACAAACTTCTCAAGACAGGCATCTAGGTTCAGTAATGCTCCAGTGGTCTAGTTACTTTACTTGAGAATATATTGTATCAATACTAATTTCAGGAAAAAAATTTCTCAAGACTGGCATCTAGGTTCAGTAATGTCCCAGTGGTCTAGTTAATTTACTTGAGAATATGTTGTATCACTACTAGCTTCAGGAAAAACTTCTCAGGACAGGCATCTAGGTTCAGTAATGTCCCAGTGGTCTAGTTAATCTACTTTAGAATATATTGTATCACCACTAGTTTCATAAATAACTTCTCAAGACAGGCATCTAGGTTCAGTAATGATCCAGTGGTCTAGTTCAGTTACTTTAGGATACATTGTATGACTACTAGTTTCAGGAAAAACTTCTCAAGACAGGCATCTAGGTTCAGTAATGATCCAGTGGTCTAGTTCATTTACGTGAGAATATGTTGTATCACTACTAGTTTCAGAAAAATTACTTCTCAAGACTGGCATCTCGGTTCAGTTATGATCCAGTTGTCTAGTTAATTTACTTTACTAGTAGTATCACTACTAGTTTCAGGAGAAACTTCTCAAGACAGGCATCTAGGTTCAGTAATGTTCCAGTGGTCTAGTTAATTTACTTTAGAATATATTGCATCACCACTAGTTTCATAAATAACTTCTCAAGACAGGCATCTAGGCTCAGAAATGACCCAGTGGTCTAGTTAATTTACATTAGAATATATTGTATCACTACTAGCTTCAGAAAAAATTCTTAAGGCCATGCACATCGGTTCAGTAATGATCCAGTGGTCTAGTTCGTTTACTTTAGAATATACTGTACCGTTTATATAGATTTTTGTCATTCAGCTCATGAGCTTATCATACACAGTGCTCTTTTGGACCCTTTAAGACTGTCCTTTAAAGTAATGGTTGTCATCCTCAGAATCCTCATGTAAGCACTTGCAAGCTTATATCTTTTAAATATTGGTCAATCTACGGAAAGTATGCTCACTTAAACATTTGCAAGCAAATTATAACAGGTAAAAATTGCACCGAAGTTTCTTCGGCGCAATCGAGTTTTCTGTACAGCCGCCACATCGTATAATCAAGGCCACCGAAAATAGATCGATCTTTCGGTGGTCTCGGGATAATGCTGTATGAGCCGTGGCCCATGAAACTGTCCTATGTCGTTGCCAGAAGCACGATAATGGCTAACTTTAACCTTAAATAAAGTAAAACCTACCGAGGCTAGAGGGCTGCAATTTGGTATGTTTGATGATTGGAGTGTGGACGATCAACATAACAATTTGCAGCCCTCTATCCTCAGTAGTTTTTAAGATCTGAGGGCGGACAGGAAAAGTGCGGACGGACAGATAAAGCCGGCACAATAGTTTTCTTTTACAGAAAACTAAAAATAATAGTTACCATACGCATACATTTCTAAGCTAATCATTGAAATGATCGTTCAGACACATAAACTAGAATGTGCATGTCTTTTATAAAGTGGGCATGCTGTAAATTTATTAACCTGATAAACTCATCATTTGAAAGCTGTTTTATACACAAGAAACACGATACTCGCATATTTACAAAGTATGCAAGTATAAACGTTCTAGATAACGTTGGGCATGAACGAGACACATGCATCTATGAACGGTTGTAAATGAGAAGAGAGTATTACACCTTTAGAGTCTCTCAGTTGAGATTCGTTTTTTTTTTTTTTTTTTGCTTTAAGGGCTTCCTTACTTTCTCCGTCCCTCCGTCTCGTTAAAGGTAAATAACTCTCTCGTTATTATGAAGTTAGAAACTGTTTACCATCGGTAATGGAATTTTTTTTGGGAAGGGATGCTTTGTTTTTTTATTATTATTTCCGAGGCCAGACGGTATCATATTGCATAAGATTTTATTTTTCAAAGCAAAATCTTTTTCGGGAGTTTGCTGCCCCACCCCCCATTTGTAGCGCCCGTCTGTTCCCTTGTCTTTAAAAGATTAATCTAACTTTTTTCAGTAACAGGAGAGGTGTTTATCAGTAGTCCTGACTAACTGAAACGTGATATATAGCCTCTATAACTATTTTCAAGTTTGTAGCTAAACAGTGTGAAAACATATTGTGAACATTGCAAAGAACGTTGTAATAAAATAATTCTGTATGATAACCAGTGTGAAAACATATTTACAGTCTATATTATAAATAGTTTGAGGAAAGGTTAACCAAAAAATATTATAGTCTGTACCCTGAAGAGTATAAAAGAGAAAAACATTACCAGCATACATTCTATATCGTGTGAAGGAAGATCAACCAAAAGAATATTAGTCTGTACCCTAAAGAGTGTAAAAGAGAAAAATACAATTCTGTATCGTGTGAAGGAAGATCAACCCAAAAAATATTATAGTCTGTACCCTAAAAAGTGTAAAAGAGAAAAATATAATTCTATATCGTGTGAAGGAAGATCAACCAAAAAATATTGTAGTCTGTACCCTAAAAGTGTAAAAGAGAAAAATATAATTCTATATCGTGTGAAGGAAGATCAACCAAAAAATATTATAGTCGGTACCCTAAAGAGTGTAAAAGAGAAAAATGTAATTCTGTATCGTGTAAAGGAAGATCAACCAAAAAATATTGTAGTCTGTATCCTAAAGAGTGTAAAAGAGAAAAATGTAATTCTGTATCGTGTAAAGGAAGATCAACCAAAAAATATTGTAGTCTGTATCCTAAAGAGTGTAAAAGAGAAAAATACAATTCTGTATCGTGTGAAGGAAGATCAGCCAAAAAAATATTATAGTCTGTACCCTAAAGAGTGTAAAAGAGAAAAATATAATTCTGCGTCGTGTGAAGGATGATCAACCAAAAAAATATTATAGTCTGTACCCTAAAGAATGTAAAAGAGACAAATATTAACGGCACACATTTCCCTTCTTTCCAGCTGTATGACCGAATCCATAGCGCGTCGGTGTCTCCAGGGAGAGGGGGCGTGGCTCAGGACGCTGTGGAAATCGCACGAGACGTTGTCGATCTCATGCGCGATTACGACGACGCGATGATTCCGGAGGTGGACGAATTACGGGAGCTCCTGAGCGAACCACATATTAGGGTGAGTACGTAGCTTAACGTAAGGCCAAGAGAAAGGGAAGGTCTGCTCACTCCCCCCCCCCCCCACCCCCCCATGTAGGCGGAGGTTTGTCTACCTCCTTATTGCGTCAGTAGGTGAATTGCCGTAACGAGCAGGTACCTCTAAGATACGTCATCGCCTACGTAGTTACCCCAGTTGGGATGCGACACCACCCAGTTGGGTAGACATTCTCTCTCTCTTGGCCTTGGTTTAACGGTTCAGTGAATATTCTCATTTCAGTAAATTCTCAGGGATGTCTGCCTCTAAAATATGCCACCTTTAATCTTTTTTTTTCTATTTCCATTCTTGTAGAGCAGGAAGTATTGGCTTGACAGGTGAGATAACACTCCGTCCAATACAGTTGTGAAAAAGCCCTCTCTCTCTCTCTCTCTCTCTCTCTCTCTCTCTCTCTCTCTCTCTCTCTCTCTCTCTCTCTCTCTCTCTCGCTTATATTACTCTAAATTGTGTGTGTGAAGCTTCCTTTGTTTCTTTGGTGTCATAA
Source organism: Macrobrachium rosenbergii (assembly GCA_039081455.1). Taxonomy (NCBI): domain Eukaryota; kingdom Metazoa; phylum Arthropoda; class Malacostraca; order Decapoda; family Palaemonidae; genus Macrobrachium; species Macrobrachium rosenbergii. Next base: position 28,785,995 of record JANJGK010000037.1, on the reverse strand, counting down.
ACCAATATCGCTTTGGGAGTAACAAAAAAATAAAGACGTAAAGCATATGAATGCAGGGAAAACTTTTCTCTGTAATTTTAGCTTTATCCAAATGTATTACAGGCTTTGTATTGTTTTGTGTGTGGTAACTGTGGGATGTGTGTTTTTTTTTCAGATATGCAGTATTCCAATAATAATTTCTGAGAAGGGCATGAAAGTCCATAATCGGTAGATGTTTTTTTTTTAATATTCTGTTATTCATATTGATTTATGCAGTATTTACACATTACTTTAGCTATTTTCGAAGCCAGTTTTCATGAGGATTTCCCCATTTTCGAAGCCAATTTTTATGAGGATTTTTTCCCCATTTTCGAAGCCAATTTTTATGAGGATTTTTCACCATTTTCGAAGCCAGTTTTACGAAGATTTCCCCCTTTTCGAAGCCAAATTTCATGAGGATTTCCCCATTTTCGAAGCTAATTTTTATGAGGATTTCCATATTTTCGAAGCCTTTCCCCATTTTCGAAGCTAATTTTTATGAGGATTTCCATATTTTCGAAGCCTTTCCCCATTTTCGAAGCCAGTTTTTGTGAGGATTTCCCCATTTTCGAAGCCAATTTTGGTGAGAATTCCCCATTTTCGAAGCCAATTTGTATGAGGATTTCCCCATTTTCGAAGCCAATTTGTATGAGGATTTTCCCACTTTCGAAGCCAATTTTTATGAGGATTTCCCCAGCATTATATGGTCTTGATTTGAAACCAAACTTCAAAGGATGATGAAAGAAAAATAAATACCCTTTCAGCCTCAGGAGAACAGTATGATTCCTGTACGTAATTGTGATTTTATTTAGACTTCCTATTTAAAGAGCTCTTGAGCATAAGAGCCTTTTTAGGAATTATTAATTATCTTCGTTTGTCGGTCTTTACTAAAACAATTCAGCAAACGGAGGGAAACGAAGAATTTTAGTATTTACGTTTCTTTGTGTGTGTGTGTATATATATATATATATATATATATATATATATATATATATATATATATATATATATATATATATATATATATATATATATATATATATATATAATTTTTTTTTTTAATATTTCTGCTGTTCGCCCTCAATGCTTTCATTTGTAGTAATATTAATCAGACTGACCACGACAGGGAAAAAGTCTTTGTCCAGCAGGGTTCGCGTAGACAGTTCAAACTTTTAACGTTCTTTCATAAGCAAGGATAGGTAGCATTAGGGATTTAACCCCCATAGGAAGAATTTCCATAATCAATCTTATGATAGGTGGCCTTAAGCTTTTGTTTTCCTGTTCTGCTCGACGGATGTTTTGACAAGATTTCAGACCCTGAGGGCATGGGCCTGTATCAGACCCCAACGAGGTCGGCAGAGAGATTTTAACTATCGAGGGTAGAGCACGTCAGCTCTTCCTGCTCGGACAACCCTTTGTCTCTCTGTCTTTATGTTCTTAAGTGGCTAAGTGAAGTGGCGAATTCCTCCCAGAACTTCCGATCGTCCGTTGATGCACAGCAACCTTCGTATAACAGTGTAGTCTGGAATTTTCGTTCAAAACTTCATCGAGTTACTAGTATCTCTTCCTTATTTCCATTTCCCTTTGTTTCAGTCTTTCGCCACCGTAAACAACCAAGCGTTTTGCTTTTACGAAGTCTAGATTAAGTATAATTTTTATTGTATAGCGTCATCCAACTATTCCAGCGAAGTAACGAGGAATTAGGGAAGGTTAAGCAAGTCATTTCAAATTCTTTATGCAGCCTTGTGTCTCGAATCCATTGTTCGGAAGAGCCGTTGTGTTTTTAATACCATATTAACGAGTAGAGATTGACTGCGTCCGAAGTCGGGCGACGTTTATCGTAAAGTCCTTATTCACTGAATATTCTTTGTGCTGAGGGTTGTTCCTCGGCTGGCGACTATAATCCCCTTATAATAGCTGTCTTTGAGGTTAATTTGTAGCTTCCATGGACAGGTTACGTGTGTCCTTGGCACGCAGGGCCTTATAAATTACGTAAATCAAGTAATAAACTCATCAGGCAAGCCCTCACATGTGACAATATGTATATGTAACTATATATATATATATATATATATATATATATATATATATATATATATATATATATATATATATATATATATATATATATATATATATATATATATATCTTTCCCTTTTCATATGGTTGAATCCGCCTGGGACTTTTGTGTATTTTTAGTTTTATAATTTTTTCACTCCTTATTTCTCGTCTGGTAGAATCGCCAAGGAATTTTGTAAGGCAGGAAGAAGTCAAGCGCTGGGTTTTGACATCAGAAAGCCATCAGAAGGCGAGGGAAAAAAGCCACCGCCGGGGAGAAGGACGCGAGAGACATTTTTAGCCAACACAATAGAAGACTCTTTGATCGGCAGAAGTCCGAACGAAAACGTACTTTCCATTCTCCTCCAGTGCCTGAAGAAATGAATTTGAATTCCTGTCTTTTTGTGCGTGTGTTTTTTTTTTTTCGTTTTCTTTACCTTTGGTTGATTCGTCGCATTATTCACCGGCATTCCTTCTCTCTCATATATATCTATCTATATATATATATATATATATATATATATATATATATATATATATATATATATATATATATATATATATATGTATATATATATATAATTTTTTTTCTGGGTGGCTCCTGAGAAAAAAAACAAACCATACTTTTAATTGTCGAATCGAGGATACACACCCTCTGTATAAGCTTTCAAAACAGATGCAGAGTTAGGAAGGAGTTACACCTGTATTGTACTCCCAGGAAGACTGTGCGGACGCGTCAAAAAAGTACAGCTGTGTTTACCCCCGATGATTGTATAGGTAAATTGGATGCTGCGGATGTCAAAAAGCTTGTGACTGAGCATTGTGGTCCAGAAATGGAAAAGAATGGGATTGAAAGCGGAAGTTTTTAAGGGGGGCAGGAAACCGTTACAGCCCTGGCTGGGCTTGCAGATTGGAAATGGCATTTGTGCTAGGTGACGTGAATTTATACATGGGAAGGAGAAAGCGATGCAAAAAACTTCAATTAGTTTACGTGGCAGGACAGGGTAGATAGAGGAGCAGGTTGGTGGATGTAATGCTGAGAAGAGAGTAGCTGGATGTATATATGATCATGATCTGATTGAACCAGAAGCGAAAATGGATAGAAGTTTTGAGGGAATTTTAAAAAATGTGGCTGTAGATGTGTTTTAAGGCAAGTGATAAGAAGTCAGAATAACAAATAGGATGAAAAAGGGCAAGGATTGAAAGTATTGAGGTAGCGGTATATAATGAAAATGCAGAATTGTAGGATGGCGTCTTAAAATGATGAGGGAACTTTGTGGGTATACGAGATAGTGGTGGGAAGAATGAATAAAATCTGCAAGCTGTGTATTATGTATAAATATATATGTGAGTGTGTGTTATAGTTATATATATATATATATATATATATATATATATATATATATATATATATATATATATATATATATATATATATATATATATATATTTGTATATATATTTGTATATATATATATATACGAGTATATATATATATATATATATATATATATATATATTTGTATATATATTTGTATATATATATATATATATTTGTATATATATATAGATATAGATAAATGGATATATACATACATAGATATATAGTTGTTTGCGTATGCATTCATATTCAAATATTCATATACCAACGTTGAACCGGTAGGTCAGTGTGTCACCAAGTATGATACAAAGTTTGGTCATCTCTAATATTGTGTACAGTCAGTAGGCTAGAAAGGTGAAAGTCAGGGGCTTCGAGAAAAAAAAAATCAGCGAAAGAATTGGTATGAAAAAGGGGACGTAAAAATATTTGGGAAAAATTTCTAAAGTTTCTTTGTCTCCGTTGTGGGGGAAGAAATGAGGGGAATTTGTTTAAGTTTTCGCATGCAAAAATCAAAACAGCAAAATATTTACTCTTCAGACAGTTAAAACGGAAAACAAATAAAAGACTGGGAAGGTAAAAGCAGTGAAAAACAGGGGATATGAAAAAAAAAAGTGGAAAATGCGCCGAAGTTTTTTCGGCGCCATCGAGTTTTCTATACAGCTTATAATGCTGTATGAAACTCTCTGCCACTGCCCATGAAACTCTCAGCCGTGGCTCGTGAAACTTTCATCCACGGCCCGGTGGTGGCCTGTGTTGTTGGCACCTTTAGCAGTGCCAGGCGCACGATTATTGCTAACTTTAACCTTGAATAAAATAAAAACTACTGTGGCTAGGGGGCTGCAGTTTGGTATGTTTGATGATTGGAGGGTGGATGATCAACATACCAATTTGCAGCCCTCTGGCCTCAGTGGTTTTTAAGGTCTGAGGGCGGACTGAAAAAGAGCGGACAAAAAAAGTGCTGACGGACGGACAGACAAATAGCCATCTCAATAATTATCTTTTACAGAAAACGTAAAGGAGAAAATGCACTTTGCTTAGCTCAGCAATTTGTGAGTTTGTTAGGTACTCTATAAAGTACACAGCTTCCTTTGTAGGACACTCTGTTTAGGATCTTGAATGCTGTTCATAGTACTTTTCAAGAGTAAATGCCACTGATACGGTTGACCTAATGCCATTTTGTAGCCCAGGCCCGATGAAAAATCAGGTAAAGCGAAAATTGAGGAAGAACGATGAGGCTAAACCGCAGGGGAAGCGATGGACTTTCCGAGGCATCTCATAAATCCACAAACTGCTGGAGAAAGTTAAGCTCTTGCTGTGCATGACAGATCCCCACAAACTTCCTACCCTTTTTTTTTTTATTTACTTATTTTCTGTTTTAATTGTCTGAAGAGAAAATATTTTGGTGTTTTGATTTTTGTATGTAACCTTGAACGACATCGTATCTTCCTCCCCAACTGAGACAAACAAACTTGCCAGTTTTCCCCCAAATATTTTTTTACGTCAACTTTTCATGGGATTTCTTTCACTGATTTTGTTTGCGACGTCCCTGACTTAAATCTTTCGATAGGTAGGTCGAATGACGTGGGGGTTTTGTGTGTTAAAGTCCTCTTGGGAGTTGGGACTTTCAGAGTAAGTTCCGCTTTTATTATGAGTGACAAACTTGTCGCGCGCTACGCGCGCTGGGACCCGGCGCTGCTGTCACCCTCCCGATCCCCTACCTACTCTGCCCCCACTTGGGACAGACAGACAGGTTTGCAGGAGGAGGATGGATGTCTCCCCTTCCCTCCCGCTCCCATTCCTACCCCGCCCCCACCCAGGGCGGACAAACCAGTTTGCAGGGGGTGGGTGGCTGTGTCATGTCTCCCCTACTGTCACCCGGGAGAGGACAAACAATGTCCACTTGGATTTTATTATTATAGAGGATAAATTATGCAAGGACAGAGGTTTGAGTAGAGTGGGTTTTTTTTTGAGTGATTCACGCTAAAACTTGGTTGTCAAGTAAAACTGATTTTCTTAAGGTGAAACCGGTACGATTAAAGGCGTCTCTAGAAGTGTGATGTCTCTTTAAAGAATGACCTTTTTGTACTGAAATTTGTCCCTTTTTATTTTTCTGTAAAAGAAAACTATTGCTCGGGCCTTGTCTGTCCGTTCGCACTTTTTCCGTCCGCCCTCAGATCTTAAAAACTACTGAGGCTAGAGGGCTGCAAATTGATATGTTGAGCACAACTTTCAATACATTCTTGAAAAATTTTAGTTTTTGCCTCATCGTTACTGAAATAACTAAATTTTTGCGTTCATAGATCTTTATGTATCATCGGTTTGTGATGCAACCAAAAAAAAAAAAGGTTCGATATTTGCATGGTTTTTGCTACTAAGAAAACCACTTTTAAAGATATTTCTAAATGCCGCAAAGTGCAGCAATATTCACTGAATATCCAATACGCTCCTTAACCAGATAAATTAAACGCAATGAAAACTTCAACCCGGGATTTTGGTGCAACTCTCCGCCCGCGTGTTTACGGGCCCCATCCGTTAGGGGCTTTTGGTCGTACGAATGGTATAGATGCGGGCGATAAACTTTGCCGCTGAGAAATTGTCAGGAGGTCGTTTTGCCAAATATTTTGGGGTTTGGAGGAAAAACTCTCTATCACGAGAGTTCAGTTGATTGTGACTGAAGATGAACCCAGGGTATGGTTCGAAAGCCTTTATAAATTGTACACGAGCTTTAAACAATTATATTGTTGGGGACACTTTAGAACATTTTGGGGTTTATTAATTATTGTTATATATGTATATATTTACGTATATATATATAGAAATAATCAACACACAATCACGTGAGGAGCAGAAATAAATTTCTGACTCACATCAGGATCGAACTCAGGCCTTTCAATTGAAAGGCAAGGGCGCTGCCCTCTAGGCCACATCCTGATGTGAGTCAGAAATTGATTACGCCTATATATAATATATATATATATATATATATATATATATATATATATATATATATATATATATACATATATATATATATATATATATATATATATGTATGTATGTATATATATATATATATATATATATATATATATATATATATATATATATATATATATATATATTTATATATATATATATATATTTTTTTTTCGGTGATCACCCACCCAAATGTTGACCAGACACAACGGTACAGGAAACGTGTACGTGTTTGTAGGTATCCATTCTCTCTTTAATCCAGATTCATTACGAAACTAATCAGTTGCCTCACGTTTATCCGTAACGGCATTGAAACGGAGTCTGCCTCTCATCCAGATGGAATGCCAAGTCCACTCTATGACCCTATATGACCAAGTGGGTAGTGCCGTCAGTGTACCTCATGCGGCGCACTGTAGGCATTACTTAAGGGTCTTTGCAGCGTGCCTTTCTTAGGCCCCTAGCTGCAACCCCTTTCGTTCCTTTTACTGTACCTCCATTCATATTCTCTTTCTTCATGTTACTTTCCACCCTCTTCTAACTGTTGATTCATGTGGCAACTGCTTTGAGGTTTTCCTCCTGTTACACCTTTCTAACCTTTTACTGTCAATTTCCATTTCAATGCTGAATGACCTCATAGGCCCCAGTGCTTGGACATACAAGACTCACTCGTGGGTTCTTGTCGTCGGGCGGAAATCCTCCATTTTGCGATGACTGTATTGTTCCCTCGACTGCGAGACATTTGCTGGTCGAATGCCCCAGTCTTGGGGATTTGAGACACAGGTTCTTGTCCTGAGGACGCGACTGGGAAGGGCATTTTATCCTCGCTATAATCCTCGGTCTGGATTGTAATATGGAGCAGTTGCGCAATAAGTTTCAAATCGTACACATATGCAATATGTGTACGTATAGATAGTATATGCGAATAGATATGATTATAAAGTGCATAATATTAATGTTTAGATATTTGTCATTTGAAACTACTTTTAAAGTTATTTATTTATTTTTCAGTTTCTTTTTAGTTTTCAGTAAAAGAAAATTATTGTGCCGGCTTTGTCTGTCCGTCCGCACTTTATTCTGTCCGCACTTTTTTCTGTCCGCACTTTTTTCTGTCCGCCCTCAGATCTTGAAAACTACTGAGGCTAGAAGGCTGCAAATTGGTATGTTAATCATCCACCCTCCAGTTACCAAACATACCAAATTGCAGCCCTCTAGCCTCAGTAGTTTTATTTTATTAAGGTTAAAGTTCGCCATAATCGTGTTTCTGGCAACGATATGATAGGCCACCACCGGACCATGGTTAAAGTTTCATTGGCCGCAGTTCATACTGCATTATACCAAGAACACAGAAAGATAGATCGGTTTTCGGTAGCCTTGACTATACGCTGTACAGAAAACTCGACTGCGTCGAAGAAACTAAGGCGTCCATAACCTAGGTGTTGTGACGCCAATTTCAGCAGTTATAATTAATCAATTTGACTCAATATGAGAGCAAGGAATCCGCCCATAATGCCGTCAGGGATATTTCACAAGTCTTAGAGCCTCAGGGAAGATAAATCCTCCATTCGCTTCTAGAAGGGTGGAAGTTTTCAACAAGATTTCAATTCCCTCCGAAAATAAATTCTCCTCTCCCGGAATTGGTCCTTGCATTTCCTTGCAGAATTATTAGCCGTGAAAATTCCTTTTCTCAGAGTCTACTATTCGTCTCTTAGACTTAGGATATTCATTTTTCTTCCTTTCTTTGTGTTATTGCTCGTTGGTCAGCGTTTGTTGACAGGCCATGTGACTTTTTCTAGACTTCCTTTATCCTATTCTCTTCTTTGTGCTAATGCTTATATGTTAAAACTTTTTTCCTTGTCGACTCAGATTTATAGTATATAACCAAAATTTGATAGTTTTTCATTTTGGTAATACTTGTTGGTAGGGTTTACTTACTTACATCCCTTTTAGTTTTCTGTAAAAGAAAACTATTGTGCCGGCTTTGTTTGTCCGTCCGCACATTATTCTGTCCGCACTTTTTCTGTCCGCCCTCAGATCTTAAAAACTACTGAGGCTAGAGGGCCGCAAATTGGTATGTTGATCATCCACCCTCCAATCGTCAAACGTACCAAATTGCAGCGCTCTGGCCTTAGTAGTTTTTATTTTATTTAAGGTTTAATTTAGCGACAATCGTGCTTCTGGCAACGATATAGGGTAGGCCACAACCGGGCCGTGGGTAAAGATTCATGGGCCGCGGCTCATACAGCATTATACCAAGACCATCGAAAGATCGATCCATTTTCGGTGACCTTGACTATGCGCTGTGCAGAAAACTCGATTGCGCCGAAGAAACTTCGGCGCATGTTTTTTTACTTGGTTGATAATGTTTGCAGTACTGAATTCAACATTCTGGTTACATAGTTGGCAATATTAAATCAATCACTTAATTGTGTTGTAACTTTTCTTCGCTAGATCGTGCCGTTCGCTGTTTTCCAATGAATTTTTAAGAATTTTTCCTAGGCATTCAAATTATTCTCAGCCGAGTCATATTAGCCTAAATAACGAGGGCAATTTGGGATTCAAACTTGCTGCTTCTCTCTATGACTTAAGGGCGAATTTACCAAAAGCAAATTTGCCTGGCGATATTTTTATTTGCTAATAAATGTGCATTGCTTATGGGCGCAAGAGAGCTCGGTTATAATATACAGAAGATATTAGTTCTGATGGTTGAAATCAAATCGTCGTTACTGGTATATACTTTTTGCTGCGAATAAATAGATGAAAAGTCATTTTAGTTTTCTGTAAAAGGAAGCTATTGAGATGGCTATTTGTCTGTCCGTCCGCACTTTTTCTGTCCGCCCTCAGATCTCAAAATCTACTGAGGCCAGAGGGCTGCAAATTGGTATGTTGATAATCCACCCTCCAGTCATCAAACATACCAAATTGCAGCCCTCTAGCCTCAGTAGTTTTTATTTTATTTAAGGTTAAAGTTAGGCATGATCGTGCGTCTGGTACCGCTGTAGGTGCCAACAACACAGGTCACCACCGGGCCGTGGGTGAAAGTTTCATGGGCCGCGGCTGAGAGTTTCACGGACCGTGGCTGAGAGTTTCATACAGCATTATACACTGTACAGAAAACTCGATTGCGCCGAAGAAACTTCGGCACATTTTTTACTTGTTAATTTAGGAGTACAATATAGTCTCTCCTTGTTGAATTTCCATACAACTTTTCGTATTATGTTTACTTGTAATTAATTTTGTTTGATTTTCTTGTCTTTGGCCTTCATTGGTATAAATCTCGCTTATTCCAGTGACGTAAATCCATGATTACAAGAGGGTGTCCTCGTCTAATTTACAGAAAAAGAAAAAGTTTATTCATTTCGTTTTATTGCCAGGGTATTTAAACATTCGCGACTGATAAATCTCCAGTCTCGTGAACCATTAAAATTTGCCTTTAAATCACCCTTCTGATAAGCCATCAGCATTTCGGCTCATAAATCAGTCTCATGACCGGCAACCTACATTTCAAACTGGCGGACTTAATTACGGAACGGAAAGATAAGGAACGCAGCCTCATGCATTCATTCCGGTCTCTCATTTGCAACGCTTTTCAAGGCTGCAACGACCATTGAAATCTGTTCATTCGGGACCTGATAATAAATCTCGGCGATCTGATAAGCTCACTCTTTTCGTCTGACCTTTAGGAAGAGCAAATTCCGCGGTCGATTTGATAGACATTGCAGTGTCCTCTGTGATATACCGGCTGCATTTTCCCCGAGATGTAACCGAGTACCGGGACCTTTCCCTGAAGAAAGCGGGACGCCATGTCTTTAAAACTAACCGTAGGATTTTCTTGAAAATAATTCAGTTGTGTTTCCCAAACCCAAATTATCGGCAGAGGTGGCAGTTTCACCCAACCTAACCTAACCTAGGGGCATGCCAAAACCCAAATTATTTGCAGAGGTGTCAGTTTAACCCAACCTAACTCAACCTAGGGGCATGCCAAAAAAACCGGGGCTGGCGCAATACTAGCATATATCTCGGGAATTTGCATCCCTTCTCGTTTTATCGGTCCAACTCTCGTAAATATTCATCGGGACTGTTCAGCAAATACCAACCAGAAGAAGATTGGTTCCGTGAAGGCGTGTACTTGACAGCCAATGCAGTTTTATTTGAGAGCAACTTCCGGCGTCTTTCACTGCGCAAAGGATCTTGAAGGGAGAAGTTGTCGAGGGAAAATGCATACTGCAGTGTGAGATGTGACAGTTAAAGAATCGTGAAACCTTGGGAGGAGGAGGAGGAAGAGGAGGAGGAAGTCCTTTGTTGGCGTTCCGCTTTGGAAACGTTAATTGTGACGTTGAGTGATGCGAGGAAGCTTAACGACCGGTTGCGAAAAAAAAAAGAAATGGTATATTTCGGATCTGGGACATCCATAGTCATGAGACTTTTAGGTTTTTAGCTGCAGTTATGCGCAGTATAATATATATATATATATATATATATATATATATATATATATATATATATATATATATATATATATATATATATATATATGCACACACACATACATACATACAATATGTTGTCGAGTAACCTGGTATCCTCTTCAGAACTCTTAAATTATGGTGTGATTGAACAGCATCAGATTATTTTAAAATTAGGACCAAACAGTTTTCCCTTCTGCTAATGAAATCATGTGGCGTCATGCTTAATGGCAGCTGTCTTGCCATACTCCAAGAGAGCGATGTTTCACATGTCTTCTCTGCTTGCACCTTCAGTTGCATTTCGCCTGGGCGAGTTTAGCTTTCGTAAATTATAATGGAGTTGCGTTTTCTCGTGTTTCTTGCTACGACGCTGCTTCTCGTTGGAAGAGTGAGATATATGCGCAGTAAGGACAAGCACTTCTTCAATGTTGATCTAAGTGTGAACCAGTTTTTAGTTTTCTGTAAAAGGAAACTATTGTGGCGGCTTTGTCTGTCCGTCCGCACTTTTTCTGTCAGCCCTCAGGTCTTAAAAACTACTGAGGCTAGAGGGCTACAAATTGGTATGTTGATCAATCACCCTCCAATCATCAGACATACCAAATTGCAGCCCTTTAGCCTCAGAAGTTTTTACTTTATTTAAGGTTAAATTAGCCATGATCGTGCTTCTGGCAGCGCAACAACACATGCCACCGCGGCCGGCTGAGAGTTTATGGGCCCCGGCTCATACAGCATTATACCAAGAACAACTAAAGGTGGATCTATGCTCGGTGGCCTTGATTATGCGCTGTACAGAAAACTCAATTGTGCCGAAGGAACTTCGGCGCATTTTTTACTTGTTTAATTAGATCACCAATTTCCGGCATTCTCTCTCTCTCTCTCTCTCTCTCTCTCTCTCTCTCTCTCTCTCTCTCTCTCTCTCTCACACAAATACAGACATATTAAAAAACACAAATACAGACATATTAAAAAGCACAAATACCACTGATATGGTCGCTAGTGTCGTGGCATGCCGCTCAGATGTCGAGGGTTCGCGACTTCCCCAAGCCGATGAAAAATCACTGGCTCTGTATCATGATCAGTTACTGCTGCAGTGTGGGGTCTGCTGCTTTGGGAGGTTGAAACCAACATTCTTTGGAAGCTTGGATTTCAAGTCAGTGGCCCCTTTGGTGTGCTTGTTCCGTGTGAATAGGTTTCATCTACTGAAATAATAATAATAATAATAATAATAATAATAATAATAATAATAATAATAATAATAATAATAATAATAATAATAGCACAAATACCACTGGGTAAGCTTACCTGGTTTAAATTTTGAGTCGTCTGAACAACGATCTTTTTTTTTGGCTGTGTCTTTTGGGAATATTTTCCATGAACTGTAATTTCAGACCAGAATGATAAGTTTGTATATAGGTTGTGCACATTTCCAATTTGGTTTATAAAAAAGAAAAGCACGAGGTCCTAATATATTCCATTATGGCCTTGTTCGTTTTGTTCCTGTGTCCTTCTTATTGGCAAATGTACCCATTTTACCCCAGGTTTCAAAAGTTGTGTGATTACTTCCAGTTACTATCATATGTTGAGCGCTAATCTTTTGAAATGTTGTTAACATTTTCATTCTATTTCAACTGATGCAGTCATCGTATTTATGAAGTAGTTTTCGCTATTATTAGAAGGGGAGAGGTAACAGGGAATCGTTGTTATGATCCAAGGGATTTTGAATCATTTCCCTTCCAGCAGAAGCAAACCCTTGAAGATTTATGAATGCATGGTATTTTGGTTCTACCATATCAAATTGCTATTTTTATTTGTTTTACTAATTATTGCAAAAAGAGTACTCATTGCTTATTACTTTATACTTCAATTTTGTGTCTGGATATATTCACTACCCGTCTCGCCTCGATCATTAAATATCACTAATGTTTTAGTTTTCTAAGCTGTTTTCTGTACCTCCATTCTTATTATCTTTCTTCCATCTTGCTATCCACCCTCTCCTAACAGATATTTCATAGTGAAACTGCAAGGTCCTCCTCCTGTTACTCCTTTCAAACCCACCTACTCTCAATTTCCTTTCCAGCGCTGAATGACCGAATAGGTCCCAGCACTTGGCCTTTGGACTAAACTCTGTATTCCATTCCATTCCATTCTATGCTGTCTGGCTTTCAGTTTATTGTCGCCGGCTCTCCGTGCTGTCTTATTCCTGTTTATTGTTTTAAACAGTCAGATCAGCTGTTCAACACCAGCTGTGTAGGCAAGAGAGACACCTGCTTAATTACGGTACTGCGAGTATGTAAATCGCGAAAAAACTTAAACTTTCTTAGCGGATTTTTTTTTTTTTTGGGTGGGGGGGGGGGCAATTTTTCCCTCCCTTGGGGGTGCACGCAGGTGTGCTTGTTTTGCACCCGAGTGCAGCTCATCTCTCCGAGACTATTATCATATTAAAGCCTCAGGAGAAAGAGGTCCATTATTTTTCCAGCGAGAATCCATTGAAGACTTCGCCATTTATGCAGAGAGAGTTTTTAGAGCTGTGTGTTTTATTTGAAAGAGCAGAAATGACTTCCATTAAAAGCTGTCGAAGATTTCAGTCTTGAGAAGAAATACTTCTGTGATTGGGTCGTATTTATTTTATTTATTTTTTTGTTCCATCGGCCATAAACCTAGGTAAATGGGAAGAAACCTTTCATTAATATAAACGCAGGATTGTCCATTTTTCAGTGATCTTGAAAACTCAATTTTTTCAAAGTGACTGCGTTTATTTATCAAATGTCGTCTTCATGGCGCAGTTCAAAACTTAAATTTTCATTTCTATTTTTACTCATTTGTTTTTTGTTGTCTGTATAAGAAAACTATTGTGCCGGCTTTGTCTGTCCGTCCGCACTTTATTCTGTCCGGACTTTTTCTGTCTTGCATGGGCCGCGGCTCATACAGCATTATACCGAGACCACCGAAAAATAGATCTATTTTCGGCGGCCTTGATTATACGCTGTAGCGGCTGTACAGAAAACTCGACTGCTCCAAAGAAACTTCGGTGCATTTTTTACTTGTTTGTTGCGAGAATCGAATGAGCAAACCAACAGAAATCCGTGTCTCGTAATAGTTTAAATTTAGCGGTTTCTCATAAACATGTTACATAGTATACTGCCATGTTTACCTGTTTCCTCCAAGCAGCATTTACATTTGCTGAGACCGCCGAAGGAAACAAAGATGCCAGCAATTGGAAGCGTTATTTGCAAGCACAAGTACTAAAATTATCATAAACATTCTCGTATTCCTGTGATTTTTCTCTGTTAAGGGGCAGCAAGTAGAGACATTACTTGCAAGCACAAACACTAAAATTCTCATGACATTTCTCGTTATTCCTGTAACTTTTTTTCATTTAATAGGCAGCAAGTGCAGACATTACTTGCAAGCACAAACACTAAAATTCTCATGACATTTCTCGTATTCCTGTAACTTTTTTCGTTTAATAGGCAGCAAGTGCAGACATTACTTGCAAGCACAAATAACAAAATTATCATAAACATTTCTCGCATTCCTGTGATTTTTCTCATTGAAGAGGCAGCAAGCACAGGACATTACTTGCAAGCACAAATACCAAAAATATCAGAACATTTCTCGTATTCTGCGAACGTATTGCACTCCGGCTAATTTACAATTGGACGAACTGGAGTCAAGATAGGCCGCAGGTAGTACCGGAGTTCTTCAAAGCGAGTCTACTCTTAACCGTGATGCGCATGCGCGCCTAAGGATCTCCTATCATATGATGACGTGGGTTTGCATATCAGGAAAAATATAAATTTCTGTTTTAATTTATTTTTTTTATTTCTTTACTTACCGGGTCACCCTTCAAATGTTATTCGATTGAATAAACAATACGTTTTGTGTTTTATATGTTTGAGCAAGACTTGCAGAATATGGAAAGTAATACTTGTGCAATACAAGAATACAACTGAGATCTAAATGTTGTCAGTTTAGTGGTATTAAGTGTTTGTATCTGGAAACCTCTGTTTGTTTGCTTAATAACATACGTAAGTGCACACTCACAAATATAAACATTAAGCCATTTCCCCTGACACGGAGTGACTCCAAAATAAAAGAAGCAGTCATTGAAACATTATCAGTGTAACTGCTGAATTGTATGTGTGATTTTGTGTGTGTGTGTGTATGTATATATATATATATATATATATATATATGTATATATACATATATATATAATATTTATATATGTATATATATACTGTTTATATATATGTATAATATACTATATATATATATTCATATATATACATATATATACATACATACGTACATACACACACACACTGAATCCGCTGCGTAAACATTACTGACCCGACATGTTGACAGACTCTTCGGGGCTCTCCATTCTTGGGGCAGGGAATCGTGAAAGCATTCCTAATTTGGGACATTGTGGAAAACGCCGAGGACCATTTCACATCATTTGCCTTTCGAGATCCCATCTAAAATTGACTCGTCTGGTCTGAGTTATATTGGATATTAGCCTGCATATAAAAGATAGCAATTGGGTTAAGGGTTATCGATAACAGAAGGTGAATGCGGACGGAAATGTAATAAGCCATTCAGAACGGTGAAGATAGCTATTCTTTTTTTATATCATAATCTACTCTCAAGAGACGGTTTTGAGCGGTGGAATGTACTCGAGTGTTTCAAGTTGTTCATGTTCTTTTTCGATTATGACAAAGTTGCGACAGAGAGGGCACTTTATGAGGCTTATTGAGCTATCTCTCTCTCTCTCTCTCTCTCTCTCTCTCTCTCTCTTCATGTTCTTGTTCGACTTTGACAAAGTTGCGAGAGAGAGCACTTTATGAGGCTTATTGAGGTTCTCTCTCTCTCTCTCTCTCTCTCTCTCTCTTCATGTTCTTGTTCGAGTATGACAAAGTTGCATGAGAGAGGGCACTTTATGAGGCTTATCGAACTCTCTCTCTCTCTCTCTCTCTCTCTGTTCTTGTTCGATTGTGACAAAGTTGCGTCAGAGAGAGCACTTTATGAGGCTTATCTCTCTCTCTCTCTCTCTCTCTCTCTCTGTTCTTGTTCGATTATGACAAAGTTGCGTCAGAGAGAGCACTTTATAAAGCTTATTGAGAGCTCTCTCTCTCTCTCTCTCTCTCTCTCTCTCTCTCGTTAAAATATTCATAAAAGTTTACCTTAAGATTAAGTTTTATTTAAAGCGTGATTATTTTGCTCATATATAAAAAATCATGGAGTACTTTAGATAATGTCTTATCTCAGCCATCCTATGTATTAGCAAGATGCCGGTTTCTACTTTTGAATCTAGCAAGAAATTCTCGGGAAAAGTCAAGTTATTATAAAATTACCTATAAAAAAAATCCTCTTTAAAAATCTTCCCCACTTAACGGCAGAGATTACAGCTTTCAGAAAAAAAAATAATACATAAAAGTACCAGGAAAATAGTTTCCGTTTTCAAGTCTGTGTAAAGAGTGATTTTTTTTTTTTTGGACCCGAATGAAAGCCGAACTGATGTGAGTGCCCATTATATATGTGAGTGTCATTAAATGTGTGAGAAAGTTGGGTATATATGTGTGTGTGTGTGTGTTTTAATATGTAAATGAAAGCGTATAGTGTTGCCATAAAGGACTGCATTTATAAAAGAGGTTTGAGACGGCAAGGCCCGTTCTTAGGGACGTTACGTACCGTCCCGCTGAGGCTTGGGTTAAGGTACCTTCGTTGTGCATTCATTTATATATATATATATATATATATATATACAGTATATATATATATATATATATAAAATTATATTTAGGGTTGAGACAGCAAGTCCCGTTCTTAGGGACGTTACGCACCGTCCCGCTGAGGCTTGGGTTAAGGTACCTTCGTTGTGCATTCATTTATATATATATATATATATATATATATATATTATATATATATATATAATTATATTTAGGGTTGAGACAGCAAGTCCCGTTATTAGGGACGTTACGCACCGTCCCCGCCGAGGCTTGGGTCAAGGTACCTTCTTTGTGGGTTCATATATATATATATATATATATATATAAATATATATATATATATATATATCTAGCTTTGGCACTCTGATAAAAGGAACACGTGAATACTCATTACATGTTACTATGTACTGATAATTCTACTTTTTCTTCGGATTAGTATTAGTAGCAGTAGTAATATCATCATCATCATCACTATCATCATCACTCCTCTCCTCCACACTCTGGCTCTGGCGCTCTTAATTGCTCCACCTCCCGTTTTCCCTCCTGACGTTTCCCGTCACGTTCCGGGAGCCGACGAAATTATTAATTGGCCCAGATATAAACTAACAGGACCCAGAGGATAACTTTTAATGGCTGCCTCAAGGAAGCACAGAGACGGTTTGGATGAGTTGAGTCTGAACAACAACAACTTTGTTTTAGGCCGAAAATGAAAATGTTTCAGTTTAGCTAAACGAGGTGATTGTATGTGTGTGTGTGTGTGTGTGTGTATGTGTGTATTTGTGTGTGTGTGTGTTTTATACTTTAATATCAGGTGCATTGATAGACTCGGGAACTGTGATTGTTATAATTCTGTGCAATTTCTGTCGTTCACTCCTTATATAGTACTTATCTTGAGAAGTTTTATTTCATTTTAAAATGATCTCTCTCTCTCTCTCTCTCTCTCTCTCTCTCTCTCTCCGTTTTAGCCAAGAGAACGCCATTCAGTAATTATAGTAAAATGAAGATTTTAATATATCAAAACACCGCGTGATTGTCAAGAGTAAGACCTGTTATTGATTATATCTCTGCCATCTCCTCACCGAAACATTAACCAGCACGCGCCACGCTGCGCTGGAACCCGGCGCTGCCCGTCATGTCTTCCCTACTCTCCCGTTCCCATACTTACCCCGCCCCCACCCAGGGTGGACAAACAGGTTTGCAGGAGGAGGGTGGATGTGTCATGTCTCCCCTACCTACCCCGTCCCCACCCAGGGCGGACAAACAAGAACGATCCACTCGGATTTTATCATTACAGATAAATATTTGGTAGATTATATAAAACGTAAGGAACAAATGGGACGTTAGGTTTTTAAATTTGAATGTATATTTTGTAACATTATGGCATCATAAATAAAAACAAAAAGAAACACCCCGGAATCATCTAACCCTAGAGTAATTATATATATATATATATATATATATACATACATAATGTATATATACTGTTTGTATGTGTATTTAAAATTGAACATCAGTAAAAACAAGTAGTTAATTGAATTATAATTACAGTGAAAAAGTATACATTTTAGCTTCAGAATTATTAACACGTGAACATTAACGAATGCTAGCTGAGAGTTAGTTACGTGAAAAAAAAATATATATATATATATATATATATATATATATATATATTCATAAAGTTGCGAATAGTCAGCACGAGAGTAATTACGAAAAACAACGCGCTTGCCCTGCCTAAAAACGAAAATATTAATATTCCTTTAATTGGGTATCACGGAAACTTTATACCCCGCTTGATATTAAGTTCGAATAATTCCCTGGAACATGCTGCGTAAGACGCCACACACAGGCTTTTCCCGAACGACGTTCTTGTCATGAAGGAGACGGCCACGGCATTTTTTTTTTTTTTTTTTTTTTTGGCAAACCCCTACCTTTAGGTTTCTGTTTTTATTCATCTGATAGGAACCATATATGATAAAATAAGGTTTCCCCCTTTTTAAGAGGGGGCAGCGAGCCATCGCATCTTTTTTTGGGGGGCAAACCCCCTCCCTTTAGCTTTCTATTTTTATACATCTTACAGGAACCATAAATGATCAAATAAGGTTTTCCCTTTTTAAGAGGGGGCAGCGGGCCATCGCATCTTTTTTTGGGGGGAGGCAAACCCCCTACCTTTAGCTTTCTATTTTTATACATCTCACAGGAACCGTATAAGATAAAATAAGGCTTTCCCCTTTTTAAGAAGGAACAGCTGACCCCTGCCTTTAGCTTCTATTTTTATACATCTCACAGGAACCATATATGATCAAGGGTTTTCCCATTTTTAAGAGGGGGCAGCGAGGCATCGGATCTTTTACACATCTCACAGGAACCATATGTGATCAAATAAGGTTTTCCCCCTTTTAAGAGGGGGCAGCGGGCCATCGCATCCTTTTTTTTGGGAGGGGGCAAATCCCCTTCTTTTAGCTTTCTATTTTTATACATCTCACAGGAACCATATACGAGCAAATAAGGTTTTCGCGATTTCATTTAAAGAAATCCTCTAGGTCCGTGTCTACTGCCTAACCCCAAAATGTACAAAATCTAGTGGGACGGTCATATTTTTTTTTAATGGCCCAGGGCCGAAGGGAAGAATGTACAGTAAATTAAGGAAGAAGAAAATGACAGAACCTTCATTTTTAAGAATGTGAGGGTTATTAGTCACAGAAACAATTGGAGCAGAAAGAGAATTCCGAAGCCCGTCTGCACTAGGTGAAAAGACACAATGCTGAAATTGCTGATTTCACAAGAATAGTCGCAGGAAGTGGTGTCTCGACGGGTGATACGAGGTCACATGAGAGTTAACAGGAATAAATATACTTCATGTAAGATAAGGATTTGGCAGATATTTATAGAAGAAAAATATCTTTTTGAATGTTATAAAAGATTAAGGAGGCTTTTTCGTATGGCCGCTGTTGACGAGTGTAAAATGCTCATAATCGTGCCCTGGTAAATTACCGCTGAGAAATAAGACTCGCTGTTGACCGGTAGGCTGCCCGGTCAAGATAATGGTTTATATTTTGGTTTTGTAGTTCTGTAGTATTCCTTTGTCTCTTTACTTAGCTGATTCAGCTTGACATAGATGTACATTTGAGTTTTACACCTTGATAAAAATAAAAATTTCAATGAATAAAAATGGAAAAGTATGAATATTAATATTTCCTTCATATATTATTCTCTCTCTCTCTCTCTCTCTCTCTCTCTCTCTCTCTCTGTGTATTTTATCTGCCATTAAAAAAATATCAGATTGTCATTCAACAGATTAGTCCTCGACCATCTAGGGACTTTCTTTTTTATTTCTTTTTTATTTCTTTTTCTCTTTCTCTTTCGGCTGTCCTTCACTGTTGTGGCTTCATAGAAGTTGTTGTTGCTCTTGTTTTTGTAATTTTTATTTTCCAAAAATGTTAAGAAAACTACTAAATTGATATTTCTTTAGTCGCCTTCATAATCGATAGTAGTTTTTGGTAAGGATGTTTTTAAATACTATCGAATATTGTCATCTCTTAAGGAGTCTTCCAAGTAATGGTCAGCTATTGCTTATCGCTGGTCAGTATTCATACAATGGTAAAACTTTGATCACAGAATTAAATCGAAATGAATTAAAATAAATGAAATTAAAATAAATGAAAGGCATATCATTGAATCCCATTCAATCTCATGGTCCTGCAATTACCTTGCATTGCCTCGAAGATGACGTGGACGGCCATAATCACTGCGACGCCAGTTCAAGTAAACAAACCAGGTCGGTCATTTCATCCAAATAAAAACTCCATCACCAACGGAATCTTTAGGATATTCGTCGCGTCTTGCAAGTGACAGCGTGCTAGTTTCACAGCCGCTCCCTTTGAAAGACTTCTCCTTTCATCTGGTTATGGTTTACGGCGCCGTCAAGAAAATCACTTATCGGGAGATGTCTCCGCCTCGTATCTCGTCTTGATCGGGTCATACAAGGGCAGATCTCTGCCTTCATACACGTATCTTTCGTCACTTTACGACCTGGAATCGCCTGTCGCGAAGTATCGGCCTTGATTGCGGAGTGACGAATAGTGATCGAATTGCCTCCGTCACGAAATGGCAGTTCGTAATTTGAGTTGATTGGTAGTTTCTCTTTGCTTGAATTTCCCGTAGGCAGTATGATGCAAGCATTCTAAAGATTAGGTAGCAGTTTATTTTACTGCAAATATCTGAGTTTCATAGTCAAACCCTCTTGTGAAATACATCATCGTTATCTCCAATTAAGCCCCCTTTGTATGGTGGGACCTTTCAGTGGGTTCTGTACAGCATCTTTCGGCCCCAATCTTCATTCCCCTCACCCCTTTACTTTGGTCTCTTACCATTTAGCTGTCTAACTTCTTTAAGTTTATTCTGGTTCCATTATCAGTCCTTGTTCAAGAACAAACTCTTCGAGCCCTTGGGAGTTTAGCACTTAATAACCTATGATAATAAAATCCGAGTTGATTTTGTTTGTCCTCCCCCGGGTGACAGTAGGGGAGACATGACACGGCTACCCACCCCATCCAAACCTGTTTGTCCGCTCTGGGTGGGGGCGTGGTAGGTAGGGGAACGGAAGGGTAGAGGAGACATCCACCCTCCTTCACACGTGTTTGTCTGCCCCGGGTGGGGGAAGGCGGGGTAGATAGGAGAACGGGAGGGTAGGGGAGACGTCCACCCTCCTCCTTCAAACCTGTTTGTCCACCCCGGGTGGGGGCGGGGTAGGTAGGGGATCGGGAGAGTAGGGGAAAAAGCACCCCTGGGTCCCAGCGCGCGTCAAGAATCTCGTAGTAGTAGTAATAATAATAATAATAATAATAATAATAATAATAATAATAATAATAATAATAATAATAAACAAGTCGGTTTTCATATAATGAAATTGTTTGTTCATTTCCGTTTTGCTGAAGGTTTGGAACGAGGAACGATGGGGCAATTCCTCTTTCAAAGAAAGACAGTTTTATTATTTCACTGATTTCACACAACGAATTTTTATTTCTTTCAGGTTTAAAGGATAGAAACGCGAGAGCAGACGAGAGAAACTGTATTTTATATAACATATTTTTTTTTATTTCAGTTCCAGAGGTAGAAAAGTGAAATGAAATCTGTTTTGACACGCCGTTACATTTATCGACAATTCAAATTCATAGGGCCATCTCTCCCCAATCCCTAAATTTTGACAGGGACCATAGAATTATGAATGTTGCAGCTATAGTAAAATACAATTTGCCGTCTATAAAAGTTACATACATGTTCCGTAATGAAAGCCCAGTGATAAAAGATGAACAAATTCAAATTAATTTTTTTAGGAGGTAAATCTTCATACACGTTTCTAAAAACGGCTCATATTTAGTAACGAGTTTGTTGGCGTGTGCTACACTCGCTGGAACCGGGAGCTGCTGTCTCCTCTATCCTTCCGATCCCCTACCTACCCGGCCCCCACCCGGGGCGAAAAAACGGGTTTGCAGGAGGAGGGTGGATGTCTCCCCTACCCGCCCGTTCTCCTACCTACCCCGCCCCTACCCGGGTCGGACAAACAGGTTTGCAGGAGGAGGGTGGATGTCTCCCCTACCCTCCCGTTCCCCTATCTACCCCGCCCACCTGGGGCAGACAAGCAGGTTTGCAGGAGGAAGGTGGATGTCTTCCCCCCCCACCCGTTCTTCTACCTACCCTGCCGTCACCCGGGGCGGATAAACCGGTTTGCAGGGGGTGGGTGGGTGTGTCATGTCTCCCCTACTGTCACCCGGGGACAACAAACAAGAAAAATCCACTCGGATTTTATTATTATAGATTATTAGGAGGATGAATAACCGGTTCCATTACGATTGGATTTCTTAGCCTTTTTAGCCTTTTTCTATTTGAATTTGCTTATCTGTAAACATGAATTATGTCTTGTAAACGAAAAGAATAAGTCTTTGCAGATGCCACATTCCATTCGATCTCCCAGGATTTTGTTAACCTCAAATGTCTTCGTTATACCATTCCAATCGATCCTCAAGGATTACATGAGAAATTCAAATCTTTTAGGTGAATTCAGTCGGAAAATTGGACCAGCCTCAAGGCATTATAGAAGTTTTTATCTTTTTAAGAATATGGCAGAAAAATTCTTTGTCCCTGTAAGTATTTTGAACAAGGAATTATAGCAGTTTTTGTCTTTTTTAAGAATATGGCAGAAAAATTTATTTGTTCCTGTAAGTACCTTGAATATTCTCTGAAATCTTGGATATTATATATAGAGGTGTTGAATGTAACAGTAGAATTAATGTTCAAAATCATAAGGTTGTTGTGATGATATAACTGGTAAACAAATCATTCTGTCCAGTTAATGATTAGTTTTTAGCGTCGCCACTGTCTTTGCTTTGCTTATTCTCTTACTTTGCTGGTTTTTCGGGTTATTGTGTCCTGTTCTAGGTCGTACCACCCTCTGTTATCTCTTGCGCGTTTCTAAACGTGTTTTGGAATTCGGGTGCTATCCCCATGTCTTTAGCCACACTGATGATCACGCGATCTCGTGTGCCACTATCATTTGTCTTTCTGCGACGGTCTTTTGTGAAAGTGTGGACCAGAAGTTGCTAATAAATTGTCAAAGAACATTTTTCTGCAAAGAACAGAACGTTCGTATTTCATTTCTTTAGCTTCAAGATACTTTTCATGTGAATTGAATTGAATTGAATATAGAATTTAGGCCAAAGGCCAAGCGCTGGGACCTATGATGTCATTCAGCGCTGAAACGGAAATTGACCGTAAAAGTTTGAAAGGTGTAACAGGAGGAAAACATCGCAGTTGCACTATGAATCAGTTGTTAGAAGAGGGTGGAAAGTAAGATGGGAGAAAGAGAATATGAGAGGAGGTACAGTAGAAGGAACGAAAGGGGTTGCAGCTAGGGATCGAAGGCACGCTGCAAAGAACCTCAAGTAATGCCTACAGTGCACCGCATGAGGTGCACTGACGGCACTACTCTCCTAAGGGGTACTTTTCATGAGGAATTCTGTTTTGTTGTCAGTTTCCACGATATGAACATTTTAGGACTAGAGAAATAGTCGGTTTTTTATACCTTTGTCATTAAAAGATATTTTTACCTTATGGGAATTTATTCCTCCGTATTTCACTTCTAGGTAATTATAGACTGAAGTCCACTTTCTTCCTATATTTCACTGATAATTATAGTTTGAAATCCGCTTTTTTCCTACTTTTCACTGATAATTATAGATTGAAATCCACACTCTTCCTACATTTCACAGATAATTATAGTTTGAAATCCACTTTTCTTCCTACATTTCACTGATAATTATAGTTTGAAATCTCCTTTCTTCCCGCATTTCACTGATAATTATAGTTTGAAATCCACTTTCTTCCTATGTTTCACTGATAATCATAGTTTGAAATTCACTTTCTTCCTATATTCCACTGATAATTATAGTTTGAAATTCACTTTCTCCCTATATTTCACTGATATTTATAGTTTGAAAACCACTTCCTTCCTACATTTCACTGATAATTATAGTTTGAAATCCACTTTCTTCCCATATGCCACTGATAATTATATTTTGAAACCCACTTTCTTCCAATATTTTACTGAGAGTTATAGTTTGAAATCCACTTTCTTCCTATATTTCACTGATAATTGTAGTTTGAAATCCACTTTCTTCCTACATTTCACTGATAATTATATTTTGAAACCCCTTTTCTTCCTACTGATAATTATAATTTGAAATTCACTTTCTCCCTATATTTCACTGATAATTATACTTTGAAAAACACTTTCTTCCTACATTTGATAATTATGGTTTGAAATCCACTTTCTTCCTATATTTCGCTGATAATTATAGTTTCAATCCACTTTCTCCCTATATTTCACTGATAGTTATAATTTGAAATCACATTCTTCCTGCTGGTAATTATAGTTTGAAATTACTTTCTTCCTATATATCACTGGTATTTATAGCTTGAAATCCACTTTCTTCCTTTATTTCACTGGTAATTATAGTTTGAAATCCATTTCCTTCATTTCACTGATAATTATAGTTTGAAATCGGCTTTGTTCCCATATTCCACTGACAATTGTAGTTTGAAATCCACTTTCTCCCTACATTTCACTGATAATTATAGTTTGAAATCCACTTTCTTACTACTGGTAATTTTAGTGTGAAATCCACTTTCTTGCTACTGATAATTATAGTTTGAAATCTACTTTCTTCCTACATTTCACTGATAATTATAGTTTGAAATCCATTTTCTTCCTACATTTCACTGATAATTATAGTTTGAAATCCATTTTCTTCCTACATTTCACTGATAATTATACTTTGAAATCCATTTTCTTCCTACATTTCACTGACGCCAAGACTTTAATACAAAAAACAAACGCGTATTTATGCTCTCCGCCCGAGAGATTTCCCCGGCACCGCGCTTTGGGAGAATCTATTTTGTCCATCTTGCGTTGATAAATATTTCTCTCTTTTGCATTTTTATGTTTTCCTGCACCCCGAACTGTCTGCATTTTTCGGTCGTTTGTTTTCCTTCCCTTTCTTATGAAGTTTCGTTTTGTTCCGTTCGGCTTTGTGTACGAGTCTATAAATTTGGGGGAATTTCGACTCTCTCTCTCTCTCTCTCAAGTAGATTTAGTTGCAGTATCATAGCTGTCACCCTGTAAATTCTAAGAATCCGGACTAAATATGATTATAAATATCTATAAATTTGGGGGAATTTCGACTCTCTCTCTCTCTCTCTCTCTCTCTCTCTCAAGTAGATTTAGCTGTAGTATCCTAGCTGTCACTCTGTAAATTCTAAGAATCCGGACTAAATATAATTATAAATATAAATATTGGGGAATTTCGACTCTCTCTCTCTCTCTCTCTCTCTCAAGTAGATTTAGCTGTAGTATCCTAGCTGTCACTCTGTAAATTCTAAGAATCCGGACTAAATATAATTATGAATATCAGTTTTGGGGAATTTCGACTCTCTCTCTCTCTCTCTCTCTCTCTCTCAAGTAGATTTAGCTGTAGTATCCTAGCTGTCACTCTGTAAATTCTAAGAATCCGGACTAAATATAATTATAAATATAAATTTTGGGGAATTTCGACTCTCTCTCTCTCTCTCTCTCTCTCTCTCTCTCAAGTAGATTTAGCTGTAGTATCCTAGCTGTCACTGTAAATTCTAAGAATCCGGACTAAATATAATTATGAATATCAGTTTTGGGGAATTTCGACTCTCTCTCTCTCTCTCTCTCTCTCTCTCTCAAGTAGATTTAGCTGTAGTATCCTAGCTGTCACTCTGTAAATTCTAAGAATCCGGACTAAATATAATTATGAATATCAGTTTTGGGGAATTTCGACTCTCTCTCTCTCTCTCTCTCTCTCTCTCTCTAAGTAGATTTAGCTGTAGTATCCTAGCTGTCACTCTGAAAATTCTAAGAATCCGGACTAAATTTGATTTTAAAAGTGGTCTTTTGTGTGCATGTTGGTGTCCATACTTTTGGATGTTGGAATGTTATCAGTTGATAAATTTCAAAGCTTCGGAATATTTTTCTCCACATTGGTAGTGGCGGTAGCGGCAGCCATCTGCATCAGTCTTGTGTTCCAGGTGCTTGAGAGGAAGAATGGACTAGGCTAACCAGGACTTGTATTTTATTCGAGAAGGTGGTTCCAAAAAGATAACTTCGTAGAACTTATGATGCTTCGACTTCGACGTGACAGGGATGTTCCTAAGGAACATTTGTAATTACTAATTCATACATATATATATATATATATATATATATAAATATATACATACATACATACATACACGGACGTACTGATCTGAGTTGCTGTTTGTGTTTGCTTGCACAGATGCACCATGTGAAGTTTTTTTTTTTAACTGTGCGTGCTTTAGGCAGTGAATCGTAAGTTTATCTTTCTTGATATTTCTGTTTTCGGGACTAAGCTTTGTCCATACAATGACCATTACACGTCGAGAGATTGGAGGAGAGAAAGAGAGGGAGCAATAACAAATCCCCACCCCCGTAGGGGCGGGGGTTAGTGCCGTCAGTGCACCTCACGGGGTGCACTGTAGGCATTACTAAAGGTTCTTTGCAGCGTCCCTGCGTCCCCTAGCTGCCACCCCTTTCACTCCTTTTACTGTACCTCCATTCATATTATATTTCTTCCACCTTGCTATCCACCCTCTCCTAACAATTATTTCATAGTGCAACTGCGAGGTTCTCTTCCAGTTACACCTTTCAAACCTTTAACGGTAGATTTCCCTTCCAGCGCTGAATGACCTCATAGGCCCCAGTGCTTGGCTTTTGGCCTAAACTGGATATTCCATTCCAATAACGAATCCCACAAAAAAGAATAAGTCTATAGCACGGTGTCCTTTATCTAATTCAGCCACCAATAAAACTCCACAGAGAGAGAGAGAGAGAGAGAGAGAGAGAGATGAACCAATCACAAAACCTTCAAAAATGTCAGTCCAATACACGGCATCCAACAAGGAGCTAACGCAATCCCGCAGGAAGGCAAAAGCAAATCGATGGGTAAATAAAAATTTCCAAGGAAAATGACGTCAACGCGAAATATTAAAAAAGGGGAAAATGTCGACATTGGCAGTTTAAAAGGAATGACTCCTGCTTAATAGGAATTTATCCTGCTTAATAGGAATTTATCCTGCTCAATAGGAATTTATCCTGCTTAATAGGAATTTGTCCTGCTTAATAGGAATGTATCCTGCTTAATAGGAATTTATCCCGCTTCATGGGAATTTATCCTGCTAAATAGGAATTTATCTCGCTTCATGGGAATTTATCCTGCTAAATAGGAATTTATCCTGCTCAATAGGAATTTATCCTGTTCAATAGGAATTTATCCTGCTCAATAGGTATTTATTCTGCATAATGGGAATTTATCCTGCTTAATGGGAATTTATCCCGCTTAATAGGAATTTATCCTGCTCAATAGGAATATATCCTGCTTAATAGGAATTCATCCTGCTAAATAGGAATTTATCCTGCTTAGTAGGAATTTATCCCACTTAATATGAATTTATCTTGCCTAATAGGAATTTATCCTGCTTAATGGGAATTTATCCTACTAAATAGGAATTTATCCTGATTAATAGGAATTTATTCTGCTTAATAGGATTTTATCCTGCTTAATAGGAACTTATCCTGCTTAATAGGAATTTATCCTGCTCAATAGGAATTTGTCCTCCTCAATAGGAATTTATCCTGCTTAATGGGAATTTATCCTGCAAATAGGAATTTATCCCGCTTAATAGGAATTTGTCCCACTTAATAGGAATTTATCCTGCTTAATAGGAATTTATCCTACTTAATGGGAATTTATCCTACTAAATAGGAATTCATCCTGATTAAAAGGAATTTATTCTGCTTAGTAGGAACTTATCCTGCTTAATAGGAATTTATCCTGCTGGATAGGAATTTGTCCTGCTTAATGGGAATTTATCCTACTAAATAGGAATTTATCCTGATTAATAGGAATTTATTCTGCTTAATAGGATTTTATCCTGCTTAATAGGAACTTATCTTGCTTAATAGGGAATTTATCCTGCTCAATAGGAATTTGTCCTCCTCAATAGGAATTTATCCTGCTTAATGGGAATTTATCCTGCAATTAGGAATTTATCCTGCTTAATAGGAATTTGTCCAACTTAATAGGAATTTATCCTGCTTAATAGGAATTTATCCTACTTAATGGGAATTTATCCTACTAAATAGGAATTCATCCTGATTAAAAGAAATTTATTCTGCTTAGTAGGAACTTATCCTGCTTAATAGGAATTTATCCTGCTGGATAGGAATTTGTCCTGCTTAATGGGAATTTATCCTACTAAATAGGAATTTATCCTGCTTAATAGGATTTTATCCTGCTCAATAGGAATTTATCCTTCTTAACAGGAATTTATCCTGCTTAATAGGAATTTATCCTGCTTAATAGGAATTTATCCTGCTCAATAGGAGTTTATCCTGCTTAATAGGAATTTATTCTGCTTAAGTCATGTTGATGTTCTGGATAATATAGAGAGAAAACAAGGCAGATTTGCAACTAGACTCAGTATGAAAATGTGCACTTTTTTTTTGTTCTTATTTCTAATTCAGTAAAACGGCTTCTGTTGCTTAATTACTTTTTTCATTTTTTAATTATGTTTCTGATTTTTGGGAAATTAATCGTTTGTATTTTCCCTCTCTTTTGCAGGTAGGAACGCTGGATATTTTTCTGTATCACAGCAGAGGGGCAGCCGATAAGTAAAATGGCTCAATTTTCCTTGTAGCTTTAATATTATCAATTTTTATATAGTCCTGCATGATAAAATTACTGATTCTAGGTAGCTTTTAGGAAACTGCCATCTTATTATAATACGTGCATACACATTACTTCATTGTATCCGTTCACGTATTGGGGATATACGGTTGAAAAGCTGATCTTTACTAATGTGATAAGTTTAAGTTTGATAGCTGTGCTGCCTCGGTCAATAAAATCTCTACATCACTGGTTCTTAACCTGGGGGGCGCGAGCCCTAGGGAAGATTTAAAAATTCTGTAATTATATTCGTTATGCTCTTAACTGATATTCAGGAGTTTGTGGTTTGACTCGTTGGGCTTACCATGTTTTGTAATTTTTTCCCTCCCTCCCTATCCCTCGAAACCCATTCTCTTTTTCTTTTTTTTTCATTTTCCTTTAAATCTAGGTGGGAATTTTACTCATAGATGCAAGGGGGGGCGTGGAGGGAAGGACCAACTCTTAGAGGGGGCGTGGTAAAAAAAAAAAAAAGGTCAAGAACCACTGCTCTGCATCCATTCTTCATTTGTATCTAGAGCTTTCACTAAAAGCTGAAATATTTGGATTTTTCCGAGGAATTGGAATTAACGAAGCGCAGATCCCATGGCCGAAGAATGTAATTTGATTGCCCCACAAAACCGTTGAGAATTATTTATTGAGCTTTCGTAAGAGAATGCTTTCCTCCCTCCCACCCTCCCAGAATATTTCCTCCCCTCCCAGAATATTCCTCCCTCCCGGAATATTCCTCCTTCCCGGAATATTCCTCCCTCCCGGAATATTCCTCCCTCCCAGAATATTCCTCCCTCCCGGAATATTCCTCCCTCCCATAATATTCCTCCCTCCCGGAATATTCCTCACTCCCAGAATATTCCTCCCTCCCGGAATATTCCTCTCTCCCGGAATATTCCTCCCTCCCGGAATATTACTCTCTCCCGGAATATTCCTCTCTCCCGGAATATTCCTCCCTCTCGGAATATTACTCTCTCCCGGAATATTCCTCTCTCCCGGAATATTCCTCTCTCCCGGAATATTCCTCTCTCCCGGAATATTCCTCCCTCCCGGAATATTACTCTCTCCCGGAATATTCCTCCCTCATAGAATATTCAAGACTTATAACAGTGACCCCAAGTAAAAACTAAGAAGAGAAGATGAATAATCGTTACAAAACGCGAGGTAAACACAATTGATAACTTGTATATATAAAAAGTTTAGGTGCATTTTAGTTTTCTGTAAAAGAAACTATTGAGATGGCTATTTGTCTGCCCGTCCGCACTTTTTCTGTCCGCCCTCAGATCTTAAAAACTGCTGAGGCTAGAGGGCTGCAAATTGGTATGTTGATTCATCCACCCTCCAGTCATCAAATACAACCAAATTGCAGCCCTCTAGCCTCAGTAGTTTTTATTTGATTTAAGGTTAAAGTTAGCCATGATCGTGTGTCTGGCATCGTTATAGGTACCAAGAACACAGGCTACCACCGGGTCGTGGATGAGAGTTTCATGGGCCATGGCTGAGAGTTTCATACAGCATTACACGCTGTACGGAAAACTAGATTGCGCCGAAGAAACTTCGGCGTAATGTTTTACTTGTTTGTTAATAATTTTAAACACTTTTGAAGAGAATTTTGGCTTCATTCGCTTCCATAGTCATTGTTAATAATTTTAAATATTTTTGAAGAGAATTTTGGCTTCATTCGCATCCATAGTCATTAGTTATTCGCATCAGCCGTGACTGTTTCAGGCGAACTTGCAAAGTCGTCCTGATTCGATTTGCAACACGACTCGAAAATTGTGTATTGCAGTTCCCGAAGAGTGACTGGATCCCCTTCTGATTTCGCTCCGCGACTTCACGTGCCTGGCGACGCGGTGGGATTTAAATTGCTAATGGCCCTCGATCTAATTCGTTTTCGCCGTTTCTTTTATGAATGAAGACTCCACGGTGAATCAGTTGGATGACGTTCATGAATGAAGACGCGTAAAAAACACATCTGTCACTTATGAATAAGGGCTCGGAAATCTTTCTGCATCGTTTATGATTGAGGGCGGGGAAATGGTTTTGTTAAAAGAGTATAATGATAGCACCCACGAACACCATGACGGCTAAGAAACAATTATTGGGGGGAACTGGGGTCTTGATAGTGGAGTTCTTCAAGGCGAGTCTACCCACAGACGTGATGCGCATGCGCGCCTAAGGATCTCCTGTCGTATGATGATGTGGGTTTGCATGTTAGGAAAGATACAAATTTACGTTATAATTTATTTTTTTTCCGTCTTTTTTGCCCCAAATCTCGGTACTTCTTTTCCCGCGGCCTGACACACACACACACACACACACACACATATATATATATATATATATTGATAGATAGATATATATAAATATATTTATATATATATATATATTGATAGATAGATATATATATATATATATATATAAGCAAACGAATATCCCTGTACATAATATGCCACAAGCAATGTATGTTTGAATGAAAGGTGATTATTATTTGCCGGAACTGTTCCGCGTTTTGTGTCTAATCTTGCAATACTGGAATTCAATTTTGCCCTAAAATGCATTGCATGTAGATGATATGCTGCCGATTTTTTCATGATCCAATAAACAGCGAAACTGTTGACTCGCCTTTAAATTTATTAATCAGTTGCGCCACAGATTTCTGTAATTATTCATAGCGTCATGAGCATCGAAGAGTTTTCTCTGATTAAACGGATGCTGGCGCACTGTAGGCATTACTAAAGGTTCTTACCAGCGCCCCTTCCTTAGGCCCCTATCTGCAACCCCTTACATTCCTTTTACTGTACCTCCTTTCTTATTATCTTTCTTCCATCTTGCTATCCACCCTCTCCTTATAATTATTTCAAAGTGCAGTTGCGAGGTTTTCATCCTGTTACACCTTTCAAACCACCTACTCTCAGTTTCCTTCCCAGCGCTGAATGACTTCATAGGTCCCAGCGCATGGTCTTTGGCCTAAACTCTGTATTCCATTCCTATATTCCATTCCTGTATTCCATTCCTGCTTTCCATTCCTAAAAACGGATATGCATTCAGCGATGGTATCGATAGCTTCCCATTTTAATTTCCGACTGATATATGCGAAAATAATGACCTCATGTTGGAGCCGCGATAAATCGTAATTACTTTTAAATAGATTATTCATGTGTTGCAAGAGTGCCTCGCGGTAATTACAAGTGTGAGATTGTGTTCAAAGCGAAAAGGATCTTTTTTCTTTATTTTATTTATTTTTTTTTTTTTTGAGATGAATTTTATTTGTTCTTTGATCTTTTTAGGATTTGGTCCTATATTTCATTTCCTGTTTGCATTATTGAAAAGGACGTTTTAGTTTTCTGTAAAAGAAAACTATTGAGATGGCTTTGCCTGTCCGTCCGCACCCTTTTCTGTCCGCACTTTTTGTTTCCGCCCTCGGATCTTAAAAACTACTGAGGTTAGATGGCTGCAAATTGTTACGTTGATCATCCACCCTCCAATCATCAAATATACCAAATTGCAGCCCTCTAGCCTCAGCAGTTTTTATTTTATGTAAGGTTAAAGGTAGCCATGATTGTTCGTCTGGCAACGTCCTAGGACAGGTCACCAGCGCTCCGTGGTTACAGTTTCATGGACCGCGGCTCATACAGCATTATACCGAGACCACCGAAAGATAGATCTGTTTTAGCTGGCCTTGAGTATATGATGTACAGAAAACTCGATTGCGCCGAAGAAACTTCGGTGCATTTCTTACTTGTTTGTATATTAATATCAAATAACCCAGTGGTGAAGGATAATGAATTTGCTATCAATATTAGTTTTGAGATTGATCTGTTTTTAATGCAAAATTCGACAAACTCAGGACTGCGTTTGACAAGCTTTTAGCAGGTTTTTTTAGTGCAAAATTTCTATAATTTTTTTTTTTTTAACTGGCAGCAAATATCCGCAGCCGTTATCATTGTAGCTAAAAATAATTGGTATAGTTGAGGTTTGTTGCCGAAACGGTTTATGCTTCTCCGTTTTAGACATTCTTATTTTCATTCGTTTCATTTGTTTTCTTGTTAGTTTCATTTATTGCTTGTCAATTTCATTTATTGTCTAGTCAGTTTCATTTATTGTCTTGTCAGTTTCATTTCTTGTCTTGTCAGTTAGCGAAGTTATATTACATTTTGGATATTCATCACGATATTTCAGTATTTTCAAATATACAAATATATTTTGAATTTACTTTTTACTACTACAGCGCATTGGCCAGCCGTAAAATAGAAGCTTAGTGATATTT
>JANJGK010000037.1:28742782-28747782 GCA_039081455.1 Macrobrachium rosenbergii | reverse complement strand
GGCCCCTAGCTATAACCCCTTTCGTTCCTTTTACTATACCTCCGTTCATATTATCTTTCTTCCATCTTACTTATCCATCCTCTCCTAACATTTATTTCAAAGTGCAACTGCTTTGAGGTTTTCCTCCTGTTACACCTTTCAAACCTTTTACTGTCAATTCCCATTTCAGCGCTGAATGACCTCATGGGTCCCAGTGCTTGACCTTTGGCCTAACTTCTCTATTGAGTTCAGTTCAGCTCAATTCGATAGGGGAATTGTATGCGAAAAACTTAGGGACTGAAAATATTCCTTGGTACGCTAGCCCCCAAAATGGACTAGAAAATTTGAATTAGTGATTCGAACCCAGAGGAAAGTTACTCCCCCCCACCAGCTGTAAATAAAGTAACGAAAGAGAACCCACTTGACAACCGAATCTTCGAATGAGAGCGGTCAGGGTTAGGAAAACTGAATGGACCGGTTATTGGTTATTCACTGCTCAACGCTTTCAAGGTTCTCTGTGACCTCAGTCTTGTGACGTCTGTTGAACTTTGTTGTTTTATCTTACGGATTCCATGCACGACGTTCGCAAATCCACGAAGCAAAAAGAATGTGGTTCGTGCTGTTTACTGCTTAGCGTTTTGATGCCGTTTGCGAGTCTCACGAGTGGGTATTTAGTGGCCCTCGCTCACGAAGCTTGCGGAGTCTTTCGTTGCGGAGGTTGCGAACGGAACTAGAACTAAAATGAAAGCGATAGCTACTGTTGCTTTCTTATTTCCTTCTGGGTTCTGCAGTGCTTTCAGTCACGTGAGCCTTGTGGTAGGTATATCACACACACGCACACCCACACACACATATTTGTATATTTACACATGTACATATACGTACATGTAAATATTTGTATACACATATATATATACTGTGTATATATATATATATATATATATATATATATATATATATATATATATATATATATATATATATATACACACACACAATGCAGCACGAAGGAACGCATGCTTGAGAATATTAAAACTGCATTTTAACTAGAACAACTTCGTTTTCAACCTCTAGCACAAAAGATTCTGCAAGCTTCGTGAGCTATGGTCACTAAATACACGAAAGTATATTTCCCGTACCCACTCGTGAGACTCGCAAATGGCATAAAAAAACGCTAAATAGTAATTAACATGAATGAACCACCTTGTGTTTGCCTCATGGATTTGCTAACGTCGGGCATAGAATCCATAAAATAGACAACACCGTTCAACAGACGTCAAGACTGAGGCCACTGGCAAACGTAAAGAACCTTGAAAACTGAAGCAGTGAATAATCAGTAACTGGTCCATTCGGTTTCTGAACCATGACCCCTCTCATTCAAAGATTCGGTTGTCAGGTGAGTATTCTTTCTTTACTTTACTTACAGCTGAAGGGAGAGTAACTTCTCTTTGGGTTCAAATCAAGTCAGATTTCCTTAGGCGTGCCAATGGATGGTTTCAGCCTCTGAGTCTTTTTCTAAAACACAGAATTCCCATGTATATGTATATATATATATATATATATATATATATATATATATATATATATATATATATATATATTATCTGCAGTATACCATAGTGAAATTATTTATCTTATTTTGCATGCAGCTTTCCTTTTATTACACAGTATGTGCTTCCTTTGCTTGACATTATAATTTTCACTGATCTATTCCTTCTCTCTCTCTCTCTCTCTCTCTCTCTCTCTCTCTCTCTCTCTCTCTCTCTCTCACACACACACACACACACGCACATATATATATATATATATATATATATATATATATATATATATATATATATATGTGTGTGTGTGTGTGTGTGTGTGTGTGTGTGTGTGTGTGTGTGTGTGTGTACAGAGAGAGAGAGAGAGAGAGAGAGAGAGAGCTCTAGAATTTTATAATGCAATACCCAAAATTTTCATTTGGGCACGGCCGAAACCTTCAAAGATTTATCACCCGTCTCTCTCTCTCTCTCTCTCTCTCTCTCTCTCTCTCTCTCTCTCTCTCTCTCTCTCTCCGTCGTCATTGAATGGAAGTTGTCATCACTCCGTGAACGCGTCTGTAAAATTGAGCAGGCGTTCAGAAAATGGGCTTCTTTTGACGTGTCATATCCATCTTAATGGGATTCATGTGACGTGTCTCAATTGCATATTAGCGCATATTAGACTTGATTCGCGATTTTGCTCGTCATGTGAACGAGGTTTAGTTATGAGGTTTTGCATTTGTTTAAAGACTTGTCGTATATTACTATTATTTCGATTATGGATTATTTTCTAGAGTTGGAATTTTTCTTGACTTGCCCGAATTATCCACTATTTTCGTTCATGTCAGCCGGGAAATTTTTGGAGATGTAATATTTCTCGCCTAAGTACAAAACTGGTAACAATTCTTCCGCTTTTGAGATTATGACATTCCCGATTATTCTCCCCTGTCTACCCCGCCTCCACCCTGGGCGGACAAACAGGTTTGCAGGAGGAGGAAGGTGGATGTCTGCTCTACCATCCCGTTCCCCTACCTATCTTGCACGCACCCGGGGCGGACAAACCGGTTTGCATGGGGTGGGTGGCTGTGTCATGTCTCCTCTGCTGTCACCCAGGGGAAGACAAACACGATCCCCTCGGATATTATTATTACAGATAAGACTTTTCGTGCACCGAAGTCAGATCGCAAGGTGCTGATGATTCTGCCAAACTTAATCTAACCCAACCCCACCAATTTGACATAAATATCCATATTATTAGGTTTGGTTTCATGTCCCACACTATAATTTATAGCTGTTACTGTTTTAGTAACTAAACTCCGTTGCGCCACATCTTAATCTCTACCTCTTAGTGGAACAGAAAGACAAGAACTCTCCGTGTAAACGTCTAGGACAAAGAAAATACCTTACATCGTTTTGGAGTATTTGCAATTAAAAAAAATTAAAGGAAGGCTTTGTACCTTTGTCAGATCAGTTTGTCGTAAATCTGAAGAGGCAGATTCAAGTGAGCATTATTCTCCGTGCATGCAGTGAGGGAAAAGTCTATAATAATAAAATCCGAGTTGAACTTGTGTGAACCCCCCCCCCCCCACCCCTGGGTGACAGTAGGGGAGACATGACACAGCCACCCACCCCATGGAAACCTGTTTGTCCGGCCTGGGTAGGGAAGGGTAGGTAGGGGAACGAGACGGTAGGGCAGACATCCACCCTACTCCTGCAAACCTGTTTGTCCGCCCCGGGTGGGGAGGGGTAGGTAGGGGAATGGGATGGTGGGCAGACATCCGCCCTCCTCCTGCAAACCTGTTTGTCCACCCCGGGTGGGGGCAAGGTAGGTAGGGGAACGGGATGGTAGGGCAGACATCCACCTTCCTCCTCCTGCAAACCTGTTTGTCCGCCCCGGGTGGAGGCGGGGTAGGTAGGGGAGAATAATCGGGAATGTCATAATCTCAAGAAACGGAGGAATTGTTACCAGTTTTGTACTTAGGCGAGAAATATTACATCTCTGAAAATTTTCCCGTTGACATGAACGAAAATACTGGATAATTCGGGCAAGTCAAGAAAAATTCCAACTCTGGAAAATGCTACGGTCGAAATAAAGGAAAATTCTGGATGTGGCGGTAGTCGAGAATCTCTTTAGAAAACGATGCATGAAATTGATTTCCGTTTTGCTCGAGTCAACAGCAGAAAGCTCCTGATTGTGAGATCTGACATTTTATTCTCGAAAACTAGGCTTCGTCGACAAACGCTGACTTTGAAGGCCAGGGATCTGAATCGGTTATGTGATAAATGGAACTTCTTTCAAAATCTATAATAATAATATCCGAGTGGGTCTTGTTTGTCTTCTCCCGGGTGACAGTAGGGGAGACATGACACAGCCATCCTCCCCATGCAAACCGGTTTGTTCGCCCCTAGTAGGGGCGGGGTAGGTAGGGGAATGGGAGTGTAGGGGAGATATCCACCCTCCTCCTGTAAACCTGTTTGTCCGCCCCGGGTGGGGCGGGGTAGGTAGAGGAACGGGATAGTAGGAAAGGCATCCACCCTCCTCTGGCAAACCTGTTTTTCCGGCCTGGGTGGAGTCGGGGTAGGTAAGGGAATCAGGAGGGTAGGGAAGACAGGAGCTCCGGGTTACAGCGTGCGCAAGCACGTTTATAAATAAATGCTGGACGGATACACGAATCATTTAATACAAAAGGAGTTGAACCGTAGATAGGAATAATTACTAAATGTTTCATAAAATGGTGTGAAAATGTGGAGAGAACGGAAGTACGAAGTAAGCTGAGACTAGGTTCATCATTTTGTGGGCAGTGTCTAAGAAACATTTTCTTCCTGTTACAATGCAGGCGGTAATTATCAGGTGGTGAATTGTGGTTCTTGGGAAATATCTCCCTGACCAACTTTTTCACTTCGGTTCTCGCAAATGGATGTGTCATTAGTATGAATGGTTTTACGAATGGTTTAACAGAATTATTTATTTTCCAGTTTTAGAGACAATTACATTAAGCAAAAGTTTCTCTTTCTCTGATGACATTTGTTGTATCACCAGGTTATTGTAGGACAATTAATCATTCCCTTCTTTTAGTTCGCCTTATATATTGTAAAAGCAATACATTTAGGAATGACAAATAAAAACATGTAAAAAATACACCGAAGTTTCTTCGGCGCAATGGAGTTTTCTGTACGGCCGCTACGGCCTATAATCAAGGCCCCCGAAAATAGATCTGTCTTTCGGTGGTCTCGGTGTAATGCTGTATGAGGCGCGGCCCATGAAACTTTAACCACGAGCCGGTGGTGGCCTATCCTATACCGATGCCGGAAGCACGATTATGGCTAATTCCATTCCATAACCTAATGAACCTTTTCTAGCCCAGACCCGAACAAAACACGAAAAGAGAAGGATGATGGGTGAGATTTAACCGCACAAGGAATCGGTACACAAATTTCCTGTTGAAGGAAGGAAGATTATAGGAATCAGGAAAACCAGATGAAAGAAGAGAGTTCCAA
>JANJGK010000037.1:28720282-28732782 GCA_039081455.1 Macrobrachium rosenbergii | reverse complement strand
CATAAGCCTCACTGATGGCGCAGTCGCCGCCCGGGAGACATAGAAGAAAGCCTCTCGATGTTATGAAGGGAAATTCCATTAGTTATTTACTTCGGATGTTTCCCAGAATCCGTCGAGTTGTCTCTAAATTTTTACGCTCGCTCTGTTGTTTTCATCAAGAGGTAATTGTCGTCGTCTCTCCCTTTGCCGATGCCGAGATAAAGGCGGGGAGCTTTTTCCCCCGGGGTGCAACCGAGTACTGTAGGGACCTTTCCCTGAAAACAGCGGGACGCCATATCTTAAAAACTAATCATAGGATTTTCTTGAAAATAATCTCATTATGTTTCCCACGCCCAAATTATACCCGAGGTTTATGCTGACTTAACCTAACCTAACCTAACCTGACCTAGGGGCATGGCCAAAAAAACCTGGCCTGGTGCGATACATACATCTCAGGAATTTGCAGGCTGGTAAGGGAGGAACTTCTAGTCTGGCGAACCTTACCGCTTCGGTGTCAAGAAGGTATTTTAGAGATATGTGTGGAAGGTTCGTAATTGCAACCCCCTTTCATTCCTTTTACTGTACCTCCATTCATGTTCTCTTTCTTCCATCTTGCTATCCAACCTCTCTTAACAATTGATTCAGAGTGCAACTGCGAGGTTTTCCCCTTTTTACTGGCTATTTCCGTTTCAGCGCTGAATGACCTCAAAGGTCCCAGCGCTTGGCCTTTGGCCTAAATTCTCTGTCACACTCTATATTGCCGTAATCGGTTATGTTCTTATGCGTCTGTCTCTTTCCAGTTCTTTGAGCTTTGTCCTTGATTATGCAGTACACACACACACACACACATATATATATATATATATATATATATATATATATATATATATATATATATATATATGTTATATATATATATATATATTTATTTATTTATATATACATAATATATATATATATATATATATATATATATATATATATATATATATATATTACATTTATATTTTTATTATATATACATTTGTTTAGATATTTGTCACATGAAACTACTTTTAAAGTTAATTCATTTCTTACTTTCCATTTTTAATTCATTACGTCGTCAATAACCTGGGTCTTGCGACGCCAGTTTTAGTAAGCAGTAATCGATCAATCAATCGGGGTATGCCCCGGTGTATAATTACGTTGCATTCATTTCCATAATCAGCGATGTTTCCTACCGTTTATATCTATTCAGCTGTTGCGTGTTCCATAGATCATTTGGGGTGATGCATAAGCTTGTATAATTGAAGGCGACTTGGGCATTCAGGAGATGTAAATGTGGCGGAGAGTTCATTACCATGGCAATTGCCACGAACACGTCGTTACTGTTGTTTACTGGACACATTCCGAGATCCTCTCTCTCTCTCTCTCTCTTTCTCTCTCTCTCTCTCTCTCTCTCTCTCTCTCTCTCGAGAGAGAGAGAGAGAGAGAGAGAGAGAGAGAGAGAGAGAGAGATATGATGTATGTATAAATATATATATATATATATATATATATATATATATATACATATATATATGTATATATATACAGTATATTTATATATACATATGTGTATGTATATATTTATATATATAATATATATACGTATATATATTACAAATATACAGTATAATACATACATATATATATATATATATATATATATATATATATATATATATATATATATATATATATATATATATAAATATATATATATATACAGTATATTATATATATAATATATATATATATATATAAATATATATATATATATATATATATATATATATATATATATATATATATATATATAATACATATATATACACACATATGATAAAAGTATAAAGTTGCGTGGAACTGGAAATTCCTTGACAGACTCTGGATCGGCAATGTGATTAAAAAAAAAAAACCTGGACTCCGTCTGGTTCCATTCATGTAGCGATCGATCAAGAACGGCCATAATTATTTTACCGCTGCATTTCAGTCGGGATAAATACCCATTTTACATTGCTGTGCTGGAAGCTTTTCTTTTTAGGTGAGAAACAAAGATGTATATCCATTTTTAGAGAAATTGCTTGTATAGCAATTAAAACTGAATAAAAAAACGAGTAAAAAAATGCTCGGAAGTTTCTTCGGCGCAATCGAGTTTTCTGTACGGCGTATAATCAAGACCACCGAAAATAGATCTATCTTTTGGTGGTCTCGGTATAATGCTGTATGAACCGCGGCCCGTGAAACTTTCAGCCACGCCCCGGTGGTGGCCTGTCCTATTTCGTTGCCAGACGCACGGTCATGGCTAACTTTAACCTTAAATAAAATAAAAACTACTTAGGCTAGAGGGCTGCAATTTGGTATGTTTGATGACAGGAGGGTGGATGATCAACATACCAGCTTGCAGCCCTCTAGCCTCAGTAGTTTTTAAGATCTGAGGGCGGACAGAAGAACGATGTTTTATATTAGACTGCTCTCGATACGCTCTGGTGATTTTCTGCAGATTAAGGAGAGTATAGAGTATTTATGAATAATTCTCTCTTAGTTCAGCACTCTGCCCTTCCTTTCTTCGCTATCTCCCTTGTTTATTAGTGTTCTTTCCTTTGTTGTTTACCTTTGTCACCTTTCTTTGTCTTCGGTGTGCGTTTTCCTTCACACCTCTTAATGTCCTCTTATTTATCAGCGTTCGTTCTTTCGCATTTCTGTAATGCTCTCTCTTCTGTGTCTCTCTCTTCGCCTCTTTTGTTTCGTCTCCCTCTATTGCTGTAATTTTTGTCCGATACTGTTAATTGAGTTTCTGGTCCAGTGTCTCTTTGTTCAGTTCAGGTATTATTTCCGTACAAATGGACAAAAATGTACCAGTTTTCGTTAGACTTTAATTTCTCGAGAAAGTTCGGATATGTTAATTTGTTCTTTTATATTCATTTTGTTCTTCCAACTGTTCAGTCGTTTCTGCCAGTGATTAGGGATCCACGTTCTTTATTCCAGGTGCAATAATTAAGCCTTTTTTATTGATTTATTTATTTATTTTTTAATTTTAGATTTATCCTGTTTAGTTTTTGGCTTCACTGATGTTCGTCAGTTAATACACACGTTTTATTTTTATTAATATCCATCTAAAGTTTGTTATCTTTTCCTCATTTAATTATGTCACCAATGTGTCATTTTACTGTGGAATATGTTTTGTTTACAATTTTTTGTGGATAAGTTGTTTTGGCTCAGTATTGAATTCTTTATTTTTTTTTTTTTTTTATAAAATTTCCCTTTTTCCTTTTGTCATGATAAGAATTGAATGGAAGTAACCTGATGATGAACCTTATGTTAATACATTTTATTTATTTCTAGTTCAAGTATGTGCTTATTATATCTCATTATTTTAAAAATTGTAACATGTCAATATTTCATAAAATATCTTTTCCCCGTCCATATTTTATAATGAAGGAAATGGATATTTCATTGATACTGCTCCATTATCGATGCATTCATATATAATAAATTTTTATGTAATGGGAATTACAATTTTTTTGTTGAATTATTATAAAAAACAAAAAGGGTCGCTCCAGCGATGCGAGTTTACCGAACGACGATGCCAGATTTGGTGAATTGAGGTCAAACAATGACTGAACTCACAGACTTGAATATAACATCAAATTGACGGTAAATTTTGCTAAGTAACTTTTCTCCACTACTGAATTGTTGTTATTATTATTATTATTATTATTATTATTATTATTATTATTATTATTATTATTAACTCGGGGGAAGCACCCGTAACGCGTTTAAATGTAGTGGAGTAAAGAAATCAATGGTGTATGTACACATATATACAGTATATATACATATATATTTTATAATTTATATATATATAGATATATGTAGTAATATATATACATTATATATATATATATATATATATATATATATATATATATATATATATACTGTATATATATATATATATATATATATATATATATATATATATACTGTATATATATATATATATATATATATATATATATATATATATATATATATGTGTATGTGTGTATAATATATATACATACTGTATGTACTTTGTACTATACATATAAATTACATATATATATATATATATATATATATATATGTATATATATATATATATATATATATATATATATGTATATATATATATATATATATATATATATATATTACCTTGGTCTTCAAGAGCTGTGGCAATCATGTACCTCTACATCTTAAGCTGCAGACCAACCAAATTTATACACTGACACATCACTGTAGATTTCTTCACACCAAGACAATAGCAGAAATTGGTTAATTAGCAGCAGAAATTAGTTAATTATGATCTGTCAGTACCGAATCAATGGTACCAAAGTGTGGTTGATTACGGGTCTTCATTCTCGAACTTCTTATCGTTACGAAGATGGTGCCGAAATATAGACAGTATCCTTTCTTCATTGATGAACTTGTTATTGTTAGAACCTCAGCTAGATTTTATCAGAATGTGGTTTATTGGGTTAATCAGAAACTGCTCCTGTTCTTATTAAGACGTTATGATGGTTACAGAATTTGTTGAATTATATATCTCTATGTAACTGAAATGATTATTATAATAACATTAAAGTGGTAACAATTATGAATAAACTGGTACCAATTGTGAATAAACTGGTACAATTATGAATAAAATGGTACCAATTGTGAATAAACTGGTACCAGTTATGAATAAACTGGTACGAATTGTG
The DNA here is from genome assembly GCA_039081455.1 of Macrobrachium rosenbergii. NCBI lineage: Eukaryota > Metazoa > Arthropoda > Malacostraca > Decapoda > Palaemonidae > Macrobrachium > Macrobrachium rosenbergii. The sequence goes on along the minus strand of JANJGK010000037.1, from coordinate 28,728,034 downwards.
AATAAAATGGTACCAATTGTGAATAAACTGGTACTAATTGTGAATAAACTGGTACCAATTGTGAATAAACTGGTGCCAATTATGAGTAAACTGGTACCAGTTGTGGAAAAAAATGGTACCAATTATGAATAAACTGGTACCAATTATGTATAAACTGGTACCAATTATGAATAAACTGGTACCAATTGTGAATAAACTGGTAGCAGTTGTGAATGAACTGGTACCAGTTGTGAATAAACTGGTACCAATTATGAATAAACTGGTACCAGTTGTGAATAAACTGGTACCACTGGTACCAATTTGTCACAACTGAAAATATAATTTTGCCTCTCAAGATAACAGCTGAATATCATCAATCGCCCTAATTTTTGCTCCAGAAACAAAATGGAGCCAGATTTTACTTTTCCCACTTGAGCACTTTTGAGATTTCCATCTCAAATCCGGTGAAAGACGGGGGCTAGGTGGGTTGGGGGTCGGGAATTCGATGTTGTAATGACTTTCCCGCAAATTACCTGGCTGGAAAAGCCCTTTCTTCAGGTGGGAATAGAAAATTACTTTTAGAATTTCCCGGCGCAAAAAGAAATGAAATGAAATAATTGAACATTTTCGAAATTGGGGAACATTTGTATCACATTTTTTATTCATTCGTAAATGTAGCCGTATTGATCCCCTCCGCTGTCCCCGGCATTTTTCAAAAGCTACATTTGCATATTTCTCTCTCTCAGTACATGGCGCAATAAGGAACTGGAAATTTATTATTAACTATTTCTTTAACATAGACCAAACTATATAATATCGTATTCAGTAGATATTAGATAACAAAATCACACCCGTGAAAGGAAAGGAGAGACGGTAATGGGGGGGTTGGTGGGGGGGGGAGGCGGCTGGCGACCTTACTAAGAATATTAAACCCTCAGATCTTAAAAACTACTGAGGCTAGAGGGCTGCAAATTGGTATGTTGATCATCCACCCTCCAGTCATCAAACATACCAAATTGTTGCCCTATAGCCTCACTAGTTTTTATTTTATTTAAGGTTAAAGTTAGTCATGATCGCGCGTCTGGCACCGCTACAGGTACCAACAACACAGGCCACCATCGGGCCGTGGCTGGAAGTTCCATCGGCCGTGGCTGAGAGTTTCATGGGCCGTGGCTGAGAGTTTCATACAGCATTATACTCTGTACAGAAAACTCGATTACGCCGAAGAAGCTTCGGCATATTTTTTACTTGTTTACTGAATTGAATATAGAATTCAGGGCAAAGGCCAAGCGCTGGGACCTATGAGGTCATTCAGCACTGAAAGGGAAATTGACAGTAAAAGGTTTGAAAGGTGTAACAGGAGGTAAACCTCGCAGCTGCACTATGAATCAATTGTTAGGAGAGGGTCGAAAGTCAGATGGAAGAAAAAGAATATAAAAGGAGGTACAGTAAAAGGAACGAAAGGGGTTGCAGCTTTAGACCTAAGAAAGGCACGCTGCAAAGACCCTTAAGTAATGCCTACAGCGCGCCGCATGAGGTGCACTGACGGCACTGACCCCCCTGCGGGGAATAGTCTCTAGAGGTTTACTAGTGGGGTTTTGTACAGGACACATTTGTTTCAGCCATAACCGTTTTGTGGAGAATCAACCCTGTATCAATTTGCATTACTTTCATATATTTATGCAATGTAAACCAATAAAAAGGCCGCTCGGATTTATTGCAATCCCCACAATTTTGTGTATAATCGCTAACGGTTATTTCAGTTCCAATGGTCAGTGAATAAGCTATATTCATTTAGCAGAATTGGGTCAGTGTCATTATAGGACTGTTATTGTCACAAGACTTTTTAGTTTTCTGTAAAAGAAAACTATTGAGATGGCTATTTGTCTGTCCGTCCGCACTTTATCTGTCCGCCCTCAGATCTTAAAAACTATTGAGGCTAGAGGGCTGCAAATTGGTATGTTGATCATCCACCCTCCAATCATCAAACATACCAAGTTGCAGCCCTCTAGCCTCAGTAGTTTTTATTTGATTTAAGGTCAAGTTTTGGCATGGATCGTGCGTCTTGCACCGCTTTCCGGAGGCGTTGCCGACGCACCTTCACTTGACCGCATCTGGGGAGCAACTGAGCGCTACCCGGTCGTAGCTAAGAGTTTCATACAGCATTATACGCTGAGCGGAAAGAAAACTCGATTGCGCCGAAGAAACTTCGGCGCACTTTCCACTTGTTTTTAAGGTGTTTTCAGTTTCAGAACTGGAAAAGAAAAATTATATTTTCAGTTCAAAGTGTCATTGAAAAACGCTGTATTTATGGGAAAAAATGTCGTGAAACATCCTTATTTTAACGTTGGCATCAAACTAAATTATACGTAATATATAACGCATGAACATGAATGACAAAAAAATTGAGTAAACAAATTTAAAGCCGATGTAAATCAATATATTGACGCCTGCCTGTGTGCAAGGCGTGAAATATTTGATAGGTGAATCCGACTTGTTCAGAGTGCGCCCGAAGCAGCTCTGATAAAAATCAGAAAAAGTCAGAAACAGGTTTGACGGATTCAATGAGCAATGAATAGCATGCAAAACAGGAGCAACTGACTTTCACATATCTTTGGGGGCACATTGGACGCTGCAAGTGATCGTTCTTGATCATTCTTCCAGACTTTATGAAACTACTCTCCAGCTGTTGAAATTGTCATCTTTTTATATTACAGTGTGGTACCAAAGCAGGAGTCACTTTTACGTTCAATTAATCTTTGTAGGGACGTGCGCATGCGCGCTAGATTTTGCATGCGCAGTGTGTGTGTTTGAAGACATCATACACTACTGCTAAAACACTGGTGGGAGTATTTGTGTAGTAAAAGAAAAAATAAAAGGAAAAATATATGTATATGTAGCGGGCACGTATTTCTGTGGATGCGTTTATATTCTCCAAAACGGCACTAACCCCTTACCTTCCTTTTACTGTACCTCTGTTCATATTCTCGTTCTTCCGTCTTACTTTCCACCCTCTCCTATCCATTGTGTCATGGTGCAGCTGCGAGGTTTACCTCATGTTACACCTTTCAAGCGTTATTAGTCTCACTTTCCCTTTCAGCGCCGAATGACCTCATGGGTCCTAGCGCTTGGCCTTTGGCCTAAATTCTGTATTCAAAGGCCTAAATTCTGCATTCAATTCAATTCAATCCAAGTAAGGATTCTTGTGATGAAATGCGAAGTGAATGTGATATGTTTGTCCAGAGGAACCTGGTGACACTTTCTGCGAGACAGAGATATCTGTGTTTATGAATACGTCATAAAATTTTATTTATTTATTTTTTTTTATATTTTGGAAGAGGGGAAATGGAACCAAGAACGAGTGCGATAACGTCACATTGAAGACAACGAGGAACATTCGTTTTTTTTTTTTTTTTATCTTTTCTCTTTATGTTGGGAGGTATTCGATGCCTTTCAGAATGCAAAGGAATATCGACCTTAAAGGTTCTTTCATCAATACTATCTTGCTGAGAAATGAATGGCGGTCAGATGCAGGGCAAGTTTTCTTCTTCTTCTTCTTCTTCTTCTTCTTCTTCTTCTTCTTCTTCTTCTTCTTCTTCTTCGTTTTTGAGATTCTTGTTGGTGAAATATGTGCGTGATCTGAATACCTTCAGGATCAATTTCCAATGGGAATGATGATATGTTCCTTTCCACCCCTCCTCCTCCTCCTCCTCCTCCTCCTCCTCCTCCTCCTCCTCCTCCTCCTCCTCCTCCTCCTCCTCCTCCTCCTCCTCTTCTTCCTCACCTCACTGCTTTTTTTTGGGAGAGGGGGAGAGTGACCAGTTGGGGAGATAGTTAAGAATTTCGGGCCCGAGGTCTGAGAAACTTGGGAGACATTTCTTATATAAAAAAAAACCAGCGCCGACGTTCCAATATTTTGTCAATCTGTTTCGCTCAACATAAAGATGCGATGTTGTGTGGACGCATCTGCCTTCCCTTCCCTCTTGCTGGGCTAACGCTTACAGTTTATATAATATATATATATATATATATATATATATATATATATATATATATATATATATATATATATATATATATATATATATATATATAATTTCGGTTTCTCCATCCAGATCAGCCCTTCACATGTACGTTCGTGTTGTGTGTGTGCCCTTCTTGCACAGAACTCTCTTTCCAGATATTTATTTCCTTCTGGAAGCAGTTACGTACTGACATTGCTTGCCTTCATAAAATTCCTTAGTCGATTGTCACGGTTGGGGTAATGTCGAATAAGCTTATTTCTGTTATGCAAAGCAATTTTTTGTAGGGAATTGGCCGAAATTCCCTTTATGGACCACGGGAAAGCAACTCATATTAGATGTTTTCGGCAATAGAATTATTTTTATTTTTAATTTACTGGTCCGCTGGTATGGTAGTTAGTGTCGTGGCGTGCCACTCAGATGTCGCGGTGGGGTTCGCGTCTCCCCCAGGGCGATGAAAAATCACTGGCTCTGTGTCATGATCAGTTACTGCTGCAGTGTTGGGTCTGTGGTGGGAGGCTGAAACCAACATTCTTTGGAAGCTTGATTTTCAAGTCAGTGGCCCCTTTGGTGTGCTTGTGCTTGTTCCATGTGAATTGGTATCATCTACTTTAATAATAATAATAATAATAATAATAATAATAATAATAATAATAATAATAATAAAATATACAAACTTTAGCATAGCGTATATATAGAATCTACTGGTTCTTAAATAATTGTAATAGCCACACAGCCCTCTTAACCTTTAGAGTTCTTCTCACTTTTTAGACAAGCTTGTCACTAATAAACCTGAGATTCAGGTGCAAGAATAAGAAGAACTTCTGTAACAGGATTCGAACCCGCATCCTGGGTATCAAAACGAGGTCACTTGGCTGACTGACCACGAGAAGCCAAACAGAATCTTGATAGGCATGAAGAAGCCTGGGAAATTTGTAGCATATATATATATATATATATATATATATATATATATATATATATATATATATATATATATATATATATATATAAATTTCTGACTCACATCAGGATCGAACCCAGGTCTTTCTAAGGAAAGACAAGACCGGTGCCAACCAAGCCACACAAACCATGAAAGAAGTTGGAACCTAAGTACCACTGCACCTAAGGCTCGTGTGGCTTGGTTGGCAGCGGTCTTGTCTTTCAATTGAAAGACCTGGGTTCGACCTGATGTGAGTCAGAAATTTGTTTCTGTTCCGCGCGCGATCGTGTGTTGATTATATATATATATATATATATATATATATATATATATATATATATATATATATATATATATATATATATATATATATATATATATATATATTTATATATATATATATATATATATATATATATATGTATGTATGTATGTGTGTGTGTATATATATATATATATATATATATATATATATATATATATATATATATATATATATATAATCAGCTATACATTATATAGAGAAATAAAGTAAGTTTCGGTAATATATAATTATGAGGTTCTCAGGCAGAGAATGAGAAGAGGATAGCTTAACCTCCTCACCCTAGAGAATTACTCGCTAGTTTCTTGGAAACCGCAGTGGAGCCGAAACGGGAACCGGAGGGAACGAGAATCACTTATCGGAGAGAATTACTAATTTTCTGAGAAACGATAATGAGCAGTTCCTTGAGGTCGCTGAAATGAATGTAGATGTAAGAAGAAGAAGCAATTAAAGATTAAACATTATAATTTTTCTCTCTTTTTCTATCTCAGTCATCCTATTCGACTGGGTGGTTTTATAGTGTGGGGTTCCGGGTTGCATCCTGCCTCCTCAGGAGTCCATCACTTTTCTCACTATGTGCGCTGTTTCTAATAGCGCGCTCTTCTGCATGAGTCCTGGAGCTACTTCGGCATCTAGTTTCTCCAGGTTCCTTTTCAGGGATCTCGGGATCGTGCCTAGTGTTCGTAGGATTATGGGTACAATTTCCACTGGCATATCCCATATCCTTCTCATTTCGATATTCAGGTCTTGATACTTACCAGTTTTTTCTCGTTCTTTCTCATCTACTCTGGTGTCCCACGGTACTGCGACATCAGTGAGTGATTATTATTATTATTATTATTATTATTATTATTATTATTATTATTGTTGTTGTTGTTGTTTTGATGGATATTTAACATGCTAAGGGGGCCATTAACCATCGGAGTTCAGCAGTCAAGATGAACATTGTAAAGAAAAAAAATGGAAAATTAAAATAAAGTACTATCAAAGTGAAATGTTCCATAGGTTTTTGAAGCTTTAAGAATTCACAGAGTTCTATATTGCATAGAATAAACTTAATTGACCCATGTCCTTGTTACACCATCTTGCGGTGAAAAATCAGTTAATCTTATCTATCATTTTGTTTGACATAATTCCTTGTATAGCTGCAAAAGAACCATTTAGCTCAAGTATGAATAGATTTGAAGAACCACTTATCTTAAACCAGTATGAATAAATTTGTTAAAAATTTCAGTATAAACAAAGTAAAACCTTCGCCTTGTTTTGCCTTCCACCCTCAGATCTTAAAAACTACTGAGGCTAGAGGGCTGCAAATTGGTATGTTGATCATCCAGCCTCCAATCATCAAACATACCAAATTGCAGGCTAGAGTAGTTTTTATTTGATTTAAATTGTAAAGTTAGCCATGATCGTGCGTCTGGCAGTGCTATAGGACAGGTCACCACCGGTCCGTGGCAGAAAGTTTCACGGGCCGCGGCTCATACAGCATTATACGCTGTACGGAAAACTTATTCTCAGAATAACAGGCGCGTATCATCTTAGAACAGAAATCTCCTCGAGATTCCTTTATTCAAACTTGTCATCCCTTTGAGTAATAAGATTATCAGATATATCCTCTCTGAGAGTACAAAAGGATCGCCCCTAATTCGTACTTCTCCTTTGGAATGCAGAAGGTCGTTTGTTCATCTGCTCTTGATTCCTCTAATTGTTGACGATTTATGAGTGAAGGGGGATTAAGTTTCCCCCCTTGCAGAATCTCACTGGAAAGTATATTGTTCCGTCGCTCTCGTTCATCTGGCCTCCGACGCGCATGTTGAGGAATTCTGTTCTGGAATCAGAATGATATCTATGTTTTCTTTAAGATCCTGTGACGGATTATAGAATGAATGACAGAACTTTTTTTTTTATTTCATTGATATTGTAGGTGGTGATTAGGATTCAGTTATGAATTTCGAATTATACGCATACAGGAAATATCGCATATGTTTGAAGAGTAACTGATGCAAATCTATTTTTAAAGTCTTCATAATATATATTTATGGTATATGTGGTTAAAACTGGAAACTCTTTTAGTAATTGAGGCGTTATTTTATTATTAAGAAAATCTTCCTGACATTTGGAGACAGTTACTATGATCAATTTTAAATAGCATCGATTACATTTTACTAGTTCCAAATAAGTGAAAAAAACTATGAATCGTCTTCCTGTAAGCCGGACTAGGTTATTAAATATTAAATATAATATAATATATATATATATATATATATATATATATATATATATATATAATAAAATCCGAGTGGATCTTGTTTGGGAGACATGACACAACCACCCACCCCATGCAAACCAGTTTGTCCGCCCCGGGTGGGGGCGGGTAGGTACGGGGACGGTAGGGTAGGTGAGACATCCACCCTCCTCCTGCAAACCTGTTTGTCCGCCCCAGGTGGGGGCGGGGTAGGTAGGGGATCGGGAGGGTAGGGGAGACA
>JANJGK010000037.1:28665282-28717782 GCA_039081455.1 Macrobrachium rosenbergii | reverse complement strand
TTCTGTCCGCCCTCAGATCTTAAAAACTACTGAGGCTAGAGGGCTGCAAATTGGTACGTTGATCATCCGCCCTCCAATCATCCAACATACCAAATTGCAGTCCTCTAGCCTCAGTAGTTTTTATTTTATTTAAGGTTAAATTTAACCATAATAGTGCGTCTGGCATAGTGCGTCTGGCAACGATATAGGACAGGCCACTACCGGGTCGTGGTTAAAATTTCATGGGCCCGCGACTCATACAGTATTATACCGAGACCACCGAAAGATAGATCTATTTTCGGTGGCCTTGATTATACGCCGTAGCGGCTGTACAGAAAACTCGATTGCGCCGAAGAAACTTCGGTGCATTTTTTACTTGTTTTTATGTTTCCTTACTTAGAGTATAGTTGTTACTGAAGCGTCATTAAAATCCTTTCGTAATTTTTGACATTTGCTTCATTCGTGAGACACGGAATAACTTGCACGCTCTGAGCAAGGGCCCGTGCTGTCTTAAAAGCCTGCCTAATGTTAACCAAGCAGCTACTAAGCCATGTTAAAATATTCTGATTAAATTTCCATAGATATTTTTGTTTATTAATTCATGTAAATCTTTTTGTTTAGCAATTCAATGTCATCGCTACTGAATTGAGATTCTCTTGCCGTTTCAGTACCAAAATAACGACAATGAACTGACCTTTAAGTGGGCTAATCAAATCGCATGCCCTAACCCTTCTCCCCCCCCCCTCTCCCCATCCTCCCCAACCCCCCCCCCCACCCACCTGCAAAATAGACCCCCCTAATTTATGAATCGCCAAATGACAAACATATTGCGGGTAACTCTTTATGATTGTCCGTCGTGGCTCCCAGTCGCGGAATTAGTTCTGTTGCGTAATCACGGGCCGTTATTGCTCTTCATTGTAGGGGTGGGGGGGTGGGGGGGGGGGAAATACACGGACAGCATATGAGGTCCTTTTGACCTCAGTATGTGGGCGGAGACCTGTGTTCTGTTTGCATCGTTATTTACAGAACTGAACTGAATATAGCATTTAGGTCAAAGGCCACAAGCACTGGGACCTATGAGGTCGTTCAGCGCTGACAGGGAAATTGAGGTCCTTTTGACCTCAGTATGTGCGCCGAGACCTATTTATTGATTGCTTGCATCGTGATTTACAGAACTGAACTGAATATAGCATTTAGGTCAAAGGCCACAAGCACTGGGACCTATGAGGTCGTTCAGCGCTGACAGGGAAATTGAGGTCCTTTTGACCTCAGTATGTGCGCCGAGACCTATTTATTGATTGCTTGCATCGTGATTTACAAAACTGAACTGAATATAGCATTTAGGTCAAAGGCAACAAGCACTGGGACCCATGAGGTCATTCAGCGCTGACAGGGAAATTGAGGTCCTTTTGACCTTAGTATGTGGGCCGAGACCCGTGTAATGTTTGCATCGCTATTTACAGAACTGACGTGAATATAGAATTTAGGTCAAAGGCCACAAGCACTGGGACCTATGAGGTCATTCAGCGCTGAAACGGAAATTGACATTGAAAAGGTTTGAAAGGTGTAACAGGAGGAAAACCTCAAAGCAGTTGCACTATGTATCAGTTGTTAGGAGAGGGTTAAGGAAAGTAAGATGGAAGAAAGTGAATATGAAAGGAGGTACAGTAAAAGGGACGACAGGGGTTGCAGCTAGGGGCCGAAGGGTAGCTGGAGAGAACCTTAAGTAATGCCTACAGTGCACCGCATGACGGTACTATTTCCCCACGGGGAATATTATTTACAGTTTTAATTCTTTCTGGTTACCCCATCTCTCCTTTGTGGAAGCTTCTTCAAGTTCATGCCATACTCGACTGGCTTGCTCCGTAAGATTGTTTGCATGCCTTGATAAATAATAATAATAATAATAATAATAATAATAATAATAATAATAATAATAATATATGTCTACTTCTCGCTTCGCTCAATAATAATAATAATAATAATAATAATAATAATGATAATAATAATATACGTCTGATTCTCGCTTTGCTCAAAGATAATAATAATAATAATAATAATAATAATAATAATAATAATAATAATAATAATAATAATAATAATAATAACAAAGTGACGTCTGCTTCTTGCTTTGCTCAGTAATAATAATAATAATAATAATAATAATAATAATAATAATAATATCCGTCTGCTTCTCGCTTTACTCAAAGATAATAATAATAATAATAATATAATAATAATAATAATAATAATAATAATAATAATAATAATAATAATAATAATAATAATAATAATAATAATAATAATAACAACAACAAAATACGTGTGATTCTCGCTATGCTCAAGATAATATTAATAATAATAATAATAATGATAATAATAATAATAATAATAATAATAATAATAACTGCAACATAGTCTACTTCTCGCTTTACTCAAGATGATGATAATAATAATAATAATAATAATAATAATAATAATAATAATAATAATAAAATGACGTATGATTCTCGCTGTGCTCAAGAACTGGAAAGTCAATAAATGCAGGTTTTTTTTCAACTGCTTGAAATTCATTTCCATTTCACGCAGTTTTTTTTTTTTTTTTTTTTTTTTTGCTGGTTGACTAATCTTCACAGTGTTGTCAAAAATTGCTGTTACATACAACCACCCGTTGACAGTGTCGAGAATATTATCAAACTCGTAATGTAACAGAAATAAAGGAGTAGATTGTCGATATTTTATGCATTCATCATTTAGTATCAAATTAGGTTGAGAATTTGATAAAAGAAAAAATCCTGCTGATTGAATACTTCCTGAGAACTTTTCCCAAGGACTTGAAAAGGGGAAGGGCGGGGGGCGGCTTTTTCGATTGTTTAAATTCTTCTGGTGAGTTTGTTAGTATATATTTCCCAAGGTAAATGTTTATATGCATATGTATACGAGTGTATGTATATATATGTATATGTATGTATGTATGTGTACACACACATATATACTGTATATATATATATATATATATATATATATATATATATATATATATATATATATATATATATATATATATATATATATATTAATATATGTATATGTATATATATATATATATTATATATATACATATACTCTGTATATACAAATATGCATATGTATATGAATATGAATATACTGTATATGTAAAAGCATTCCTACGTACAACGTTATGAAATTGTGTCAGTCTGGAAGGGAAATAAATGAAATCATTAATTTGACCTCGGTGAGATTGGAAGTTATGCTGATGTGAAGACTAAGATTAATGTTCAGCGAATTACAGCACGCACGAAGAACGATAAGAATTTGCTTCGTCTCTTTATTAATTCCAAGTGTACAAATGTGTAGATAATAATTTCAAGTGCAGAAATGTGTAGATAATAATTTCAAGTACAGAAATGTGTAGATAATAATTTCAAGTACAGAAATGTGTAGATAATAATTTCAAGTACAGAAATGTGTAGATAATAATTTCAAGTACAGAAATGTGTAGATAATAATTTCGAGTGTAGAAATGTGTAGATAATAATTCCAAGTGTAGAAATGTGTAGATAATAATTTCAAGGGTAGAAATGTGTAGATAATAATTTCAAGAGTAGAAATGTGTAGATAATAAGTTCAAGTGTAGAAATGTGTAGATAATAATTCCAAGTGTAGAAATGTGTAGATAATAATTTCAAATGTTGAAATGTGCAGATAATAATTTCAAGTGTAGAAATGTGTAGGTAATTTCAAGTGTAGAAATGTGTAGATAATAATTTCAAATGTTGAAATGTGCAGATAATAATTTCAAGTGTAGAAATGTGTAGGTAATTTCAAGTGTAGAAATGTGCAGATAATAATTTCAAGTGTAGAAATGTGTAGGTAATTTCAAGTGTAGAAATGTGTAGATAATAATTTCAAGTGTACAAATGTGCAGGTAATAATTTCAAGTGTAGAAACGTGTAGATAATAATTTCAAGTATAGTAATGTGCAGATAATAATTTGAAGTGTAGAAACGTGTAGATAATAATTTCAAGTGTAGAAATGTGTAGACAATAATTTCAAGTGCAGAAATGTGTAGATAATAAAAGCTATCAAAAGCAGTCCCGAAATTGGGCACCATACGAAGCAAAAGAAGAATTGTGATTATTAAACCAAGCATACGTAGTGATATTATGAGCAGCACAATAGTGGCATTACTGTGCCTTTGGCGTTACTTCTTGGTGGGAAAAAATGCGAAAGAAAAATTCTACGAGAAATTCTAAAACGTTGCGCCGGCTTCGCCGTGCTGGATAAATTCTGTGGCGAAGGCATTTCCAAAATTTGCCATGATCGAGGTTTAACGTCAAAATGAAAATTTCTGCCCAAGTTTGCTCGCCGCGTGGACAACGCTAAAGAATTTCCATTTTTAGTTTTCTGTTAAACAAAACTGTTGAGTTGGCTATTTGTCTGTCCGTCCGCACTTTTTCTGTCCGTCCTCAGATCTTAAAGGCTACTGAGGCTAGAGGACTGCAAATTGGTACGTTGGTCAACCACCCTCCAATCATCAAACATACCAAATTGCAGCCCTCTAGCCTCAGTAGTTTTTATTTTATTTAAGGTTAAGGTTAGCCATGATCGTGCGTCTGGGGTGCCAGCCGCTGACGCATCTCCCCTTGACCGCATCTGGGGAGCAGCTGAGCGCTGCCCGGTCGTGGCTGAGAGTTTCATACTGCAGCACATCGAGAGTTTCATACAGCATTATAAGCTGTGCAGAAAACTCGACTGCGCCGAAGAAACTTCGACGCATTTTCTACTTGTATTTCATTCGGCTAATTGGTGTGAATCTTAAGGCTGAAATGTGACTATAATATAGAATATCAGTGGCTTCGATGATCTTTGTAATGTTGTGGATCATAGCTTTCGTTTAGTGACGTGATCTGATAAATAGGCGTGGGATGAGGTATTACCTCCGAATTCTTGTATGTATACAGATAAGGTGATAACTTTGCCTCTCGTTCTGATTCTTATCTTTATGGGTGTATTGAAGAACGCGCAGAATAAGGGGATGACTGCCGAATGCCCATAGAAATATTTGAACATAACTGAAGCTGTATCATGTGAGATTGTACGTAGAGAGATAATAATATCTACATAATTTACTTAACCGGAGCTGATAATGAATATGGAAAAGTCAACAATGAAAGAAAACAGTATAAGGATCTTTGCCATTGTACGTACCATTAGGCAACTCTTTTGATTTTCTTCAGGAAGTTTAAACTCCAAATAACCGTAGTGAAAAACAGAATAAATGACATCAAGAACGTTGAAGAAATATAATGAAGGATGGCTTGTAGATTACGAAAGTAATAAACAAGCAGTGATGAAAATATATTGAGAAATGGCACTGATGAAGAAATATTACAAGGTGACCTTCCAGTGGTAGATATATTTTTCATTATATTTTTCTTACATCTTACAAAATAGATTTATAAGTGATCCACTGTTATAAGTGTTGGTGTCAGCACTCCTGTTAGTAAGTGTTTCACTTTCACAAGTCTTTTATGATTCCCTGCAGTCTCTCTCTCTCTCTCTCTCTCTCTCTCTCTCTCTCTCTCTCTCTCTCTCTCTCTCCCCCCCCCCGTTTATGGGATGCCAGACACTCTGTTGATTGGGTTGGTTTTCATTACGCAAGGGCGACACATAAAAGTAATATTGTCCCCGTCTCTGAATTGGTTTCTCTCGCTTGACCCAGGGATATTTGAGGAACATCTCACATGACCCAATCGCAAAATGCAGAACAACGCTTATCTAAAACCATATTTCCTGTGAATGTCCAGTTTTCAACAAACAACGAATATCAGGTCTGGAAACTAAACTTTGAAAGAAATCTTGTCGAGATCGGTGACATTGTAAGTTTATCTAATCGTCAAGGCTTAAAGGAGTTATAATCTATAATAATAAAATCCGAGTGGATCTTGTTTGTTCTCCCCCGGGTGATAGTAGGGGAGACATGACACAGCCACCCACCCCTTGCAAATCGGTTTGTCCGCCCCGGGTGGGGGCGGGGTAGGTTAGGGAACGAGAGGGTGGAGAAGACAAGAGGAGAAATCCACCCTCCTCTTGCAAACCTGTTTTTCCGCCCCCCCGGATGCGGGCGGGGTAGGTAAGCGGTCTGGAGGGTAGGGGAGACTTGACTGGAGTGCCTCGGTTCCAGCGCAGCGTAGCGCCCGCTTATTAAATAAGATCTGATATATTCATTAAGAACAAACCCCTCGGACCAAGCCTGTGAGAGTTAACAAAGCTGTACAAGTGGTCTTGTTAAACAAGTTAAGTATACCTTAGTTTTACCAGACCACTAAGCTGATCAACAGCTCTCCTAGGGCTGGCCCGAAGGATTAGACTTATTTTACGTGGCTAAGAACCAATTGGTTACTTAGCAACGGGACCTACAGCTTATTGTGGAATCCGAACCACATTATAGCGAGAAATGAGTTTCTATCACCAGAAATAAATTCCTCTAACTCTTCATCAGCCGGCCGGGGGAATTGAACTCCGGCCCATCGAGTGACAGTCTGAAGCTCAACCGACTCAGCCAACAAAGGGCTTGTTAAACAAATTCATTGGTAATCATTATATCGATAAGTAAAATGATCATGTCTTGCTTCTAGAATTACGTTTCAGTTGTCTTCATTTGCTTCGGTATAATGATGGCCTGTCATTATTGTAATTTGCAGCTCATGAGGTGAATCAATTTGCAGCTCACCTCTGCATCTGATCCATGACGCGTTTAGATCTTGATCTTTCTTTGCAGTTTGAGTTTTACTTTCTCCAATTTATTGCCAGCCATAGGGTATGATAACACTAGAAGTATTTTAACTTCAACTTTTGATAATTGTTAGTTGGCACAAAGTCTTCGTTCCTTCTTTCTTTTTGAATGTTGATAAGCTTATAAACATTTTTTCGGTGCTATTGTATTTTGTCGAACTTCACAAATCGTTACCCATTCGAAGTCATTAATTGTTTTTATCTGAGAAAGACAATAATGCCGTTTGCAGTAGCAATACGGCAGGCGATACATTGGAACTGCAAGAAAGAATTTGCAAAAACTCTTAGCTCTTTCCTTTAGATGAGCCTTTCTGTTTTTATAATTCTTGTTTTCTTCACATAATTATCTGCAGCGGAAGGATCGCATTTTCGAGTAAAATAAGCACATCCATTTCCTCTGCATTAATGCTGTGAGTTTGTGCAGCAACTGTTTATTCCTAATATTACTCCCAGGGGAAGAAAGGACAAACGAAGATAAAGTAAAAAAACATTTTCACTGTAGCAAAATTTTTAAAGAGGAAATATTTCTTAAATATGTGGGATTCGATGCCACTAATTTTTGCGAAGAAGAAATTTCCAAGATAACAAAATTTTGCTCCAATTCGTTTGATGTAATCCGACTCGACTTTCAAAGAAAAGAAATACCCGCAGTCGAAAACGCTGTGGCGAAATTAGCGGCGACGGCCATGTTTGTGTGCGTGCGACATCGATTCGGGAGTTGGGGTTGACCAAACCACTACTTGTGACGTGGGAGCGGTGGCCCCCGAGGGCCACTTGGAGAGTGGTGCTTAGCGTCTTATTGCTACTTTACTGCACTCCTTAACCACTTTAAGCTATGACTCCTTTTAATGCACCAGCCCACCTTTTTCTCCTTCTTCTTCTTCTTCTTTTGCTTTCGGACAGGGGGCGTATGGTTTCAGGCGTCTTGCTTGCTTTCCCTCGCGAATGTTTTGCTGACTTCGTCAGCTCGATGCAAATGCACACGCTGGCGCTTGTGTGTGTGTGTGTATATATATATATATATATATATATATATATATATATATATATATATATATATATATATATATATATATATATATATATATATATATATATATATATATATATATATATATATATATGATTATTATCACATTTGTACGTGATTCATTTATCACACATTACCACAGGTGAAAAATAAGAGACGGGCTGTAGGTCCTGACCGGTTTCGACTTCATTTCCAAGCCTTTGTCGATGGCTTGGAAATAAAGTCGAAACCGGTCAGGACCTTATTTTTCACCTGTGTAATACTGAGTAAATTTTAATGTGTCGATGCACTTATTATCATTATATATATATATATATATATATATATATATATATATATATATATATATATATATATATATATATATATATAGATATATATATAGATATATATATAGATATATATATATATATATATATATATATATAGATATATATATATATATATATATATATATATATATATATATATATATATATATATATATATATATATATGATGCCGATGCTCTGATTAACAAGATCTGTAATACTACTAATAAATACATCACACACATGTCTTTTTTTCTGACTTGTGTGCTGAATGTGTATTTTGTGGTTGTTTGTTTGTTTGTCCTTACAGGCTCATGTGCATTTTTTTTTTTTTTTTGCTTTTGTCACTTTTTCACTTTTTTTTCACATATAGGCATTTTCTCATCCTGGAAGCTTGGTTTGTAAATCTTCGTCCATGTAAGGTTGGTCCGTATTAATACATGATGGTTTAATCATCATCCGATGGTGGCCTCAGCCATGGCCTATGAAACTCAGGTACTGTCCGGTGGTGGCCTCAGCCACGGCCAATGAAGATCCTACCCTTGGCCCATGAACTCAGCCACTGTCCCGTGGTGGCGTGTGTTGTTGGTACCTATTGAGGTGCCAGAAGTATGATTATGGCTAACTTTAACCTTAAATAAAATAAAAACTACTGAGGCTGGAGGGCTTCAATTCGGTATGTTTGATGACTGGAGGGTGGAGGATCAACGTACCAATTTGCAGCCCTCTAGCCTCAGTAGTTTTTAAGATCTCAGGGCGGACAGAAAAAGTGCGTACGTACAGATTAGTCCGGCACAATAGTTTTCTTTTATAGAAAACCAAAACCTAATTATTTTTGTATGTATGGGAAATAGTATGCCATTATGAATAATTAATCATTCTGCTTTTTGCCAAAGCAAAAAAATTCATTCATTTTTATCATTACGTCAATGAATGAATTAATGTTTTCATCGAGCATTGCTGCTCTTGGTGTGCGCCCATAAAATTACGCCATCTAAGGCATAGTGCCATGCATATTTCCCACCTCTCATCACCAACCCCATTCCTCATGTACTTGGGCATATATATATATATATATATATATATATATATATATATATATATATATATATATATATATATATATATATATATATATATATACATCACAGTTCACACACCCGGAATAAGGCAAAAAAGGTCGCTGGTACGGTGGTTAGTGTCGTGGCGTGCCACTCAGATGTCTTGGGGGGGGGGGGTCGCGTCTCGTCCAGGGCGATGAAAAATCACTGGCTCTGTATCATGATCAGTTACTGGCGCAGTGTGGGGTCTGCTGCGTTGGAAGGTTGAAACTAACATTCTTTGGAAGCTTGAATGTCGAGTCAGTTGCCCCTTTGGTGTGCTTGTTCCATGTGAATAGGTTTCATCTACTGAAATAATAATAATAATAATAATAATAATAATAATAATAATAATAATAATAATACTCTAGATAAAGAATATTTCTGTAATGAATTTTAAATAATGAAGTCCTCGTTGTTGGAGGCCCACCCTTCGTCGATCAGGCATTGATCAGCGCACGTGGCTCGATGCATCTGTCTTCATCTTCCTAAAGCAAGAAATTTTCGTAAGTTTTGTCCCTCGACAGTTTTGAGTTTACCATTAATTAAGTCGGGAGATATGTTAGTCAGCTTATGAAACTCTGGGTTTGGTGCATCCGAAAGCGCACTTTCCTTCCTTGACTTTTCCATTTTAGGTATATATATGTATATATGTAATTACATATATATATATATATATATATATATATATAATATATATATATATATATATATATATATATATATATATATATATGGGTATTAATTTTACTTTTTACATATATATGTATATATATATATATATATATATATATATATATATATACATAGACGTAAATTTTATATATATATATATATATATATATATATATATATATATATATATATATATATATATATATAAATAAAGTAAATACAGAAGTGTAAAGACAGTGTTTATACATATATTCATATGTGCGTATATACAGTGCATATGCATGCATATGTGTACACATTCATTATACATATACATACAAACTTGCATACATATAAATATATATGTATATGTATGTATAGATGTCTGTCTGTATGTATGTATGTATGTATATGTAATGTGTACATATATGTATGCACATTCATTGTATTATATGCATATATGAATATATGTATATACACTGTCTATACACTTCTATATTTACTTTGTAATTTTACATCTTCCTGCTCCTTCACTTTTACTCTTTATTGACAGGAATAATGTTGATAAGAATTAATAATATCAAAGAGACTAAATTAAAATCATCATGTATTCCATATGTAAAGATCGGCCAGGTTTTCGTTTAATTCATCATTATTTTGCTCCTGAAAAAAAAAGTATTTTGTAATGTAGAAACAAGTTCGGAAATTGAATTACACTGATGCATATGCTGCTTGAAAATACATGAATTGTAATTAAGCTTTAATACCTTTTTAATAAGATTCTCATGACCATGATTCTGATATGTCGAATTGCAATTTCATGTTGGCTGTTGGGACATTTCAATAATTCTGGTGAGCAATGGATTCTGTCGTTATTGGCGACCCAAATTTTTTAGCCTTTGATTTTCGTGGTATTCTTCTTTCATTTCTCGAATAAAGTGAGGCGTTTATAGTCTATAATAATATCGAGTGGATCTTGTTTGTCCGCCCCGGGTTCAGTGATGGTTCATAATACCGTTGCAGTATTCTGTCACTATAACAGTGTTGGTTAATAATACCGTTGCAGTATTCTGTCTCTATAACAGTGATGGTTATTAGTACCGTTGCAATATTCTATCACTATAACAGTGATGGTTAATAGTACCGTTGCAGTATTCTGTCACTATAACAGTGATGGTTAGCAATACCGTTGCAGTATTCTGTCACTATAACAGTGATGGTTAATAATACTGTTGCATATTCTGTCAATATAACAGTGATGGTTAATCATACCTTTGCAGTATTCTATCACTATAACAGTAATTGTTAATAATACTGTTGCAGTATTCTATCAATATGACTGTGATGGTTAATGATACCTTTACAGTAGTCTATCACTGTAACAGTAATGGTTAATAATACCTTTACACTATTCTATCACTGTAACAGTAATGGTTAATAATACCTTTACAGTATTCTATCACTATAACAGTAATGGTTAATAATACCTTTACAGTATTCTATCACTGTAACAGTAATGGTTAATAATACCTTTACACTATTCTATCACTATAACAGTAATGGTTAATAATACCTCTACAGTATTCTATCACTATAACAGTAATGGTTAATAATACTGTTGCAGTATTCTATCAGTATGAGAGTGATGGTTAATAATACCTTTACAGTGTTCTATCACTGTAACAGTAATGGTTAATAATACCTTTACAGTATCCTATCACTATAACAGTAATGGTTAATAATACTGTTACAGTATTCTATCAGTATGACAGTGATGGTTAATAATACCGTTACAGTATTCTATCACCATAACAGTGATGGTTAATAATGCTATTACAGTATTCTGTCACTATAACAGTGATGGTTAATAATACTGTTGCAGTATTAAGTCAATATAACAGTGATGGTTAATAACACCATTACAGTATTCTATCACTATAACAGTGATGGTTAATAATACTGTTGCAGTATTCTATCACTATAACAGTGATGGTTAATAACACCGTTGCAGTATTCTATCAGTATAACAGCGATAATTAATAACTGTGCTCTACACGAACTGCCTCTTTTCAAGTGTTTTGTCTATAATTAGGATTTTAATCGGAAATACTTAGATCGCTTCCGGGTTTTAAACCGATTTTAAAGCAATATTTTTTTTTCATTTGGTGATGCAAAGACAATTGTTAGTGTTATTTTTCTCGGACATATTATTAAATTTGTTTATTTTTATAGCTTTCGTTTCCTTTGGAAGATAAGTCGGCAAATTTTACATTTTTATAGTTTTCATTTCTTTTGCAAGAGAAGTTGGCAAATTTAAATTTTAACAGCTTTCATTTCTTTTGCAAGAGAAGTTGGCAAATTTAAATTTTAACGGCTTTCATTTCTTTTGCAAGAGAAGTTGGCAAATTTAAATTTTAACAGCTTTCATTTCTTTTGTAAGAGAAGTTGGCAAATTTTACATTTTAACAGCTTTCATTTCTTTTGTAAGAGAAGTTGGCAAATTTTATATTTTTATGTCACTCATTTCTTCTGCGAGAGAAGTTAACATATACGTCGGATTTAATCTGAAATACTTTTCGTCTCTTCCCACCCACACCCACTTTCCTCGTCCTTAGCTCAGAGTCCGAGTAACACTTTTCTAACTTTCGATTTAATTCCCCCAGAATTCTCGAGCTGGGTGCGCTCTGGTTGGCGTCTTGTAGCAGGTCCTTTCAAAAACTGTAAACTAACATGTGGATAAAAGGGACAGTTAGTACAGTAATTTCTGGAAAAAAGGGACAGACAGTCGCCACAGTAATTTGTGGATAAAAGGGACGGTTAGTACTGTAATTTCTGGGTAAAAGGGACAGTTAGTACAGTAATTCTTGGATAAAAGGGACAGTTAGTACTGTAATTTTTGAATAAAAGGGACAGTTAGTACAGTAATTCCTGGATAAAAGGGTCAGTTAGTACAGTAATTTCTGGATGAAAAGGACAGACAGTCACCACAGTAATTCCTGGATAAAAGAGAGTCACCACAGCAATTCCTGGATAAAAGAGACAGTCACCACAGTAATTCCTGGTTAAAAGGGACAAACTCCACACTGCTGCCCTAAAATGGAAGACTGCAGTATCTGCAAAAATACAAAACTGAGAAATATGGCAGATACTGCCGTTTTCCCTTGCCTTACTACTGATTTTGCAGATACTGCAAATGGTACCCCCTAAATAAAGCATTGAAGAATCATTACGAAACTGCAGTCACTTGTGTATTGGCGTTTCACGAGCCCAGCAGGAGGCAAATCTCAATTGCTGAAATTTTGCAGATACTGCAGTTTTCCATGTTAGGGCACAGTAATACCTGGATGAATGGGAAATGAGGTGAAATAAAATTTTCTTTGACACCTGCCCTGAGCCGTTGAAGGATTTTATTGGTTTGAATAATGCGAGTCCTAAAAGATACGTTATTATAGCTTACGCAAGCTTTTTAGTACTGTAGGAAAATCAGGATTTGGGCTTGTTAACAGAAAGTATAATATCATTATTATGTGGGTATGCTGAAATAAACGTACTATTGCCATATGTCTATGAGGTGGCCAAGCTTTTAATGCCATATTTGTATTTCCGTAGATAACTCACCCAAATTCTTACCCGCCCCCCACCCCACCGCCACTCCGTTACGATCATCTGAGCGTATTGCTTAGATCGGGGACCCTGCCGTAGGGTTTTTATGTGACTTTAGTTTTCTATAAAAGAAAACTATTGTGCCGGCTTTGTCTAGTCCGTTCGCACTTTTTCTGTCCTCACTTTTTCTGTCCGCCCTCGGATCTTAAAAACTACTGAGGCTAGAGGGCTGCAAATTGATATGTTGATCATCCACCCTCCAGTGATCAAACATACCAAATTGCAGCCCTCTAGCCTCCTCAGTAGTTTTTTTATTTAAAGTTAAAGTTAGCCATAATCGTGCTTCTGGCAACGATATAGGATAGGCCACCACCGGGCCGTGGTTAAAGTTTCATGGGTCGCGGCCCATACAGCATTATACCGGGACTACCGAAAGATAGATCTACTTTCGGTGGCCTTGATAATACGCTGTAGCGGCCGTACAGAAAACTCGATTGCGCCGAAGAAACTTCGGCGCATTTTTTACAAGTTTTCGTAATGCATTAACATTCTAAATCAAAAGTGTAGGTTATTAAGGGCTTAGAAACTTCATGATATGTTTTGCGTCTTTTTAAACCAGGTTTTTTTTTTTACATTTATTCCAAATCAAGAAACCCAACCGATTTCTTTCATTTCATTTTGAGGTTTGCCTTTTCATTCTCTCATTTTTTATAAGTATATATATATATATTATATATATAGTGTATATGCATATATATATATATATATATATATATATATATATATATATATATATATATATATATATATTTATATATATACATACATATATATATTGCTTAAAAAATCATAATAGAAGCACGTGGCTTCCGTATACAAGCAAATACCACAGGAAAATAACAGGCTTGTCATTTTCCTGTGGTATTCGCTTATATATATATATATATATATATATATATATATATATATATATATATATATATATATATATATATATATATATGAATATAAAAAGGCCCATAAAACACTATTTAAACGTTGCAACCATATATTTCGGGCATTTGCTTCTGTGCCCCAGAAGCAAGTGCCCGAAATATATGGTTGCAACGTTTAAATAGTGTTTTACGGGCCTTTTTATATTCATATTACACTGTGGTATTACAGGAAAAGACATTCATATATATATATATATATATATATATATATATATATATATATATATATATATATATATATATATATATATACATTATATATAATATATATATCAGTATAGTTCCAGATATGTATTCCCGCGAATAATCTCAAAGTTGATTAAAAGAGAAACTATTAAGTCACACGAAAAGAACTCACGTAAGGTCTGCAGAGAACCAAAGCGACACATCGCCCAGAAAATGTGTCAAGGCGACAGTAGAATTATTTCGTGAAATTATGAATCTAGATTACTGCACCAGCAGTAAGTTAATTGAAGCAAATGACTGATATATTACGCTCATTACTCTTTTTTTAACTGGATTGACCTTTCATCCATTACTGAATGTCAGAGGAAAAATTGTGTGCGCGCCCGCCCCAATTTTTCTGTTCGGAATAACTGGAAATATTTCTGAAATATATTTTCCTTAATCGTATTCCTCTCTCTCTTACGGCGTTTTGTTCTGATTATTTTACATACTTATTATATATCGCATTTGTGGTATAGTTTTTTAAGCATACGCATGCACACACACAGGCACGTGTATACAAAGATACGTACATACATATATATATATATATATATATATATATATATATATATATATATATATATAATATGTATATACCTATATATACATATATATATATATGTGTGTGTGCATATGCATATATATACAAACACATATATATGTATATATATATGAGCCAATTCTAGTAAAGATAAATCCCGCTTTCATGAAGAACTTAGCACGTGAATGACGCATCTAACATTATTCATCATACTACTTGAATAAATACTTATTTCGAATAAGAATATCCGGGATTAAGCCACCGTAATCCGCCTGTATTTTGCATCTTCTGCAAGCTGCTATGGGGAGGTAATCTATTGAAGGAGGTAAATTGCCAACTTATTTTAATTTAAGTAACCTGATAAGTAGAGACGGCGTCTTAATCAGCTTATCCGATCACAGAGATCTGTTTGGAAACTCGCGGTGCAGTGGTAGCGTGCTTGGCACGCAAATCTAGGAACGTGTGTTCGATTCCCGTGAGCAGTAAGGAATTATGAAACGTGGTTTGGTAACCGACTGTTGTGGGACAGCGGCTTGGGGGGAGGGGAGGCGAGATGAAGAAAGGAACAGGATAAAGAAAGTAGCAATAGAATTGATCAGTATATAGTGTTGTAACCCATTCATCAGATGATTCAGTCTCTCTTGCCCAGAGCAATAAAGATACTGCGTAATTTTTTAGCAGTTCACATTTCAATTCCTCCGAGTTGACGAATGTTTCGTCCTCTTTCTCATACAGCCATGGCAGCCAGTCTTGTTTCCTCGCGATGTCTTATTTTGTCCCGTCATTCCAGTTTCATTTTCCCAAAGCTGTAGTGTTACCATGACAAGCAATCTCATTTTGCCCGAACAGCGAGCAAACAGTTCCAGGTGATGCAGCTTGCTGTGCACTGCCCCCTCCAAGATAACCAGGTAATTTGCTTGCTTGAATGATTCACAGGCACAGACCCACACACACACGCAGATTATATATATATATATATATATATATATATATATATATATATATATATATATATATATATATATATTTATTTATATAAAATATATATACATATATATATATATATGATTATTACCACTTTTGTACGTGATTCATTTATCACACTACCGCAGGTTAAAAGTAAGAGGCTTTGTTCCTGTAGTATATATATATATTTGTGACTTCTAATAGTCTGTATCAGTCCTTCGTCAATGGCTTGGAAATAAAGTCGAAACCGGTCAGGACCTACACCCCGTCTCTTATTTTTCACCTGTGGTAATGTGTGAGATATATATATATATATATATATATATATATATATATATATATATATATATATATATATATATATATATATATATATATATATATATATATATATATATATATATATTATATATAGTGTGGATGAGTTGGTTTTAGGGCCTAATATAATCTTGTAAGTGGAGATACTCCTCCAACGCAATGCCATCCATAAATACAACGGGACGCCTCCAGATGGCAGTCACAACAATTGAATCACATAGCATTTAATCGAGACAGAGAAAAGTAACAGAATAGCAGATCTCGGCAGTGATAACCAACTTATCACTGCTACATTATAACGAAAGCTTAAAGCACCCAAGAAAATTTTTTTTTATATAAAATCAAAGGTTAATCCTACAAAGCTTCCTTAGTGAAGATTAGATTATCACCAGGAATGTATATCAGTTCGTTGGAAAAGAACTACAGGAATATGAAGTAACGAGACGAAAACATTGAATATCGTGTTGGACCTTGGGTGGAGAAGAGGATAAGCAAAAACAACGGGAAGAGATGAAGAATGCAAAGCAGAAAGTGCAAAATAAAGTGTGGATATTAAACGAAGTGCAAAGATAGATAAGAGAAAATATCTAGAAAATCAGACGGATGAAACTGACAAAATTTATTCATGGGGTAGCTTTGGCTGAATAGAATGCATTATATTTTTAGATAGATTTTAACTTTAAATAAAAACTACTGAGGCTAGAGGGCTTCAATTTGGTATGTTTGATGATTGGAGGGTGTATGATCAACGTACCAGTTTGCAGCCCTTTAGCCTCAATAGTTTTTAAGACCTGACGGCGGACAGAAAAAGTGCGGATTGACAAAAAAAATAGCCATCTCAATAGTTTTCTTTTACAGACAAATAGCCATCTCAATAATTTTCTTCTACAGACAAATAGCCATCTCAATATTTTTCTTCTACAGACAAATAGCCATCTCAATAGTTTTCTTCTACAGACAAATAGCCATTTCAGTAGTTTTCTTTTACAGACAAATAGCCATCTCAATAGACAAATAGCCATCTCAACAGTTTTCTTCTACAGACAAATAGCCATCTCAGTAGTTTCTCCTACAGACAAATAGCCATCTCAATAGTTTTCTTCTACAGACAAATAGCCATCTCAGTAGTTTTCGCCTACAGACAAATAGCCATCTCAATAGTTTTTCTTCTACAGACAAATAGCCATCTCAGTAGTTTTCGCCTACAGACAAATAGCCATCTCAATAGTTTTCTTCTACAGACAAATACCATCTCAATAGTTTTCTTTTACAGACAAAAAAAAGCCATCTCAGTAGTTTTATTTTACAGACAAATAGCCATCTCAATAGTTATCTTTTACAGACAAATAGCCATCTCAATAGTTTTCTTCTACAGACAAATAGCTACAGGCAAATAGCTATCTCAATAGTTTTCTTCTACAGGCAAATAGCTACAGACAAATAGCTATCTCAATAGTTTTCTTCTACAGGCAAATAGCCATCTCAATAGTTTTCTTCTACAGACAAATAGCTATTTCAGTAGTTTTCTTTTACAGACAAGTAGCCATCTCAATAGTTATCTTTTACAGACAAGTAGCCATCTCAATAGTTATCTTTTACAGACAAGTAGCCATCTCAATAGTTATCTTTTACGGACAAATAGCCATCTCAATAGTTTTCTTCTACAGACAAATAGCCATCTCAATAGTTTTCTTCTACATACAAGTAGCCATCTCAATAGTTTTCTTCTACAGACAAATAGCCATCTCAATAGTTTTCTTTTACAGACGAATAGCCATCTCAATAGTTTTCTTTTACAGACAAATAGCCATCTCAATAGTTTTCTTTTACAGACAAATAGCCATCTCAATAGTTTTCTTTTACAGACAAATAGCCACCTCAATAGTTTTCTTTTACAGACAAATAGCCACCTCAATAGTTTTCTTTTACAGACAAATAGCCATCTTAACAGTTTTCCTTTACAGACAAATAGCCATCTCAATAGTGTTCTTTTACAGACAAACAGCCACCTCAATAGTTTTCTTTTACAGACAAACAGCCACCTCAATAGTTTTCTTTTACAGACAAATAGCCACCTCAATAGTTTTCTTTTACAGACAAATAGCCACCTCAATAGTTTTCTTTTACAGACAAATAGCCACCTCAATAGTTTTCTTTTACAGACAAATAGCCACCTCAATAGTGTTCTTTTACAGACAAATAGCCACCTCAATAGTTTTCTTTTACAGACAAACAGCCACCTCAATAGTTTTCTTCTACAGACAAATAGCCACCTCAATAGTGTTCTTTTACAGACAAATAGCCACCTCAATAGTTTTCTTTTACCGACAAATAGCCACCTCAATAGTTTTCTTTTACAGACAAATAGCCACCTCAATAGTTTTCTTTTACCGACAAATAGCCACCTCAATAGTTTTCTTTTACAGACAAACAGCCACCTCAATAGTTTTCTTTTACAGACAAATAGCCATCTTAACAGTTTTCCTTTACAGACAAATGGCCATCTCAATAGTGTTCTTTTACAGACAAACAGCCACCTCAATAGTTTTCTTTTACAGACAAACAGCCACCTCAATAGTTTTCTTTTACAGACAAATAGCCATCTTAACAGTTTTCCTTTACAGACAAATGGCCATCTCTATAGTGTTCTTTTACAGACAAATAGCCATCTCAATAGTGTTCTTTTACAGACAAATAGCCATCTCAATAGTGTTCTTTTACAGACAAATGGCCATCAATAGTGTTCTTTTACAGACAAATAGCCATCTCAATAGTGTTCTTTTACAGACAAATAGCCATCTCAATAGTGTTCTTTTACAGACAAATGGCCATCTCAATAGCTTTCTTTTCCAGAAAACTAAAAAGTTGGGATCGTTTTAATACCCGACCTTGACCCTCATTTCTTCCCTCGCCCTTTCCAGCCTAGACGTTTCCTCTTGCTCGAACACCTCATTCTCACGGCCGGGGGAACGTGGTGGAATCACCTCGCTTTCGGGGGCGCATGCAAAACAGCCCCCGGACATGAAACCATTTATTGTTAGTCGGACAACTGCGACTGTTTCTTAGTCTTCTCGTTTTGAGCCTCGCGTGATATTCGGAAGGGTTCGCCTGGGTTTTGAATTACATTGATTAAATGGGGCCTGCATGGAAAAAGGTCCCTTCTTATTTTCGGCGGCCTGCTTCTTAATTTCCGGTTGTGATTTTGCAAGAATGGTGTGGAGTCGTTTTTGGGGGATTTAGCAAATAAACAAGCAAATTACACGAGCTGTTATTATGCGATCGTATTACGTATGTTTATCTGCTATCTCGAGTTCAAGTAGTTGGTCGAGTAAAAATTTTATTCCAGGTGCAGAAATATTTGTCTTGGTTTTGTTCTGTGTTTTTGTATTATTATTTAGTAAATCTTGTCTGCTGTATGAGTATACATGTAATATATGTATGTATATATATAAATACATGTATATATATATAAATATATATATGTATATATATATACGAGCTTGGCGGACAAGCAGATTTGCAAGAGGAGGGTGGATGTGTCATGTCTCTCCTACCCTCCCGATCGTCTACCTACCTCGCCTCCACCCGGGGCGGACAAACGAGAAAGATCCACTCGGATTTTGTGTGCGTGCGTGTATTTGTGTTTGCGTTTATGTAAATCCATAACGGCAAGGCCTACCACGGGAGACATTCCAGGTTAGGTTCCTGGGCGAGAAAGGTCGAATAAGCTTACACAATAGTGCCCCTGTGAACTAAACATTGAATTAGTACCTGGTAGTTAGAATACTGGAGTGGCCACAACCGGGAACATAGAAAAGGCCGTGGGGCTTGCAATCTCACCCGGACTGACTTTTCCAGAACTTGAAGTGTAACACTTGGGAAAAAGAAGTCTATATATATATATATATATATATATATATATATATATATATAGATGTATGTTTGTATATATATACTGTATATATATATGTATATATATAATGTATGTATGTATGTATGTATATATACATACAGTATATACATATACATATATATGGATGTGTGGGTGAGTCTGTGTATTTGTTTTATACATAGCAGATCTTTACTTCTCAGCATTCATGTACAGTTATATATATATGAACGAATTCACTTGTGCCGGGTACACCAATTTTTTGCGGGCGACCTTGCCAGGTTGCAGTGCCCCCACTTTAGGCAGAGTTACAAACTTCCTTTGTGTAACAGAGGTTCGCAAATGCCGCAGCCTCACCACTGTGCCGCCCTTGAAGAGGAGTTGATGAAAAATTCCGCTCGGGTTTTACTACTTACTTTTTCGTCTCCCTCTCTCGTCTCCCGTGTTTCTGTGTTTTTTTGTTTTTTGTTTTTTTTTTTTAGAAACAACTTCGTGGTTCGTGGTTTTTTTTTTTTTGGTGCCTGGTTATCATCAGCTTTCTCTCTCTCTCTCTCTCTCTCTCTCTCTCTCTCTCTCTCTCTCTCTCTCTCTCTCTCTCTCTCGTGTTTCTGTATTTTTTTTTATTTTAGAAACAACTTCGTGGTTCGAGGTTTTTTTTTTTTGGTCTTGTTGTCATTAGCTTTGTTCTCTCTCTCTCTCTCTCTCTCTCTCTCTCTCTCTCTCTCTCTCTCTCTCTCTCTCTTCTTTTGTGGTCCTCGATGGCGCAGTGGGACCATTCTCGGCTCACTGTAGAGGAACCTGCTCTAGATCTCCGGAGTATATGAGGAAACGAATTATTTACTATTGTGAATTAGGACTTGGTCGTTATTCGACTATGGCGGATCGCCACTGTGTTGGAGAGAGAGAGAGAGAGAGAGAGAGAGAGAGAGAGAACTTGCAAGTGTTCGGCGCTCCCTCAAAATGCATATCGCCAAGCTATTATTAATTCAAGAAGACGGGAGGGCCTCGACGAGGTATATATATATCCCGTAGGGGCGTAGTGCCGTCAGTGCACCTCGTGCGGTGCACTGTAGGCATTACTTAAGGTTCTTTGCAGCGTGCCTTCCTTAGGCCCCTAGCTGCAACCTCTTTCGTTCCTTTTACTGTACCCCCTCTCATATTCTCTTTCTTCCATCCTATTTTCCTTAACCATCTTCAAAGAATTGATTCATAGTGCAACGGCTTTGAGGTTTTCCTCCTGTTACACCTTTCAGACCTTTTCACTGTCAATTTCCGTTTCAGCGCTGAATGACCTCATAGGTCCCAGTGCTTGGGCTTTGGCCTAAATTCTATACTCGATTCTATATTCAGTCGACGAGGTACAATCCTCAACCGGAGTGGGTATTTGTAAGACAGTCTCTCCTAGGCTACAGTATTTACATTTTTCGGCAGGTCCCCCTCCGCGTCATTAACGGGAGAGAGTTTTGTGTACTGGGTCGTAATTCCACTTCAATTACGGTCGTTGGAAAAATGTGGCCGTCACCATTAACTATCTCTATTTGAATGCACATATTAGAATTGTTTATTTTTCTCTTTTTCTGTGCGGTGAAGAGACAACCAATTCGTTGTCCTTAAAAGAAGCATGCACGCGCTTGTATGTATGTATGTGTATATGTATATATATATATATATATATATATATATATATATATATATATATATATATATATATATATATATATATATATGTATATATGTATAGTGTGTGTTTGTGTTTGTGTACGTATGTATGTAAATGTATATGTATATATATATATATATATATATATATATATATATATATGTAAATATACATGTATATATTTATAAATAAATATATATATATATAATGACCTCTTAAATTTTCTGTTTCCTCACCCTTTTTGAATCTTCTTCATCATTAAGAACCTGAGTCATTATACGGCCAGCAGTAACATCTTCATATGTATTTCTCACCTGGATTCAGTGCTTGTAGTGAAAAACGTACACAAAAGCGTTAGAAAATCGGAAAGTTGGGAGGTCTAGTAAGATAGTCACACTAAATTAAAATACTTTTAGAGGAAATTTGATCTCTAATACTCTCATGCAATGGAAGGTAATGGGGACTGAGGATTAAAAGAGAATTTTATGCAGTATCAAGCATTAAAAGTATTTTGAGGCCCCACAGGCAGGTTTCAGCTGAATTTCTTGTTGACTGTTCTCACGCCATAGTAGCTGGTGGAGAAGCAGGTCCTTGTGATGTAAGGAGGATTTAGAATCAACAGCAGCTGTTATTATCAAAGCCCCTCTGTACTGGGTGCCACTTTCAGTGTACCTTGCGTGGTACTTTGAAGTTACTGAAGGTACTCAGTAGCGTTCTCTGGGCTCCAGGTACATTGCTTTTTGTCTTTTACTTTTTCTACGTTCCATTCGGTCGCATCTCGTTTAGCTGTCTGCTTTCGGTAACTTGATATTGGTCAAAATGTCGCTTCTCACATAAGAACAAGTCTTGATGATGATGAGTCCAGTAAGAGTGCAGATACGTGACTCGGTGGTCTCCTTTAAACTGATCAACAAGAATAATATTGGCGAGAGTTGCTTCGTTTATAAATTAGGCAAGCGGAATTCTCTTTCAGCTGGGCTGTTTGTGTACGTTTCAATAAAATTAGTATTAAGCATTCCGTTGCGAAACAGCGTTGTGGCAAGTTGTTCTAATTCCGTAACTTAAATTTTTTGAACTTCGAGAGTGTTATTCAAGTTTATGTAATAATGTTTGTTTGTTGTGTATGTGATAAAGCGATGCTCATTCCCAAAATGGAAAATTAATGGGTTTACCATTTCCATTGACAATAGATTTGATTTCATATTTCATTTTCGGTTACCCTGCGGGAAATTGTTCCACTTAACAATTTACACTCGAGGAATAATTCCCCTCTCCTCTTAGCGATCATTTTTAATTAGTTCGCTTTGAGATGCTTCCTGTCTTAATTATTCATTGGTGAACGGATAATAGGCAGTAATACGATGATTATTCTCAGTAAGATCCCCGTTTCGTCTGCCCCTCACCAGCAACCCTCCATACACGGTGGATGAACAAATGAATGAACAAAATATGAATGAAGGAGATTTCGACTTAATCTCCTCAGCGTGGAGAAAATCTCCCCTGAATCTGAAAGCAAAAAAAAAAAAAAAAAAAGAGAGAGAGATAGGTATTAGTCTCGGGATGGATTTGTACTGATATATGGGCTAAATTCTGCTCGTGGTTCCCGTGGAATGATATTTCGAATATTACTCCGATTTAGCGTTTTTCTCCTATTTCTCTTTGGTTTTCCGTCCGCACTTTATTCTGTCCGCCCTCAGATCTTAAAAACTGCTGAGGCTAGAGGGCTGCAAATTGGTATGTTGGTCATCCACCCTCCAATCATCAAACATACCAAATTGCAGCCCTCTAGTCTCAGTAGTTTTTATTTTATTTGAGGTTAAGGTTAGCCATGATCGCGCGTCTGGCAACGCTATAAGACAGGCCACCACCGGGCCGTGGGTGAAAGTTTCATGGGCCGCGCTGAGAGTTGAGTGTTCATGGGCCTTGGCTGAGAGTTTCATGGGCCTTGGCTGAGAGTTTCATGGGCCACGGCTGAGAGTTTCATGAGCCACGGCTGAGAGTTTCATGGCCGCAGGTGAGAGTTTCATGGCCGCGGGTGAGAGTTTCATGGGCCGTGGTTGAGAGTTTCATGGGCCGTGGCTGAGAGTTTCATACAGCATTATACAGTGTACAGAAAACTCGATTGCACTGAAGAAACTTCCGCGCATTGTTTACTTATTTAATTGTGGAATGTTATTTAAGAACGCCAGAGAGGTGGATTAAAGGACATTTGACGACAGGATTTGTACAGATTTTTGTTTGCTTGAACTAAAGGAACGAGAGAGAGAGAGAGAGAGAGAGAGAGAGAGAGAGAGAGAGAGAGAGAGAGAGAGAGAGAGAGAGAGAGGGAGAGAGAATTACTCGTGAAATAAAATATCTTGGGAAGAGATATAGAAAGACAATAAAATTATGAGTGAGATTGAAAACGGCGTTTTAAAGAGAGAGAGAGAGAGAGAGAGAGCGAGAGAGAGATATGAATAAGGGAATTCCTAGTGAAACAAATAAAATTGTTAGTGAGATTGAAAACGGCGTTTTAAAGAGAGAGAGAGAGAGAGAGAGAGAGAGAGAGAGAGAGAGAGAGAGAGAGAGAGAGAGCGAGAGAGAGAGAGAGAGAGAATGTACGAAGACTCCAGTGAGATTGAGTATATTTCGAGAAAAAGAGATGAATGAGATAGCACACTGAGACTGAGAATGTTTCAGATGAGAGAGAGAGAGAGAGAGAGAGAGAGAGAGAGAGAGAGAGAGAGAGAATGTACGAAGGCTCCAGTGAGATTGAGTATATTTCGAGAAAAAGAGATGAATGAGATAGCACACTGAGACTGAGAATGTTTCAGATGAGAGAGAGAGAGAGAGAGAGAGAGAGAGAGAGAGAGAGATGGCATGTAATTTGCAGGCTTTGTACTTTGAGCAAATGCACCGTTGCTTTCCCCCTCCGGAAATTTGCATAAGCCATTCAGAATTCAATTTACGAACGCCATTTACAACATTATTTACCAACCCAATGCGGAGAAACAGGGAATGTCAACAATTACTTACTAGCGGAGCTAATATCTGTCACTAGCTGCTGTGTCGTTACGTTACCTGAGGAAGGATCTGCTGTTATTAGTCGTACGTTTACTAAATAGATGACAGTGGTGAAGTACCCCCGAGGTTTTTTTTGTATAGACTGGATGAAGGCTTCTCAGGTATAGGTTTTTTTCCTTTTTTTTCTTTTTTTTATGTCCCCTTTTCTGTTGTAATGTTTTCACTTTTCGCTGTCGTCATAATTTTAAATTTGACCGTACTTGTATATGTATGTATGTGTACACACATATAATATACAGTATATATACACATGTGTACACACACATATAATATATACTGTATATAACATATATACATATACATAATTATATATATTATATATATGTGTGTATATAATCTACTTGTATATGTATGTATGTGTACACACACACATAATATACAGTATATATACACATGTGTACACACATATAATATTTACTGTATATAACATGTATACATATACATAATTATATATATTATATATATATGTGTATATATAATATACTGGTCGCTGTTTACTAGATACATATGTAGTTGTAATAGCCGCAATGCCCTCTTAACTTATCGAATCCTTCGCGGTTTTTTGGATACGGTTGTCACTACGAAGCCTTCGATCCAAGTGCAAGAAATGTGAAGCAATTATGATGTCCGGTAGCGGAAAACGAACCCGCGTCCCAAATACAGTATATGAGAGAGAGAGAGAGAGAGAGAGAGAGAGAGAGAGAGAGAGAGAGAGAGAGCGAGCGAGCGCATAGATCTCATGGTTATGACACTCATTAATCATGAAAAGTTCGGAATTTCAATCCCCAGCAATTACGAAGCGGTCTGGAACTGTTCCTATGAATATATAGTCCCCGTGATGGCCTGAGCAGTGAATTATGTATTTGGCCGACTGTAGCAGGCTACTTGTATGTATAAAAATAAAATATATCTTTCTTAATGATGTATCCATTGCTATCATTTTTGTGTGTATAAACTATATTATATATATGTATGTATACTGTATATATATATATATATATATATATATATATATATATATATATATATATATATATTATATGTATATATATATCATATATATATATATATATATATATATATATATATATATATTATATATAATTATATATATAATATATAATATATTTATATATAATTATCTATATATTTATTTATTTATATAATAAACATAAATATATATATACATACATATATATATATATATATATATATATATATATATATATATATATATATATATTTATTTATATTGATAAACGTCATACAATCAATAACTAGCATACTCTCTCTCTCTCTCTCTCTCTCTCTCTCTCTCTCTCTCTCTCTCTCTCTCTCTCTCTCTCTCTCTCTCTCTGTGATGCGGTTTCAGTATTCAACATTCATGCAGTTTTCGTCTCTCCCTGCAGCTCGTTAAGCGCAGTGGTCTGGATTGGAATTAATCACAGCGAGAATTGTCCTATTTGCATTGAAAAGTTTTTACCTTGTAATGAGGATTTTAATCATACCAGTCCACTAATGGAACGTAAATAGGGTACGAGAAATTTGATATGAGGAGTTATTGTTGAAGGTGTATTTTTGTTTGTAATTGTGAGGCCCATTCTTGGAAGTAATGCCTAGATAATCCTTGTCGTGGCATTTATAGTACTTTTGGATTCGTTGTCAGTGATGTATATATGTATGTATGTATGTATGCATATATATATATATATATATATATGTGTGTGTGTGTGTGTATATGTACAGTATATATATATATATATATATATATATATATATATATATATATATATATATATATATATATATATATATATATATATATATATATGCAAATTTCGTTGAATTCTATGGCCTTTTGATTGTTGATCAACTCCTTATTAGTTTGACAATAGAATTCAACGAAATTTGCACACAAGAAAAACTTTGCCCCAAAAGCATATATATATATATATATATATATATATATATATATATATATATATATATATATATATATATATATATATATATATATATATATATATATATATATATATAATATGTGTGTGTGTAGCTGGCGTAAATTAGTGGTAGCGCAGTGGTCCCAAATTCATATATAGTCGTCCTTGAGTACCAGCGTCAGCTGGAGTCAAGGAACGAAGGTAGAAATGAATTTCGGCTCTGCAGTACATATTCCTGGTGAATTGAGGTCTGTACTGAGACTCGCACTCTCCATATCTCCGCCTTGAAAGCTAAAGTGCTAAAATTATAGCACTTTTCAAACTGATCGTTTATGTCGCTAATTCACGCGTGACCTTCACATACACTCAAATATTAAGCCTTGAATACACCTTTCTGTCTTTCTTTTCTGGTGTGTGTCACACGTAGAGCGAAGTGGGCGTTTTAGTTTTCTGTAAAAGGAAACTATTGTGCCGGCTTTGTCAGTCCGTCCGCACTTTTTTCTGTCGGCCCTCAGATTTTAAAAACTACTGAGGCTAGAGGGCTGCAAATTGGTACGTTGATCATCCACCCTCCAATCACCAAACATTCCAAATTGCAGCCCTCTAGCCTCAGTAGTTTTTATTTTATTTAAGGTTAAAGTTAGCCATAATCGTGCTTCTGGGAACGATATAGGATAGGCCAACACCAAGCCGTTGTTAAAGTTTCATGGGCCGTGGGCTGCAGCTCATACAGCATTGTACCGAGAACACCACCGAAAGGTAGATCAACTTTCGGTGGCCTTGATTATTCGCTGTAGCGAATAATCAGTGCGTCAACTGTACCTGGTTTCCCACTGAAACTGTGGGCCGTGTTGTTCTGAAAATGGATCTTTCCTAGGTAGTGACCCCCAAGGGTTTTCGAGGGTCGTTATCTAGGACCAATATTTTTGGGGGGTCATTATCTTTATGATATTTACACTCTTTCGTTCAGTGCTAACCAGGTATTTGTGTGGTGGTCGGTAATAAAGTCACAGGAAAAAAGTCACATTAATTTATGGTGGCAATTAAAG
Organism: Macrobrachium rosenbergii; assembly: GCA_039081455.1. Taxonomy (NCBI): domain Eukaryota; kingdom Metazoa; phylum Arthropoda; class Malacostraca; order Decapoda; family Palaemonidae; genus Macrobrachium; species Macrobrachium rosenbergii. Next base: position 28,689,633 of record JANJGK010000037.1, on the reverse strand, counting down.
CAGTTAAAGTGATAGAACAGAAAATATTTTGGATCTTTCCTAGATAGTGACCCCCAAGGGTTTTCGGGGGTCGTTATCTAGGACTAATATTTCTTGGGATCTTTCCTAGATAGTGACCCCCAAAGGTTTTCGTGGGTCGTTATCTAGGACTAATATTTCTCGGGATCTTTCCTAGATAGTGACCCCTAAGGGTTTTCGGGGGTCGTTATCTAGGACTAATATTTCTTGGGATCTTTCCTAGATAGTGACCCCCAAGGGTTTTCGTGGGTCGTTATCTAGGACTAATATTTCTCGGGATCTTTCCTAGATAGTGACCCCTAAGGGTTTTCGTGGGTCGTTATCTAGGACTAATATTTCTTGGGATCTTTCCTAGATAGTGACCCCCAAGGGTTTTCGTGGGTCGTTATCTAGGACTAATATTTCTCGGGATCTTTCCTAGATAGTGACCCCTAAGGGTTTTCGTGGGTCGTTATCTAGGACTAATATTTCTTGGGATCTTTCCTAGATAGTGACCCCCAAAGGTTTTCGGGGTTCGTTATCTAGGACTAATATTTCTTGGGATCTTTCCTAGATAGTGACCCCCAAAGGTTTTCGTGGGTCGTTGTCTAGGACTAATATTTCTTGGGATCTTTCCTAGACAGTGACCCCCAAAGGTTTTTGTGGGTCGTTATCTAGGACTAATATTTCTTGGGATCTTTCCTAGATAGTGACCCCCAAATGTTTTCGTGGGTCGTTATCTAGGACTAATATTTCTTGGGATCTTTCCTAGACAGTGACCCCCAAGGGTTTTCGGGGGTCATTATCTAGGACTAATATTTCTTGGGATCTTTCCTAGACAGTGACCCCCAAATGTTTTCGTGGGTCGTTATCTAGGACTAATATTTCTTGGGATCTTTCCTAGACAGTGACCCCCAAATGTTTTCGTGGGTCGTTATCTAGGACTAATATTTCTTGGGATCTTTCCTAGATAGTGACCCCCAAAGGTTTTCGTGAGTCGTTATCCAGGACTAATATTTCTTGGGATCTTTCCTAGATAGTGACCCCCAAGGGTTTTCGGGGGTCGTTATCTAGGACTAATATTTCTTGGGATCTTTCCTAGATAGTGACCCCCAAAGGTTTTTGTGGGTCGTTATCTATGACTAACATTTCTTTGGGGAGTCATTATCTTTATGATATTTACAGTCTTTTGTTTATGTTTATACAGATATCTCCAACGGGCTTGTACTAAACACGCCGCAAAGGTGGATACACACCGGGTTAAAACCCTTTGGAAGGGGTCACTATCTAGGAAAGATCCCTGAAAATTGAAAGCAAGCAAGCGCCCCTCTATCTCTGTGAGAGTCATATTTTTGGGTGTTGGTCACGTTGGCTCCTAAAAATCTACAAGTCGTTAAAGACAGACAAAAGCTGTGGCCTTGTTCTTTCTCGAATAAAAAAAAAAAACTAAAGTGGGTCACGTGGATCGAACGATATTGCCCATTCATTAAACTGGAATTTGCAGCCTCAAAGATCCTGTGAATTTAATTGATTCTCTCTCTCTCTCTCTCTCTCTCTCTCTCTCTCTCTCTCTCTCTCTCTCTCTCTCCTCATCGGATTGTTGGTCGCCCTTTCTGAAAAAAAGAAGAAGAAGAAAACGAATCGTTCTCTCGTATGTCTGTCCAATTTTAGTCCAATTCTCCTCGCTTCTCAAAAGTCTCCTTTTCACGGGTTCCACTTTACCACCTCTCTCTCTCTCTCTCTTTCCATGGATATTTATCGGTTCTCTTTGTTTCCTTTCGGGCGAAATTTATTCCATCCGCGTACCTTCCTCTCCTTCTTGTTCCTCCCTTTCTCCCCTTGTGTAGCCATCGCAAACCAAGAAAGATGAAGAAGAGAATTCGGAGCACTCCCTGTCGTGTCGAACGTTTGTCACCTCTGGAAATGTCACAGAGAGAGAGAGAGAGAGAGAGAGAGAGAGAGAGAGAGAGAGAGAGAGAGAGAGAGAGAGAGAGGAGGAGGACGTTTGGGGTGCTTTTTCCCCACTTGTGACAGGGGAAGCAGACCGTATCGACACTGACAGCAAACGAGAAAGAAAGTAAGGGCGTATCTGTGTGTCTCTCTCTCCTTTTCCCATTCTATTTCTTGAAGTTATTCTCCTCACAAGGAAGGTGTGATTCTCTAGCCCAACAAGCGGAATACATTCTTGCTGCTGTGCGAAGTATCTCTCTCTCTCTCTCTCTCTCTCTCTCTCTCTCTCTCTCTCTCTCTCTCTCTCTCTCTCTCTCTCTCTCATCTAAGAAAATTAATAGATGTGGGTGATCCGTATTTCGTGGGAAGTGTACCATCATAATATTGTCATAATGCGGGTGCCTTGGCCAGGTAATCTTCTTCCTTACTGGGTGTTAATTAATGTTTTCCTCAGGTATTTTCTCCTTTTTTGACATTTTGTGCTTTCAATGTTTTCCTCAGATATTTTCCCTTTTTTTGACATTTTGTGCTTTCAATGTTTTCCTCAGATATTTTCCCTTTTTTTGACATTTTGTTCTTTTACGTGTGAAATAGCACAGACTCGTAGGATCATAATGAAAGGATTCCATCCTCCAAACTTCTTTTGATCGTGGAAAACGCATTCCCGGAGGTCAGGTCTTTAGTGTCATTCATGATGGTAAATGATTAGTTTTTTACTTCTGAGTTTTCATTCGAGGAGTGCAGACGACGGCCCTGATTGGGACTGGTTCAGAAAATTCCGGGTGATTCATTTAACTTTGCCGGGAACGTCGATATATGCAAATCTGCCGACGCGTCCGGATCCACACTTCACTTGCAGACGGGGGTCGACGACCCCCTGAAGACATGAGATGCGACCTGGTCTCTCTTGACAATTTTTATATATTTATTTATTTCCTTTTGTTTTCCAAATACTGGAAGTCATCATATATTGATGACGCCGATGGTTTCAGTCCTCCCAAACGCTGTTGCCATCCGGGCGGGCGTCACCTGGGTAACCCCAACCGTCCACCTTGCCGTCACTCATGGATAGACCGTCTCACTCTCCGCTTCTGGACGGGGAGCGAACGCTGGTCCCCGAGAATACGAGGCCAACACGTTACCAACTGTACTACCCGGACAAATCAATTTTAAACTTGATGGAGCGAGGATTGTTATGCCAGGGTATTCCCAGGGTATTATCCGATCGAGGTCTTATGTGCTCCTAAGGTCGAACGTGCTCATGTCCTGCTAGGTCTCATGTTCTGAAAGTTGGGACATTTCTGTGATCTGGGCGATATTGGTTTGAGCAGACTCAGAAGCTAAAAAATGAACCTCGTTGGCACTTGGCTCATTCGTGTAAGCTTTAAAGAAATTCCTAAGTTCATATCATGTATAAATATTAGAATTTATGGCATTGTGATAATTTAATGTCGAAGTGATTTCATAAATTTTCACGCTGAAAATATTGTTGCTTCGTTAATTTTTTGCCGTTTGAGTCTAGTCGATGCAGATAGAGAGGAGCTTATGGTATCTGCTAATACGACAGAGGGAAATTATATATTTTAATTCCTATTCATTGAATAATTTTATTTAATTCTTAAGTTGAAAATTAAATATTTCTTTAAATTTTACGGATGGCTTTTCATTTTCCACTTTCTAAGGTTTGAGTGTATGTGTGATTTTTATTCATTGAATAATTTTATTTAATTCTTAAGTTGAAAATTAAATATTTCTTTAAATTTTACCGATGGTTTTTCATTTTCCACTTTCTAAGGTTTGAGTGTGTGTGTGTGTGTGTGTGTGTGTGTGTGTGTGTGTGTGTGTGTGTGTGTGTTTGCGCGCGCGCATGTGTGCTGAAATCCTATAATCGTTTCTTTTCGGAGTCTCACGGTTCATTGGCTACAATTCGCGGACCTTTGCTGCTGAATTGTTATTTTCCAGCGATTTTATTGCTGCTAGGTTATTTGTTTCCCCGATTTTTTCGGTTCACTGGGTATATTTCATGGGCATTTGCTGGCCAGTAGTCATATTTCCTCGTTTCTGTTTTCTCACGGGAAAATATCTTTGTTTCCCGGTGTTTTTTAATGTTGATTTGTATGTTTCATTGGTTTTTTTCCGTTAAATTATCATATTTCCAGGACTTTTCCCTAGGTAAACAACGTAGGTAGGTGGTACCGTCAGTGCACTTCATGCGGTGCACTGTAGGCATTACCCAAGGTTCTTTGCAGCGTGTCTTAGGCCCCTAGCTGCAACCCCTTTCGTTCCTTTTACTATACCTCCTTTCATATTCTCTTTCTTCCGTCTTACTTTCCATCCTCTCCTAACAATTGTTTCATAGTGCAACTGCTTTGAGGTTTTCCTCTTGTTACACCTTTCAAACCTTTTACTGTCAATTTCCCTTTCAGCGCTGAATGGCCTCATTGGTCCCAGTGCTTGGCCTCTGGCCTAAATTCTACATTCAATTCATTCCTAGGTAAATTACAATGTTTCCAGAATCTCACGATACATTAGTTCTATCTGCAATTAAAAAATAACAGGTCGAGCATTCGATTAAAGATCAAATGATGGTTTTTCCCCGATTGCGCCGGTCATATCTGCACTTGACTGATTGCATTTGCAGCGTTCTGTTCACGGTCAGATTATTTTCTTTCCCGGGTTTTCACGGCTGTTGCACTCCGCTCTCATCTGCGAGAGTTGATGACGAATGGTGGCCAGCTTATCTTCGGATTCCTAGCCGTTGGAACGAAATTGCCTGGAATGATGTGCGTCTGTCGGGAATGTCGGGAACGTTGCGGAAGAACCCAGTCACTGTTTTCGTTCTCTGGTCTTCACCACGTTTTTGAGTCAGAAAACTATTATAGAGATGGCTATAATTATTCGCCCGTCCGCCCGCACTTTTTCTGTCCGCCCTCAGATCTTCAAAACTGCTGAGGAGGCTAGAGGGCTGCAAATTGGTTTTTTGATCATCCACCCTCCAGTCATCGTACATACCAAATTGCAGCCCTCCAGCCTAAGTAGTTTTTATTTGATTCAAGGTTAAAGTTAGCCATGATCGGGCGTCTGGGATCGCTAGAGGTGCCAACAACACAGGCCACCACAGGGCCGTGGCTGAAAGTTTCATGGGCCGCAGCTGAGAGTTTCATGAGCCGTGACTGGGAGTTTCATACAGCATTATACGCTGTACAGAAAACTCGATTACGCTGAAGAAGCTTCAGCACATTTTTTACTTTTTTTTTCTCGATAATATCCCGTATTGCGTTAGATAGATAGATAGATAGATAGATAGATAGATAGATAGATTTTTTGTGATTTCCCAATGTCAGATCCAACTTTATTAATCGAATTTAATACTTAGTATCATATGCCCATTGAAATAATTATGTAAAAAGAGATAGTTATCCTTTTGTAAAATTTAGTTTTATTGGAAAATTGTCCAGTAAGTTGCCTGCGACTGATTAATTTGTAAATTGCAGATTCCGGGAATATCCATCAGAGGTATAAAGCCGTGACGTTTATGATTTTTATTTGCATCTGATTACAAAAATCACGGGAAATGCAAATGCGTATTTGCCATCGGTTATGCGCAGTTGAACGCGAAAGAAAAGAATGTTCGTCTCTCGGACAAAACTGTCTGAGAATTCGAATGCATTTATGTCTTCGTTTCTTAATAACTGCTATATAACTGTCAAAAGTATACCTTAGTTTAACCAGACAACTGCGTATATAACTGTCAAAAGTTAAGTATACCTTAGTTTAACCAGACAACTGCGTATATAACTGTCAAAAGTTAAGTATACCTTAGCTTAACCAGACCACTGCGTATATAACTGTCAAAAGTTAAGTATACCTTAGTTTAACCAGACGACTGAGCTGATTAACAGCTCTCCTAGGGCTGGCCCGAAGGATTAGATTTATTTTACGTGGCTAAGAACCAATTGGCTACCTAGCAACGGGACCTACAACTTATTGTGGAATCCGAACCGCATTATAGCGAGAAATGAATTTCTATCACCAGAAATAAATTCCTCTAATTTTTCATTGGCCGGCTGGAGACTCGAACTCGGGTCTAGCAGAGTGCTAGCCGAGAACTCTACCGACTCATCCGACGAGGAACCTGTAACTGTCAAAAACATGATTGTTTGAGGTTCTCGTTGGTTAGTTTTTCATACAAAGCTTTCAGGATATGAAAAGGTGTTATTGTTTGGCATGATTATAGCTGTTAGTGCAGTATAATTCGCCCTACTTTAGTTTTTTTTATTTTAACCAAGTTCAGTATAATTCGCCCTACTTTAGTTTTTTATTTTAACCAAGTGCAGTATAATTCGCCCTACTTTAGTTTTTTATTTTAACCAAGTTCGGTATAATTCGCCCTACTTTAGTTTTTTTATTTTAACCAAGTGCAGTATAATTCGCCCTACTTTAGTTTTTATTTTAACCAAGTGCAGTATAATTCGCCCTACTTTACTTTTTTATTTTAACCAAGTGCAGTATAATTCGCCCTACTTTAGTTTTTTTATTTTAACCAAGTGCAGTATAATTCGCCCTACTTTAGTTTTTTTATTTTAACCAAGTGCAGTATAATTCACCCTACTTTAGTTTTTTATTTTAACCAAGTGCAGTATAATTCGCCCTACTTTAGTTTTTTATTTTAACCAAGTTCAGTATAATTCGCCTTACTTTAGTTTTTTTATTTTAACCAAGTTCAGTATAATTCGCCCTACTTTAGTTTTTTATTTTATCCAAGTGCAGTATAATTCGCCCTACTTTAGTTTTTTTATTTTAACCATGTGCAGTATAATTCGCCCTACTTTATTTTTTTTATTTTAACCATGTGCAGTATAATTCGCCCTACTTTAGTTTTTTATTTTAACCAAGTGCAGTATAATTCGCCCTACTTTAGTTTTTTATTTTAACCAAGTGCAGTATAATTCGCCCTACTTTAGTTTTTTTATTTTAACCAAGTTCAGTATAATTCGCCCTACTTTAGTTTTTTATTTTAGCCAAGTGCAGTATAATTCGCCCTACTTTAGTTTTTTTATTTTAACCATGTGCAGTATAATTCGCCCTACTTTAGTTTTTTTTATTTTAACCAAGTGCAGTATAATTCGCCCTACTTTAGTTTTTTATTTTAACCATAAGCCCAGTTGGCTTGGATGGATAGTGCACAGTTAATAACAGTGGACGGTTGGTTGTATTTTGTTTTTAGCTTAAATCGGCCTCAGGCCACCAGGGGTCCCTCCCCAAAGTCTGGTATGTATGAATGTAAGGTTCTAAAGGGGATAAGGGAGCCCAGACCCCATAGGCGTTACAGAAAATGAAATTCCGTATTTTGGAAGCTTGCTTAGTAAGTTTGTGGCCGTTATGACCGATGATCGCAATCCATAAAACTCTCGCAATAGCACGAGCCATTAAAATAAATGAAGAGAGCCTCAATGGCGTAAATGTAAATATATACTAGAAATATGTAGTCAAAGCTAAAGCTTTCGAGAACATGTTCGATTCTCGTTGAGATTTACACCGTTGTGGATTTCTAACCAATAATCTTCCGCTGGGGGGTAGTGCTATCAGTGCACCTTATGCGGTGCACTGTAGGCATTACTCAAGGTTCTTTGCAGCGTGCCTTCCTTAGGCCCCTAGATGCTACAACCCCTTTCGTTCCTATTACCGTACCTCCTTTCATATTCTCTTCCATCTTACTTTCCTTAACCCTCTCCTAACAATTGATTCATAGTGCAACTGCTTTGAGGTTTTCCTCCTGTTACACCTTTCAAACTTTTGACTGCCAGTTTCCGTTTCAGCGCTGAATGACCTCATTGGTCCCCAGTGGTTGGCCTTTGGCCTAAATTCTACATTCGATTCAATTTGCGGTGTTCGTGGTATCGACATATTAAGTTACAGGGCATGATGGAACTTTGGAGAATGCTATCTTTAGTCACATTTGGGTATTTCCTCTTGCCATTGGTTGTGGGTATTTCCTCTTGCCATTGGTTGTAGTACAACTCTGTACTTAAAGGGACCACCGAAATCTCTGTGGCTTCGGTACCAAGGCAACGCAATTGTATCCAAAAATGTCCGTGGCCCAAGTGGTACTGATTACCACAACCTCGGCAACAGTCGATTGGAAATGTTTTGACCACTCATTTCGCACACGTGTATCCTTTGTTATTTTGTTTTTTTCTGGAGTCATTTCCATTAAGAAAAGCGGCATACGTTTATTATATATATATATATGCATATATATATATATATATATATATATATATATATATATATATATATATATATATATATATATATATATATATATGTATATATATATATATATATATATATATATATATATATATATATACTCGTGTATATCTGTATATATATATGTAATTGTAATAGCCACAATGCCCTCTTAACTTCTCGAATTCTTCGCGCTTTTTTTTTTTTTCTTTTGGATATGCTTGTCAATCCAAGCACAAGTAATTGAAGAGGGCATTGTGGCTATTACAATTACATATATGTATCTGGTAAAAAGTGACCAGTAGATTCTACATTTTTATATATATATATATATATATATATATATATATATATATATATATATATATATATATATATATATATATATATATACAGAGAGAGAGAGAGAGAGAGAGAGAGAGAGAGAGAGAGAGAGAGATTGAAAACTACCACCAAGGGTTGGAGATACCTCCTTCCCACGCCACTGACTGTCGTTTTGGCTGTATGTTGCCTAGCATTATTTACTCAGCTCTCAGAATAACTGAGAGAGGGTTCCGACGTCCTTGTCCACAAAGACTTTCAGGTGAAACAGCAATGGAACCCGTGATGTATTAGACGAGATTCTTATCCGTCGCGTCGTCTTGATCACGTCTTTATTTAAAGATAAAATGACTCCATACACGAGAACATTTGCAATGCTAAATTTACTGGTGTGCATTATTCGCAGTTAGACTTTCCCACTGTTCATTGCTGTCATGTGAATCAGTTTTTCTTTTCTATTTAGGGTGAAATTGTTTGCTCATATACCAGTTGTTTTTGTTATAGTTAATCCTAAGTGTTTGAAAGATTCAACTTCGTCCAATCTTTCTCCAGCTGCTGTTGTTCCGTCCCTTTGCGCATCTCCGTCCTCGTTACTTTTGCTTTTCTCAGATTTATCTTGAGTCTCTTCTCTCCAGAAATGTGTAGCATTCTGTCGAGCAAGATCTGCAAATCATGTGGTACATATGCCCACTGGGCATTTGCGTTTGATGCAGTGCTAACTGGGTATTTGTGTGGTGGCCGGCAATAAAGTCACAGGGGGAAAAAAGTCGCATTAATTTATGGTGGCAATTAAAGCAATTTATAGTGATAAAACGGAAAATATTTTGGATCTTTCCTAGATAGTGACTCCCAAGGGTTTTCGGGGGTCGTTATCTAGGACTAATATTTCTTGGGGGGTCATTCTGTTTATGATATTTAGTCTTTTGTTTATGTTTTTACGGAAACCCCCATCGGGCTTGTACTAAACACGCCGCAAAGGTGGATACATATCGGGTTAACACCCTTGGGGTCACTATCTAGGAAAGATTGTGACTTTTTTTCTGTTACTTTTTTACCTGGGTTATTTTGTGTTGCCACAATCGAGAGCGAAAACAATTCTTGATTAGGTTTTGGAATAAGAAAAATTTATATTAAACAATGTAGTAAGTAGCTCCCAAAAATTGAACATGTCATATACGGTCAATGAAGAAAAGCACTTAACGGCAACAAGAGTAGCTGACACACAATCGCATTAAACAAATTGAAATCAGCAGTGATGAAAAGTGTTATAAGGATATAAAAAAAAGCGTAAAAATACGCCGAAATTTTCGTCGGCGCTATCAAGTTTTCGGTACAGCCGCTACAGCCTGTAATCAAGGACGCCGAAAATAGATCTATCTTTCGTTGGTCTCGGTATAATGCTGTATGAGCCGCAGCCCGTGAAACTTTAACCACGACCCGGTGGCAGCCTGGCCTATATCGTTGCCAGAAGCACGGTTATGTCTAACTTTAACCTTAAATCAAATAAAAACTACTGAGGCTAGAAAGCTGCAATTTGGTATGTTGGATGACTGGAGGGTGGATGATCAACATACCAATTTGCAGTTTTCTACCCTCAGTAGTTTTTAAGATCTGAGGGCGGACGGAAAAAGTGAGGACGGACAGACAAAGCTGGCACAATAGTTTTTTTTTTTTAGAAAACTTAAAAAAAGGACTCCAGGAGAACCCTGCTTCAAATGACTGCGCGCGGAACAAGGGGTGACAACGAAAGTAATTACTGCATAATCTTGATTCAGAGTTATGCTTTGTGAGCGTGTTAGGAGAGGCGAGAGTTCCGAGACGAGAGAAAGCCTCGAATCCCCCCTGGGATATCTGCTCAGTTGTTGGATCGTCAACAAAGGGATGAGGAAAAACGTGGCCAGGCATAAAGTGGAGGCAAACGAGCTTTGATCAAAGCGTACACGCGCGCGCACACACACACACACACACACATATATACCCCGGTACCAACACCGCCACTTCTTCCGAAGCTGCTTGGAGTGGCGTGGGTCTTCCGGGAGAGAGAGAGAGAGAGAGAGAGAGAGAGAGAGAGAGAGAGAGATAAAAACCAAACGCGCGTGCAAGCATACACTCGGGCACCAACGCCGTTGCTTGCTTGGGGTGGTGTAACAGTTCTCTCAGGAAAGAGAGATCAAAGCCCTTGCACGCGCGTGCACACATATGTACTCAGGTTACCAAAACCGTTGCCACTTCCGCCGTTGATTGCGATGGTGTATTCTTCCAGGAAGGAGAGAGAGAGAGAGAGATTGTGGGAGAGAAAGAAAGAGAGAGGGAGAGAGAGAAAGAGGGAGAGAGAGATTGTGGGAGAGAAAGAAAGAGAGAGAGAAAAAAAGAGGGAGAGAGAGAAAATGAGGGAGAGAGAGAAAATGAGGGAGAGAGAGAAAATGAGGGAGAGAGAGGGAAAGTGAGAGAAAAAGAGAGAGAGAGATTGTGGGAGAGAGAGATTGAGGAAGAGAGAGAGAGAGAGAGAGAGATCAAAGCACTCACACGCGCGTGCATAAGCACACACAAACACACACACGCTCACACACACATACATCTCCCTCTGTTGCCTTTGGCTGGCGTAGTTCTCCCAGAAGAGAGAGAGAGAGAGAGAGAGAGAGTGGTATAGAATATGACTGCGAATTAAAAGGAAAAACTGGGTTGTGGGAAATACAAGAAAGGAGGGGAGCGAGATAACAAAAATACAAGGGTGAAGTTTAAAATAGAATTTGGGATATTGGCAGGAGAGAGAGAGAGAGAGAGAGAGAGAGAGAGAGAGAGAGAGAGAGAGAGAGAGAGAGAGAGAGAGAGACTGATAACAAGAGGAAAGCCGCAACTGAACCATCTCTGTATTGTGTAAAATTTGTTCTTCTACAAAATAATTTCATGGAAGAGGTATGATGTTTTTATTTAAAAATTTGACATTGTAATTTTTTGTATCGACTTCTCATTCACCAAGCACATTATTTTACTATTATATTACGAGTTCGGAAATTTTAGCAATGGTAAGATAGAGAAGCTGGACAGGAAAATGTGTTGGGGCGAAAGGAAACGGGTGAAAAATAAATGCAGAAAGGAGTGAAGCTGGGGCCTAAGGTATTTTCATGGCTAAGCCACTCGAATATTGCATAGGTCACTCTCATGAATTTGATGAATGCCATGATTCACCTGGATGCATTTTCCCGAGATGCAACCGAGTACTGGGACCTTTCCCTAAGAATAGCCGGACGCCATTTCTTAAAAACTAACCATAGAATTTTCTTGAAAATAATCTCACCATGTTTCCCAAACCCAATTTACTCTTGAAGTATCTAACCTAACTTAACTTAGGGACGTGGCAAAAAAAAAACCGGTGCTGGTGCAATACTAGCACACATCTCAGGAATTGTGGGATGGCGACGAATGCTGCAAAGAGACTAATGATTATTGTTATTATTGTTGTAGAGCTATCGAGTTCCTTATCTTAACAGGCCCGTTAACGCTAGCCTGGGTACACCCATCCCACATTCGTCTCGGCACTTTTCGGATTGCTCGGACTGATGTGGAATTTTGGAACTCTCTCCCTGCTGCAGGTTACCCTGCTTTCTTTGACCCTCAAGTGCTTTAGGTTTGTATGTCCCTTCCTCCGCAGTTAGGCAAAGTTTTTCCCATCTACCTTTTCTTGATTCCATCTAGCATCGGCAGAGGTTGGACACAAGGTTGCATGTTCACTTGTCCAGCATTCTGCCCCAAAACTGCAGTATCTGGAAAATTTTCGAAATTGAGATATGCCACCTATTGGGCTCTTAAAACGTTAATACGCAAGTTACTGCAGTTTCAGAATGATCCTTCGGTGCTTTATTTAGGGGGTCCCATTTGCAGTATCTGCAAAATCAGTAGTAAGGCAAGGGACAACTGCAGTATCTACCATTTTTCTCAGTTTTGTATTTTTGCTGATGCTGCAGTCTTCCATTTTAGGGCAGCATTTTCCTTTGCATTGCAGAAAAATTTGATTAGACTCTGTATAGGTAGAAAGGTAAGCAGATTTTGAATATAAGAATACTTGTCTATTTTTCTTCTGTTTTCTCCGCATTTATTTTGTATCTGCATAACACATTTATTGTATTTTTTTAAGCTTGATTAGCAAGCGCATTGCCTTTTTTGAGTGAATGATCCGGTAGGCGTCGCTTCGGACTTGTGGAGACTAGTCTTTTGTATTCAGACTTGAGCTTGGTGTTGGTAATGCCACCTACCTCCCGGTGCAATATTTTCAGAACCCCCGTGCCAAGGACCCTTTAAATTTCGTGGGGAGACGTATGGCCCTCGAAGACCCATTTTGGGTTCGGGTACATTCATTTTATCCTGCAAGCACACATTAGATAATATATATACTGTATATATATATATATATTTTTTTTCAGTATGGTGATATCTTTTTGCACGCTCAATGACATTAGTTGATATTTTTATAATGAAGTCCTTGTCATCAAGTTTCTGGATGGCATCAATTTTATTTGTTCAGCATTATCATCATACCATTTTCCATATTTCAGTACGATTCGTCTTATCTCTCTCTCTCTCTCTCTCTCTCTCTCTCTCTCTCTCTCTCTCTCTCTCTCTCTCTCTCTGAGTGAAATGCTCTTGCTTGCAAGAAAATTATAGTAATGGACATCTCCTTTATGATGATAAAAAAAAAAAAAGAGTCTCTTTACTTTCGAATTCAGCGCATCGTCCATTGTCAACAGCGACAAAGATTTCTCTCGGACACTTAGACCATCAGTAAATTTGTTTCATATACGGCCTCGTATCTCTTGTTTAATATTAATGTCATTCCAATACTGCGGAAACAATGCTTTGAGGTGAGAGGGTGATTTTGACCATTGGAAATGTTTTTACGGACCCGGCTGCAATTGACGAGAGGGGGAAAGGGAGAGAGGACGAATTCGCGAAAGGATTTTTGAAACTGGGAGGGAAGATATATTTACCGAATGCTTTCATTCACATCTAGGGAATGGCCACATTGCTGTTGTTAAGATCTCTGCAACACAGATACGGAAAGCATCGACGTTATCGTTTTGCAAGACATAGTTGATTCCCCCTTTAGTAAAGGACTCGATATTTTCCGAGCGTTATTATTGCTGTCGTTGGTAGTTGTAAGAATTGGTAGTATGAATGGAGACAGGTATTTAGGTGTTTAGTTCAAAACCGGATCTGCCCCTGCATACCTTTTATCCGTATTTGAATGTAGACTTTATAAGCAGTTTATAAGTATCTTACCCCCGTGGGGGGGGGGGCCTGTTAGTGCCGTCAGTACACCTCATGCGGTGCATTGTAGGGCGTTACTGAAGGTTCTTTGCAGCGTGCCTCCGGCCCCTAGCTGCAACCCTTTTCGTTCCCTTTACCGTACCTCCTTTCATATTCTCTTTCGTCCATCTTACTTTCCACCCTCTCCTAACAATTGATTCTTAGCGCATCTGCGAGGTTTCCCTCCTGTTACACCTTTCAAACCTCCTACTGTCAATTTCCGTTTCAGCGCTGAATTTCAAGTCAGTGGCCCCTTTGGTGTGCTTGTTCCATGCCAATAGGTTTCATCTACTGTAATAATAATAATCATAATAATAATAATAATAATAATAATAATAATAATAATAATAATAATAATAATAATACAAGCATCATCTTCTTGTATTCTTAACCTTTTGTCACACACAATGTTCATTGAGAGGAGATGCTCGGGAGTCTGCAGTAGACATGTATTGCCTTAGCAGTTCTCTTAAAAATGCTTGTCATTTATGTTGTGCTTGGGTGGCATGAGCGTTTCTCTCGCTATTTGTACAACTGCGTGACTCCTGAGCGTGACCTCAGCCTCTCTACTCAACGTGTCCACAGGTCCTGAGTTCTTTCTTTGAAGGCACATTCGGTACATTTTCCCCTCCTTTGCTTACTAGTTTTAGACACTCATTTGTTTGATGATGCCAAACTTTCAATTTTTTTTTTTTTTTTTTTTTAGATTTCATTAGGATTGGTTAACTGAATTATAACTAAATCAAGAACAAGTTAAATGTGTAGAATCTGAAAGTAATAGTTTCCAACGTTGGCAAGGGAGGTAGAAGTGTCGCTTTTTTTTAAAAATGTGACTTTTTTCTTTTCTTAAGAAACTTGATAGTCAGTTATATTGCCCTTGGTTGTGTGTGTGTGTGTATATACATATGTATGTATGTATATATATATGTATATATATATATATATATATATATATATATATATATATATATATATATATATATATATATGCTACAGGCAGATAGCGAAACCAGGAGCTAGTACTCAACATGGCGAAACAGTGACTCAACTACACAGTTTCTCCGTGTTTAGTGCTAGCCCCTGGGGGGTCAAATGTTTTTCGCCGTGTTTAGTACTAGTTCCTGGGGGTCAAATGTTTTTTGCCGTGTTTAGTACTAGTTCCTGGGGGGTCAAATGCTTTTCGCCGTGTTTAGTACTAGTTCCTGGGGGTCAAATGTTTTTTGCCGTGTTGAGTACTAGCTCCTGGGGGTCAAATGTTTTTCGCCGTGTAGAGCACTAGCTCTGGGGGTCAAATGTTTTTCGCCGTGTTTAGTACTAGTTCCTGGGGGTCAAATGTTTTTCGCCGTGTAGAGCACTAGCTCCTGGGGGTCAAATGTTTTTTGCCATGTTTAGTACTAGTTCCTAGGGGTCAAATGTTTTTTGCTGTGTTGAGTACTAGCTCCTGGGGGTCAAATGTTTTTTGCCGTGTTTAGTACTAGTTCCTGGGGGTCAAATGTTTTTCGCCGTGTAGAGCACTAGCTCCTGGGGGTCAAATGTTTTTTTGCCGTGTTTAGTACTAGTTCCTGGGGGTCAAATGTTTTTCGCCGTGTTGAGTACTAGCTCCTGGGGGTCAAATGTTTTTCGCCATGTAGAGCACTAGCTCCTGGGGGTCAAATGTTTTTTGCCGTGTTTAGTACTAGTTCCTGGGGGTCAAATGTTTTTCGCCGTGTAGAGCACTAGCTCCTGGGGGTCAAATGTTTTTCGCCGTGTAGAGCACTAGCTCCTGGGGGTCAAATGTTTTTCGCCGTGTAGAGCATTAGCTCCTGGGGGTCAAATGTTTTTCGCCGTGTAGAGCACTAGCTCCTGGGGGTCAAATGTTTTTCGCCGTGTTTAGTACTAGTTCCTGGGGGTCAAATGTTTTTTTTTGCCGTGTAGAGCACTAGCTCTTGGGGGTCAAATGTTTTTTGCCGTGTTTAGCACTAGTTCCTGGGGGTCAAATGTTTTTTGCTGTGTTGAGTACTAGCTCCTGGGGTCAAATGTTTTTTGCCGTGTTTAGTATTAGTTCCTGGGGGTCAAATGTTTTTTGCCGTGTAGAGCACTAGCTCCTGGGTGTCAAATGTTTTTTGCTGTGTTTAGTACTAGTTCCTGGGGGTCAAATGTTTTTTGCCGTGTTGAGTACTAGCTCCTGGGGGTCAAATGTTTTTCGCCGTGTAGAGCACTAGCTCCTGGGGGTCAAATGTTTTTCGCCGTGTTTAGTACTAGTTCCTGTGGGTCAAATGTTTTTTGCCGTGTAGAGCACTAGCTCCTGGGGGTCAAATGTTTTTCGCCGTGTTTAGTACTAGTTCCTGGGGGTCAAATGTTTTTCGCCGTGTTGAGTACTAGCTCCTGGGGGTCAAATGTTTTTCGCCGTGTTGAGTACTAGCTCCTGGGGGTCAAATGTTTTTTGCCGTGTTTAGTACTAGCCCCTGGGGCATCAAACCTCCCTAAGTGTATTTCGCTATCTGCCTGTAGCATATATATATATATATATATATATATATATATATATATATATATATATATATATATATATATATATATATAATCATGTGTGTGTATTTGTATGTGTGTATATACACACACACCAATCTACATGCCTAAAATCACAGTGACAAATGGTGTATGTATACAGATGTACCATATGAAAAATGAAACACTGGGTGTACTGTAGTTCCTGACTGGTTTCATCTTTGTATCCGAGAAGACAATGTCATCTTCTAGAGGTCTGATAATTAGGGGTAGAAAATTACCAGTGTTGCATTTCCTTGTGGTATAGCTGAGAACATGTGTATATGTATACATATAGACATATATATAATATATATATATATATAATTATATATATATATATACAAAACATATATAAATATATATATATATATATATATATATATATATATATATATATATATATATATATATATCACACATTACCACAGGTGAAAAATAAGAAACGGGGTGTAGGTCCTGACCGGTTTCGACTTTATTTCCAAGCCATTGACGAAGGACTGATACAGAGTGTGAGAAGTCACAAATATATATACTACAAGAACAGTACTGACGAACATACACAACCGTTAGAGGCTCCATATCCCCACTCAGGCCGGTGTCGAGGTAGGAGTGGCCTTTAAAACTCATTTGGCTAAAAATCACAATAGACTCTCAGGGGACATTGCTGATAAACAGACCATACCCCACCTCAGATCCACACCTGACAGGTGTCATGGAGGCGGAGTTTGGAAACTCATTAACATTACTACCCTCGTACTGTGTTTACAAATATGATAATCCTATTTTCATATATCTCTACTGCCCACCTTAAAGTTTAAACAATTTACAAATTTCTTTTGATATTAAAGGATCAAGTTTATACATCCCTTGACTGATATTCATATTATGGTTGTAACTTTCTTTTATGAAGCTAGATTCAATGATGTTCCTTTCCAGTGCATTATTAGAATATACAATCCTTTTTGCCCCTTCCCAGTTGATAGCATGATTGTTCTCACTAACATGTACAAATCATGCTATCAACTGGGAAGGGGCAAAAAGGATTGTATATTCTAATAATGCACTGGAAAGGAACATCATTGAATCTAGCTTCATAAAAGAAAGTTACAACCATAATATGAATATCAGTCAAGGGATGTATAAACTTGATCCTTTAATATCAAAAGAAATTTGTAAATTGTTTAAACTTTAAGGTGGGCAGTAGAGATATATGAAAATAGGATTATCATATTTGTAAACACAGTACGAGGGTAGTAATGTTAATGAGTTTCCAAACTCCGCCTCCATGACACCTGTCAGGTGTGGATCTGAGGTGGGGTATGGTCTGTTTATCAGCAATGTCCCCTGAGAGTCTATTGTGATTTTTAGCCAAATGAGTTTTAAAGGCCACTCCTACCTCGACACCGGCCTGAGTGGGGATATGGAGCCTCTAACGGTTGTGTATGTTCGTCAGTACTGTTCTTGTAGTATATATATTTGTGACTTCTCACACTCTGTATCAGTCCTTCGTCAATGGCTTGGAAATAAAGTCGAAACCGGTCAGGACCTACACCCCGTTTCTTATTTTTCACCTGTGGTAATGTGTGATAAATGAATCACGTACAAAAGTGATAATAATCATATATATATATATATATACTCGCACACACACATATATAATTAAATCAGGCATAAATCGTCAAGAGCTCTCTCTCTCTCTCTCTCTCTCTCTCTCTCTCTCTCTCTCTCTCTCTCTCTCTCTCTCTCTCTCTCTCTCTCCCCGAGAGAAAATGATCTAAGCACGAAAATCAACTTTCGCTGGAGGGTTCCCGGAGCAGAATTACGTCAGATTTTCGTAACCTTATTCCCTATTCATTTCCGCCTCTCCTTCATCCAAACTTTGCCATTCGATTGCGGTAATGAATTATAAATCGCCGTCTCTGGAATTGGAATGGTTCCAGTCAGCTTATTATAACCCTGACGTTCCAAAGGCGAGTTTCCAGCGCTATCCAGGGACCCTGAATCTTCTCCCGAGCATTCCCAAATTCCAGCTTAATTCTGCATGACAGCTCCCGGGCTTTGGTTAATAATTCCGGCAGTGTTGAGAGGCAGCGCCTGTTATTATTACAGTTAATGAGGGAATCGAAAGGCTTTGGAATTGTCTCCCAGCCTCCGTTTTCCCAAGCTGAAATGATTTGGATTCTATCAGGAGGCGGGCTTATCAACTTTCTCCGATGATGATTCGTCATCTTATACTTAAAGGGTTTTAATTTACGTCTTATCTGCCTTTGTATTGAAAGGAAAGGAATGGGGTATGTTTTCATAGATTCGTCGAAATTTTACTTGTCAACTTGCATATGTACGATTAATTTAAATGTTATTTTATATCATGTTTGCATATCGACTCCGGAAACTCCACTGCTGGAGTGAGCCTAGTCATGGCTGTCAGGATATTTTCACCTTTCTGTGTAAAGTAAGGAGAGCCCCGTAGGGGGTTAGTGCCGTCAGTGTACCTCATGCGGTGCACTGTAGGCATCACTTAAGGTTCTTAGCAGCGCGCCTTCGACCCCTAGCTGCAACCCCTTTCGTTCTTTTACTGTACTTCCTTTCATATTCTCTTTCTTCCATCTGACTTTCCGCCCTCTCCTAACAATTGATTCATAGTGCAACTGCGAGATTTTCCTCCTGTTACACCCTTCAAACCTTTTACTCTCAATTTCCATTTGAGCGCTGAATGACCTCATAGGTCCCAGTGCTTGGCCTTTGGCCTAAATTCTACATTCAAGCAAGGTAAAATCACATTCAAGAGTTGGGCTACAAAGTACTTTGTCCCTCACCTTTAAACATAAGCTTCCTCAGACCCGACAAATTGTCCAGCGGCCCTCAGCAGAGTACAGACCGTATGGAAAGTTTGTCAAAAACAGTCTTTTGCCGCTGACTTTTTCTTCTGTTCTTTATTCAACTTTAATAGATATATATCTTGTCTTTTATATATATTTCCGCCTCCCCCATGACCTACATTGATTGTATCACGTGAAGAATTTTGCACTGTGCCAGATTCCCTTCTTGGTTGGGGAAGAGACGCGAAAGAGGAGTTTCACAGCGGGAAACTAAACGGTGATTGAATTTGGCTTCCTTTGAAATAAATAAATCTTTCCTCTAGTATTATTATTATTTTTATTAAATCTTTCATCTATTATTATTATTATTATTATTATTATTATTATTATTATTATTATTATTATTATTATTATTATTATTATTCAGAAGATGAAACCTATTCGTAAGGAACAAACCGCAGGAGCCATTAACTTGAAACTCCAGCTTCCAAAGAATATTAAGGTGTTCATTAGGAAGAAGTAAGAGTCGGTAAAGAAAAATACAGAAAGAAGAGATCCCACTCATTAAAAAAAATATATAAATCAATAAATTAACAAACTGATAAAAATGTATTAAAATGCGAGGAGAATAGTGCTTAGTAAACGTTCTTTCAAAGGAAGTCTTTTTTCCCCTACGACATATATGACAAAAGAAATTATATGACTTCACTGGGAAAAAGTGAAATGCGTCTGTATTTTCCCAATTTTAAGTCATATTCTAAACCGTTCTTTCTCACAACTCATTCCTTGAGCACAGCAGAATCTCCCTTGCAGGTGTTTAGTGCAGATAATATTTCTCGGGTGAATTACTGCCGCAATTTTTGCACGCGGATGTGCCGTCTTTTAACTATTCATGGATTTTGGGGAAAAAAACTGAAGAAAGACGATTTTAAGTGGATATATATATATATATCCAGACTTAAAATCCCCTTCACATTTCTTTCTTCAGTTATATATATATATATATATATATATATATATATATATATATATATATATATATATATATATATATATATATATATATATATATATATATATATGACATTTTTTTATCACACCGTGATTTACATACAATCATGAAGCTACAAATGTCGCTTAATATCAAATCCACGCTACCTCGGGAATATCCCCGATGGGGAATTATCATCGAATGGACGGGCACTGCCGAGTCTCGATCCCGCGACACAGATACGCATCCAGCAACTCCAGTCGACGTTACCACTGAGCTTGACCGTCCATTTATCACTTAGAAATTCCCCTTCGGTGATAATTCCCCATCGGGGATATTCCCGAGGCAGCGTGGGTTTGATATTAAGCGACATTTGTAGCTTCATGATTATATATATATATATATATATATATATATATATATATATATATATATATATATATATATATATATATATATATATATATATATATGTATGTAGTATGCTTTGCGGTAAGAGACTTAGTGCCTTCTTCGCGACCACCTCCCCAAAAAAAGCTAAACATTATTTTGAGAACCCCGATTTTTCGGTGATGATTCATGTTATTCATGCACTATTCTTCAAAAAATACAGGGACTTTCGAGCGTTTAAGATAACTTTCGTTTGATGAAATCTTAGCGAACTTACGACCTTCGAAATTGATTTCCTAATTGTTGATCCCGAAATTTATCAAATCCTCCTTAGCCCCTTCCAAATTGATAAAGTCCTACTTAGTTATTCTCGAATTAGTTGAAGTTTTAGTTAGCTGTGCCCGAAATTGGTGAAGTCCTACTTAGCTCCCCTGGAAATTAACGGATATAGAAATTTTGAAATTTAGATATTTAAGAAATCGTACGTAGCTGCCCTGGAAATTATCAGTGATGAAGCCTTACTAAATACCCAGGAATGACTGGAAATTAATGGAATACTTGAGCATTAGAAATAACAAGTAAAAAATGCGCCGAAGTTTCTTCAGTTCAATCCAGTTTTCTGTGCAGCCGCTACAGCGTATAATCAAGGCCACCGAAAATAGATCTATCTTTCGGTGGTCTCGTTATAATGCTACATGAGCCGCGGCCCACGAAACTTTAACCACGGCCCGGTGGTAGCCTGCCCTATAATTTGCCAAAAGCACAATTATGGCTAACTTTAACCCTAAATAAAATAGAAACTTCTGAGGAATCTAGAGGGCTGCAATTTGGTATGTTTGATGATTGGAGGGTGGATGATCAACATACCAATTTGCAGCCCTCTAGCCTCAGCAGTTTTTAAGATCTGAGGGCGGACAGAAAAAGTGCGGATTGACAAACAAAGCCGGCACAATAGTTTTCGTTTACAGAAACCAAAAATGACTCAGTTATATTGTACAGGTAATTCAGTCATAGTGATGAAAAACATTAATCATCTAAATGAGGAATTCAGTGAAATTTGGTGGAAAGATCGGCTCAGTATCTTATATATAATTATATTAGGTACAATAAGACGGCCAAACAAATTTTTACTCTAAAAGGTATTTTCATTATTTTTCGTTAAAGTCTCCTATTTTAAATTTATATTTCCTCAGGTAATTGCTGCGTTAATATTGATAATTAGGAATGATTATACTGTCTTGCACAGAAGTACACGCTTATTGAATTGCCTTCGGTGAAATTTTCCAGCTGTGAACATTTTTTGATAAGCATATATTACCTTAGCGTATATTCATTTTGTACAATAATAATATGAATTGGTTATTATAAATACACTGAAAATAAGCTTAATTTCGCTGTCAAAAGAATTTTTTTTTTTTTTTTTTTTGCTTTTTGTTCACATGAATTTGAATTTTTCTATAATTATTGAATTTCGTAAAAAAAAAATTGAATTATTATTTATTATAAATGCACTGGAAATAAGCTTAATTTCCCTGTCAAAAGAGTAAGATTTTTTTTTCTTTTTTTCACGTGAATTTGAATTTTTCTATAATTATTGAATTTTGTTTTTCACGATTTTGTCATTGTTCTTGGCGCCATTAAAATTTTTTTTTTTTTTTGTTCGATATTAAAAAGTTCTTCATTTCGTAATAGAGATGAAGGTTCAGACTTGAGGATTCTCTCTCTCTCTCTCTCTCTCTCTCTCTCTCTCTCTCTCTCTCTCTCTCTCTCTCTCTCTCTCTCATTTCTGCCTGTGATTTTAAAGTTTCTCTGTCTTTATATATATATATATATATATATATATATATATATATATATATATATATATATATATATATATATATATATATATATATATATATATATATTATATATATATATATTCATTTCTATAACTTTTTTGACTTAAGGATTTTCTCTCTCTCTCTCTCTCTCTCTCTCTCTCTCTCTCTCTCTCTCTCTCTCTCTCTCTCTCTCTCTCTTTTCTGCCTGCGATTTTAAACTTTCTCTGTCTTTATATATATCCATTTTTGTAATGTTTTGTACTTGAGGATTCTCTCTCTCTCTCTCTCTCTCTCTCTCTCTCTCTCTCTCTCTCTCTCTCTCTCATTTCTGCCTGCGATTTTAAACTTTCTCCGTCTTTTTAGCCCCTGTGAAATTTTATATGAGCTTCCCAATTAAAAATTCCCAACAGGACCTCCAGTAATGGGCATCAACACCTGTGCCCCATTTTGGGAAATAAGAATGCCCTGTGGAGTCGGTGATTCCCGTGGTGTTAATGCGAATGTGCCAGGTTTTCGTAATGACCCCATTGACCTAGCAAATGACCTCCTGTAATCATTCTCCTCAGTGGTCATTGGTATTTTTCTGGAAGTTAACGGTGGGGGGGGGGGGGGGGGGCGGGGGCGGGGGCCGGGGCCCGGGTGGATATCAGTTATTCCTTTAATAAGTGTTTGAAATATTTCCTCTTGGTATCTTATTTTTTTTTATCTTGTGGGTTAGAATTGTAATTATGTATATTATATATATATATATATATATATATATATATATATATATATATATATATATATATATATATATATATATATATATATATATATATATATATATATATATATTATATACATATATATATATGTGTGTGTGTGTGTGTATGTATGTATTTATATTTATAAATATAATTGGAAATGTATACTGTATATATATAATATATATGTATATATTAATATAATTAGAAATATATATATATATATATATATATATACATATATTTTATATATATATATATGTGTATGTATATATATATATATATATATATATATATATATATATATATATATATATATATATTATATACACACGTGTGTTTGTGTGAGTTGGTGTGTGCGTTTATATGGATGTGTTTATATGAATGTGTCTATCGAGACCAGCTGAGAAGATTGCCACCAGATAAAGTCAAGGCCTCATTCCTTTCCTTTTTACGAAAAATCTGTGGTCAGAGTGGCGTTCTTGAATCAAGTCTGATTGCTTCCTCTCCGGTAAGAGGTGTCTAGCGCGGCTCACTGTAGGCAGTGCTTCAGGACCTCTTTGCCCCAAGCTGCAGTGCTGTCTGCCTTACTTACCTTTTTGTATTTTTAGTTTTCTGTAAAAAAAGAAAATAAACTATTTTGCCGTTTTTGTCTGTCCGCCCGCACTTGACTCTATCATCACTTTTTTCTGTCCTCGCTTTTTCTGTCCGCCCTCTGATCTTCAAAACTACTGAGGCTAGAGGGCTGCAAATTGGTATGTGGATCATCCACCCTCCAGACATCAGACATACAAAATTGCAGCCCTCTAGCCTCAGTAGTTTTGATTTTATTTAAGTTTAAATTTAGCCATAATGGTGCTTCTGGCAACGATATAGGACGTACCACCACTGGGCCGTGGTTAAAGTTTCATGAGCCGCGACTCATACAGCATTATAACGAGACCACCGACGGATAGATATATTTTCGGTGGCCTTGATTACACGCTGTACATAAGACTCGATTGCGCCGAAGAAACTTCGGCGCATGTTTTACGCGTTAATTCTCGTTTAATAATTTAAGAAATTTTAGCACTGGGGCTCTGTGGTATCGTTAAGGTTCTCTGTGGCGAAACGATCTTTCCGTGGAGGCCTCTCGCATCGAGAGACTGTTAGAAGTGAATATTCCTTCCTCGTTCGTGGCCCCAGTCCTTTTTTTTTTTTTTTTTTTTTTTTTGTCGCTTACAGTCCTT
>JANJGK010000037.1:28651040-28660182 GCA_039081455.1 Macrobrachium rosenbergii | reverse complement strand
CATACCAATTTGCAGCCCTCTAGCCTCAGTGGTTTTTAATATCTGAGGGCGGACAGAAAAAGTGCGGGCTGACAGACAAAGCCGGCACAACAGTTTTCTTTTACAGAAAACGAAAATGGAAATGATTATGAAATTTGTATTTACTCTAGTTTTTGTAATTTTCAAGACATCGCTTTTCATTTGAAAGGGTTTTAAATCCACTGAGTCATTCATAAGTGTCTCACATTTCATGGCATTAACAGCTCTGCATGTAAATGCAAAAGAGAGAGAGAGAGAGAGAGGAGAGGTAGAATCAATCACTATTGGAGAGTGCCTTTGCTCGTTTCTCCCATTTAAAAAAAAAATATGTAATATGTCTCTAAGATGATCACACCAATCACTCCCAAATAAACCTTCATTTGGTCTAACCTTGTTGTACCATCCCGTCCCCCTCAAAAAATAATTCCTTTACTGAAGCCAGCCTTGTTTTACCTTCCTGTTCTCCTAAATAAAGAAAATGTTGATAATTCCTTTAATGGAGAGACGTCATAAGCTATATAAAAAATACATGTGCTAAAAAAATTTTAAAAATAATAATAATAATTCCTTTATTCAAGGGAGCATCATAAGCTATAAAAAATACGTGCTATAAAATAAAAAAAAAATAAATAATAATTCCTTTATTGAAGGGAACATCATACGCCAATAAAAAATACATGTGCTAAAAAACCATAATAATAATAATAATAATAATAATAATAATAATAATAATATTAATAATAATAATAATAATAATAATAATAATAATAATTCCTTTATTGAAGGGAGCATCATGAGCTATTAAACAAATAAATTCTAAGAAAATAAAATAATAACAACTCCTTTATTGAAGGGAGCATCATAAGCTATTAAAAAAAATACGCTCTAAGAAATTTTTTTTTAAAATAATAAACAGTAATTCCTTAATTGAACGGAGCATCATGAGCTATATAAAAAAAAAAAAATTTGCTGAGATTGTTGGCTCCCCTCTTCCCGTTCATTACGGCTCCTCATAATCTGTGAGTGATGTGTAGCTGGGCTAGTGCTTGCTTGCTCGAGTGTGTGTGTGTGTGTGTGTACACGTTCCTGAACTATAATAATTCTTCGAGGTGAGTGAGTGAAGATGTAATGTTAATATGTTCAACATTCTCTCCCTTACTGTTGGTGTGCAAGGATATTTTGGGGGGGGGGAGAAATAAGCAAAGATGGTGGAGAAATTGTATGTTTTTCTTTCTCTCTTTCTTATATATTTTGGAGGCGTGAGCTAATGCGTTGTAAGTAAAATACGTAAATCTCTCTCTCTCTCTCTCTCTCTCTCTCTCTCTCTCTCTCTCTCTCTCTCTCATCTGTTTATCAGTCTGTGTATATATATGCATATATAATATATATAATATATATATATATATATATATATATATATACATACTGTATATACACTTCATATATTTATATATGTGTGTATATAATACATATATATATATATATATATATATATATATATATATATATATATATATATATATATATATATATATACTCGTATATTAAAAGGTACAGTTAGTCCACGTTGGACTAACTTGGCTCATGTTTCTCGGGTCTTTGGATCAAATTTGACCCACTACCCTCCGAGCCACCTAGCTGTAAATGGGTTCCAAGGTCGTCTGCTTAAACTAAGGAATAGTGTGCGAGTTTAGCAACCCCCTTCTCTAGAGACTTGATAAGAAACCGAAAGGAGGTGTATCCCTCTGAGAAACTTCGTGCGTGTAACTACAGATACCCAACTCTTCCAAACGGCTGCACCTATCCAGTTACAGATTGGTCAGCATGTGAAACTTCTCACGAGGGATCTGCAGCTGGGCATTACAGTGTGCAAGGTTTTTTTTCCTCCCAGGTCAAAATTACAAATTAAAGATTTCTCACTCTTACTGTCCTTGAATCCATGATATCTGGAGTGCCATAACCGTAGACTCTTGAAACTTTGCGTGAAGAGAAACGTTAGTAAGAGTTTACTCATGGAGACGGACACCCTAAAAACGTTATGTACCCAAATCCACTTTTGTCTAGGTTTATTGACCGAGACTATATTTTCAAATTCCAATTTGAGGTTGATTAGGTCTTTGTGATTGAAATCTGTCAATTTCCATAGATGGTTTACTTCTTAACACTCCAGTTTCCAGTCATTTCACAAATTATCTTTACAAAGCTCTTGAATTATTTGAGGAAACATTGTTACCAAATAACTAAATAGCAAATTAAATTGTTTTAATTTGCAATTAGTCTTTGTTCTTAACAGACCAAATCCTATGATGTAGGATACATTTTTTTTTTTTTTTGCCTCCGTTTGTTTATCTATCTGCATGTCTGCCATTGTGCTTGTCGTGTTGACAGTATCATCACAGACTTCTCAGTGGGTTTAAGATATTTCAGTCAAATTTGATTCAATTTACAGCTTTTAGTACAAGTTTTAAAATACCAGAGAATGATTTTCTTATCAAACACATCCTTGGTGTAGCCAGCTCTCTATGAGTTCATTAGCTGTTACTTCCTGGGAAAATTGTGTATTTTTGTTTTCTGTAAAAGAAAACTATTGAGATGGCTGTTTCTCTGTCCGTCCGCACTTTTCCCGTCCGCCCTCAGATCTTAAAAACTACTGAGGCTAGAGGGCTGCAAATTGGGATGTTGATCACCCACCCTCCGATCATCAAACATATCAAATTGCAGCCCTCTAGCATCAGTAGTTTTTATTTCATTTAGGTTAAAGTTAGCCATAATCGTGCTCCTGGCAACGATATAAGATAGGCCACCACCGGGCCGTGGTTAAAGTTTCATGGTCGCGGCTCATATACCATTATACCGAGACCACCGAAAGATAGATCTATTTTCAGTGGCCTTGATTAAACGCTGTAGCGGCCGTTCTTCGGCGCACTTTTTACTTGTGTTTCTCCAAGACAATTGTGTATCAGAGTACCGTTTTCAAAGTCTAGCGTGTGTATGAAAGTACTGTTTTGAAAGCACGAGTGTTCGAATTATATTCATAATGTAATCCCCCGTTTAACCCGAGATCACATACCAGGAACACATCCGAAGTGGGAGCATTCGTTGACATTAATAGAAGTGGAAATATCTGTACCGCAAATTCCAAGTCGAGGGGGGGGTAGGAGTTTGGGGGGCGGGGGGGTGTGTGAAAGGGGGCAGAAGTGACGTCTTGAGGAATGTTATAATGCAATTCCTGTCTCTGCTTAGTCTTCTGAACTATTTTCAGCCCACTCCGCCTACCCCTATAACACCCCCCTCCCCCCACCCTCCACATCTTAATGCATCTCGTAACTTTTTGCAAATTGTAAATTTTTTTTTTTCCTTTCTCCAACTCGAGGTTTTGTGAATTCGCGCAAAGTTGTAACGTTCCATTCCCATCCCAAAATGTTGGTGGTCTGTGTGGCGGCGTTATGAAAATTTCCCGCTTGTAAGTAACGTTTTCGTTGATGCATCTACGATGTGTGTTCATGTAGGGTAACATCAAAAGAATTCGGTTGAATTGATATGTCAGTTTTATTTGAATCTTCTATTTAACTTTGTTACGTAACATCTTCCTTGTTTTCACTTTGCTACGTAATCTCTTTCCTGTTTTCCTTTGCTACGTCACCTCTTCCCTGTTTTCCTTTGTTACGTAATCTCTTTCCTGTTTCCCTTTTGTTACGTAACATCTTCCCTCTGTAACAACGTCTTTCCTGTTTTCCTTTGTTACGTAACATCTTCCCTCTGTGACAACGTCTTTCCTGTTTTCCTTTGTTACGTAACATCTTCCCTGTTTTTCTTTGTTACGTAATCTCTTCACTGTTTCCCTTTTGTTACGTAACCTCTTCCCTGTTTTCCTTTGTTACGTAATCTCTTCCCTGTTTCCCTTTGTTACGTAATCTCTTCCCTGTTTCCCTTTGTTACGTAATCTCTTCCCTGTTTCCCTTTTGTTACGTAACATCTTCCCTCTGTGACAACGTCTTTCCTGTTTTCCTTTGTTACGTAACATCTTCCCTCTGTGACAACGTCTTTCCTGTTTTCCTTTGTTACGTAACATCTTCCCTGTTTTCCTTTGTTACGTAACCTCTTCCCTGTTTTCCTTTGTTACGTCACATCTTCCTTGTTTTCATTTGTTACGTAACCTCTTCCCTGTTTTCCTTTTTTTTACGTAACCTCTTCCCTCTGTAACAACGTCTTTCCTGTTTTCCTTTGTTACATAACCACTTCCTGTTTTCCTTTGTTACGCAACCTCATCCCTGTGAAAGGCATGTTACGGCAAAAACTCCAGGTAAAAATAGAATTATTAGATTCCTAATTAATAAAATGTATTTCTCTCTATTTCAGGTGAGTGCAGAGTATCTTGTGTTTCCTCTTCGCGAGGTAAGTCATAATTTTCCAGCTATTTAACTTATCTGGCCAGGATTGCGATCATGTTTACTAAGTAATATTGTCTGGGCAGTTCGGATTTGTATTTGGTCTGTTTTTAATGAAATATAATCTCGGATTTTTGTTGGTTCAGTTTTTTAATGAAATGGAATCCTCGGATTTTTATTGATTTAGTTTTTAATGAAATAGAATCTTCGGATTTTTATTGATTCAGTTTTTTTTAATGAAATGTAATCTTCGGATTTTTATTGATTCAGTTTTCAATTAAATATAATCTTCAGATTTTTATTGATTCAGTTTTTAATGAAATATAATTTCAGATTTTTATTGATTCAGTTTTTAATGTAATATAATCTTCGGATTTTTTTTTATTAAGTTTTTATTGAAATATAATCATGGGATTTTTTATTGATTCAGTTTCTACTGAAATGTAATCTTCGGATTTTTATTGATTCAGTTTTTAAGGAAATGGAATCCTCGGATTTTATTGAGTCAGTTTTTAAGGAAATGGAATCTTCGGATTTTTATTGAATCAGTATTTAATGAAATATAATTTCAGATTTTTATTGATTCAGTTTCAATTAAATATAATCTTCAGATTTTTATTGATTCAGTTTTTAATGAAATATAATTTCAGATTTTTATTGATTCAGTTTTTAATGAAAATATAATTTCAGATTTTTATTAATTCAGTTTTCAGTGAATATAACCTTCGGATTTTTTTTGATTTAGTTTGTTTAATGAAATGTAATCTTCGTCGGATTTTTATTGATGAAATATGATTTTAGATTTTTCTTTATTCAGTTTTTAAGGAATATAATCTTCGGGTTTTTATTGATTCAGCTCTTAATGAAATCTAATCCGTCTTCTCCCTCTCTCTCTCTCTCTCTCTCTCTCTCTCTCTCTCTCTCTCTCTCTCTCTCTCTCTCTCTCTCTCTCTCTCTCTCTCCCCGTCAATTTCGTCGAACATCAAC
The DNA here is from genome assembly GCA_039081455.1 of Macrobrachium rosenbergii. Taxonomy (NCBI): domain Eukaryota; kingdom Metazoa; phylum Arthropoda; class Malacostraca; order Decapoda; family Palaemonidae; genus Macrobrachium; species Macrobrachium rosenbergii. The sequence goes on along the minus strand of JANJGK010000037.1, from coordinate 28,654,789 downwards.
AATTCATTTCCACGCGGAGGTCATTTCAGGTTCCATCCAGTTTCCACACGCAGTGTTTGAATTAGGGCAAACTGTATGCACTTTTCCTTTCACTGAAAGAAGGAAATTATTGGTTTCCGAGAACAAATCAGCTTTATCGTCGAGGTCACGGTCTTAATGTTGGAAAAGGAGGTAATTCAATTTTATGTTTGCCTGTTATTTACTCTCTCTCTCTCTCTCTCTCTCTCTCTCTCTCTCTCTCTCTCTCTCTCCTCTCTCTCTCTCTGCTAGTTATTTACTCTCTCTCTGCTAGTTATTTATTCTGTGCTAGCTATTTTACTCGCTCTCTCTCTGCTAGTTATTTACTCTCTCTCTCTCTCTCTCTCTCTCTCTCTCTCTCTCTCTCTCTCTCTCTCTCTCTCTGCTAGTTATTTACTCTCTTTCTCTCTCTCTCTCTCTCTCTGCTAGTTATTTACTCTCTCTCTCTCTCTCTCTCCTCTCTCTCTCTCTCTCTCTCTCTCTCTCTCTCTCTCTCTCTCTCTCTCTCTCTCTCTCTCTCTCTCATTTGGCTTGAATTGCTTGTATTAGCCCAAGATCTTCACCCGAATTTAAGTAGGCCCGGTTTGAAAGCCTAGATTGATAAAATAAAATAAAATAAAATAAAATAAAAAAAACCCTCCAGAGGATGGAACGTAAGATCCATTAAGAAGCCCTCGGTGTTTTATTGTCGAAGGAGTTTCAGCCGGCGGTTTTGAATTAGCTACTGGGCTCGCTGGAAGGCGCGGGAGGAAATCATTAAGACTGCCCTGGCCGGGAAGAAAGCATTTGCGGGTTCGCCCTCGTTTCATTTAGGATTTAGCGCTTTTCCAATAAAGTCTTCGGCGTCCCCTGGGATGGAAATAAAAAAAAACATTCGGCCTGGGATATCCCTAGCTTCCTTGGATATCCCGTAGGCCCGTCCGGTCCTTACTGCAGGCTCTCCTAGTTGCTTGGTGGAGAGTTAGGGTACCAGGCCGCAGGTCTGGGGGTATGAGAAGGGCATTTTTTGCTCATTCAGGGACGTTCATATAAACACACACACACTCCGCGAGATTTTGTATATTCACAAATAGTAAGCCACAAATATCGTTCAGTATTCAGTTTACTATGACTTGGGAGTGACTTACACTCAAGGGGAATTATAATAAATAATGAGTGCTTCATCATAAGTGACAAGCATTGACAATTATAATTCCCCTTGGTTGCAAGTTGTTCCCGAGGTAAAGTGAATTGGATATTAAACTATGTTTGGGCTTATGTATATATATGTATATATATGTATGTATGTATGTATGTATGTATATATATATATATATATATATATATATATATATATATATATATCATACATATATACACACACACACACACATATATATATATATATATATATATATATATATATATATATTATATAATATATATATATATATATGCATATGTATATTAGGATGTGGATGTGTGTGCGTTTACACAGAGAGAAAGAGGGTCTCCCCGATAACTTAATGGTAACTGTTTAAAAGTAAATACTAGTTACGGTGAAACTGGCAGTACAGAATTGGTTTGTGCAACTGCCGGAAATTATGTGAATTGATTGACTCGGAACATAATGACAATTTTTACGAGTTATGTGTTTATTTTCTACCAGCGTTTCTGATTATGCGTTGCGTGACGTAATGTAATTGATGGTGATTGTGTTATATGAACAGCTAGAAAGTCACAGTAATCTTTAACAATGAGTGTTGAAATCAGTGCTGTTTGTCTTTTCAAATGATTTTTTTTTTTTTTTCAGTTTTCTGTAAAAGAAAACTATTGTGCCGGCTTTGTCTGTCCGTCATCACTTTCTCTATCCGCACTTTTTCTGTCCGCAACATTTCTGTCCTCACTTTCTCTGTCCGCACTTTTTCTGTCTGCACCTTTCTGTCCGCACTTTTTCTGTCCGCCCTCAGATCTTAAAAACTACTGAGGCTAGACGGCTGCAAATTAGTATGTTGATCATCCACCCTCCAATCATCAAACATACCAAATTACAGCCCTGTAGCCTCAGTAGTTTTTATTTCATTTAAGGTTAAAGTTAGCCATAATCGTGCGTCTGGCAACGATATAGGACAAGCCACCATCGGGCCGTGGTTAAAGTTTCATGGGCCGCGTCTCACACAGCATTACACCGAGATCACCGGAAGATAGACGTATTTTCGTCGGCTTTGATTATACGCTTCAGCGGCTGTACAGAAAACTCGATTGCGCCGACGAAACTATGGCGCATTGTTTACTTCATTTAGCAAAAGAAACAACTTCTGAAGCTGAATTTCGGATGAAATTCTCACGCTGATAACGAAAAGGTTTCGAGTCGTTTATTCGGTAATGTAAAATAGCTATCATTTGTCCTCAGATTATGTTACATGCCCTGTTTATCTTTGGATTTTGTAAAGCTGGGAGTTATGGGGTCTCTTAAAGTTCTGCATTAAGGTATTCCATTCAATTTAGGTGGCCTCTTAAAAGGAATGGGGTCAGTTTCTCTTTCTTTGTATTAAGTCTCAGTTTTCAAGTATCAGAGTCTGTTGCCACTGGCTTTTACTGCGAAAGTTGAGAGAAACAACTCTAATGCTAGTCGCCTTGCGTTTGAATGCATTTTTATCTATTTGTTAGTTTATTAATGTATTTTTCATTTTAATAAGTGAGATTGCTTTCTGTATTTCCCGCGATCTTCTCTTACTTCTTAATGAACACCTAACTATTCTTTGGTAGCTTGAATTTCAAGTCAGTGGTCCCCGTGGGCTTGTTACATATGAATAGGGTTAATTTTCTGAATAATAATAATAATAATAATAATAATAATAATAATAATAATAATAATAATAATAATAATAATACTTAGGGAAACATTTTAACAAGGATTATTTAGGATCTGAAGAATTTCAGACCGAGTTGCTGGGAAGAAGAAAATTTTCTGATAATAATGGACCAGTTAAGATGTAGTTCATCTTTTAGATTAAAACCGGGTATATGCCAGCACCGGATCCTTGCCGTATGGCGGTCCAATAGTTTTGGAAGGGTGAAAGGTATTAGGTGGCCTGGTGTAGACCTCCGGACTTTGAAACAACCAGGAGAAACAATAGATTTGACATCTGCATTTTCAGCATCATACATTCAGAGAAGGAACACTGCCAGCCGTTCTGCTATACGGGGTTTCACGAGTCTTATTATAATACGAGCTTGTTGGCACGTGCTACACATGCTGGAACCCGGAGCTGCTGTCTCCCTTACCCTCCCAAATTCCAATTCCCTACCTACCCTACCCCACCAAGGGCGGACAAACCAGTTTACAGGAGAAGTGTGGATGTCTCCCCTACACTCCCGTTCCCCTACCTACCCCGCCCCCACCCGGAACGGACAAACCGGTTTGCAGGGGGTGGGTGGCTGTGTCACGTCTCCCCTACTGTAACCTTGGGGAGGGCAAACAAGATCCACTCGGATTTTATCATTATAGACATGCACATTATCACATTTGATTGCTCTTCTCTTTCACATTGTGAACCTGGGAAGTCTAGTTCACAAAGATCGTTTGAAAATGTGATTGTAAAATTGAAAGGAAGTCATGCTGGTGCCACAATCATTTCGGCCGCTGTGTGAGGTTCGGCCAGTTAGGTTAAATTAAATTAGTTAATTTAAGGTTGGGCTGAAACGACTTAGGGCCATGACCAGAGTCCGTCAGTTTCTCCTTGGTATTT
>JANJGK010000037.1:28641040-28646040 GCA_039081455.1 Macrobrachium rosenbergii | reverse complement strand
GTGTGATTAAAAACAAAATGAAAAAAAAAATTTGGAAAGCCCGTTTTGGCGATCAAAGACCAACAGGCGTTTGCTGTTTTCTGAATGGGCGAAAATTTATATTCATTTATTTTTTTTTCCTAACAGATTTGACAGATGGGTGGAAATGATTGATTCAGCGGCTGCAATGGTGGCTTTTTTTTTTTTTATAACCACCCGTCGGATTGCCTTGATTTATTCATTGACATTTGTCATTAGTAAATTTATTGTGTGTTTGTTTCCCGTTTTCGCCGACTCAAATTATTTATCCCTTTTTGTAGCGTTGCATCATTGTCACCATCATCGTCATCGTTATCATCATCTTCATCATCATCGTCACCCTCATCATCATCATCACAACCATCATCACCATCACCATCATCGTCATCATCACCATCATTATCATCATCGTCATCATCACCATCATTATCATCAGCGTCATCATCATCATCATCACCATTATCACCATCATCATCATCATCATCATCATCATCGCCACCACCACGACCATCACAATCATCATCATCATGATCATTATCATGACCACTACTACCACCATCATCATCATCATCATCATCGTCACCTCTAACGCTTTGCGACGCAAGGGTTCCTTGTGATTTTATTCTCATAATGTCTTCTACGGGCTTTATCTTCCACAAATCTCCACATGCCTCAAGCCTCGCATCTCATAGTTTTCATTCTTAGATCGTGTAGTGTCTCCGGGGTGGTGCAAAGGACATGTCCAAACCATGACATAATTTTTTTGCATGGTATAATTTCATACTCTGTCCTGTCATCTGACTCTTAATATTCATAAATAGGCTATTCTTACCAATAATCTTATTAAACCCGTAAGCGTTAGTGCCATCAGTGCAGCTCACGCGGTGCACTGTAGTCATTACTCAAGATTCTTTGCAGCGTCCCTTCGTTCCCTAGCTGCAACTGCTTTCATTCCTTTTGCTGTAACCCGTAAGGGTTAGTGCCATCAGTACAGCTCACGCGGTGCACTGTAGTCATTACTCAAGATTCTTTGCAGCGTCCCTTCGTCCCCTAGCTGCAACTACTTTCATTCCTTTTGCTGTACCTCCGTTCATATTCTCTTTCGTCCATCTTGCTTTCCACCCTCTCCTAACAGCTGTTTCATTGTGCAGCTGCGTGGTTTTTCTCCTGTTGCACCTTTCAAACTTCCTTTACTCTCAGTTTCCCTTTCAGGGCTGTATGGCCGCATAGGTCCAAGTGCTTGGCCTTTGGCCTTCATCTAACATTCCAATTACAATATTCTTATGAAACTAACAAAATAATTTATCAGGTTAACAAAATATACTAAATATTAGTTGCATTGTCATAACACGATTCATGTCCGTACAGCAGGGCAAATCTTACTTGACCAGTGTATCTCAGTACAGTACTTCAGTACTTCTTTCCCAGAAGATTGATTAAGATCCTAATGTTAATCCAGCCTTCATTGGTTGTTTGCATCTCTCCAGGTGTATTTTCTAGTACTGCAGATCTTTTTCGGCTTTAGAAGAATATGAAGTCCAATGGCTGGACAGAGTGAGGAATTATACTGTACAGAAAAAAATGTGAAAAATTTTGAGGTTAGAAGTGGGAGCCAGGCAGGCGTTCGAGCAGTCCCAGCTAAATAATGTTTGAGTCAGTCATTTATATTGCATTACAGGTATACAGTTGTGGAATTTTTTACATGACGAGCTTGTTGGCGCGTGCTACGTGTGCTGGAACCCGGTGCATGCTGCTGTCTCCCCTACCCTCCTGATCCCCTACCCGCCCCTAACTGGGGTGGACAAACAGGTTTGCAGGAGGAGGATGGATGTCTCCCCTACCATCCCGATCCCATACGTACCCCTCCCCCATCCTGAGCGGACAAACAGGTTTGCAGGAGGAGGGTGGATTTCTTCCCCACTCTCCCGTTCCCCTACCTACCCCGCCCCCACCTGGGGCGGCCAAACAGGTTTGCAGAAGGAGGGTGGATGTCTCCTCTACCCTTCTGATCCCATACCTACCCCTCCCCCCACCCGTGGCGGACAAACAGGTTTGCAGGAGGATGGTGGATGTCTCCTCTACCCTTCCGTTCCCCTACCTACCCCGCCCCCACCCGGGGTGGACAAGCCGGTTTACAGGGGGTTGGTGGCTGTGTCATGTCTCCCCTACTATCACTCGGGGAAGGACAAACAAGATTCACTCGGATTTTATTATTATATAGATTGAACATTTAACTTAATTTTAACAATGGTTTTATGAACTATGTATTTTGTGTTTTGAGCTGACAGTGACTGTCTGTCAAGAAATACTTGTGAACGAGCAGAATAACGTCAGTGCAACTTTTCTCCCAGCATTCCGTGAAATAGGGTGATATAGCTATATTAGGCTCCATCCTCCATCCTCCATCCTCCATCCTGTATTTAAATAAGCAGTCCCAAAATAAATTTTTTCTTAGGTCCTCCGTCTTTCCGCTGCCGCTTCTCACGTGTCCTCGCCGACGTATTGCCGTGATATTTGGGGGAAGCGTAAGTAATGGCCTCTCTTATTTTTCCTGATCTCATCGTCCCTTTTTTCCTCTCTCCTTTTATTCAGGGTTGCTGCTACTTGACGTAAGGGACGTTTGCTGCCTCGGAGATGAATGGAGGAGCGCCGGTATTTTGATTACGTCGGGGAATTCGTGTTCCGTTCGGGAATGTCGGAGCGTTTTCATATTTTCGTGATGAAACCGTGAGCGTTCGTGTTTACGTAATGAAAGCGAGAGCTTGGATATTTAGACAAGAGCGTGAGCTGTTAATTTCCTTGAGGTGACAGAAGAGACATGGATATTTAAGAGACAAATTAGGGAGCTGTCGTTCTTCCTGGGGATAAAATAGGAGCTTTCCTATACTTGGGCTGTGAATATGGGAGGTCTCGTATCTTGGTGAGGAATCAGAGGACGTTTGTGCTCTTGCGCTGAAGGAGCTGTCGGATCTTAGTAATGAGTGATGGAGCATTTCATTCCTTGGGGAAAATGGAGGACCGCTGTTGCTTGTGAAGAATTTGAAATCATTGTTAATTTGGCCGTGAATGTCGTAGTTTTTGTATCTTAGATGTTGGATTTTTGAAGGAACATCTGTACCTTGCAAGATCGTTGTTAATTTGGCTATCACTGTCATAGCTTTTGTACCTTAGAAAAAAACAATCATCTGTATCGTTGCAGTGATAGTGATGACAGGAACATTGATAAAATATTTCAGTGATGAAAAGGAGAAGTGTTCTTGTTTTTGTGATGAGTAAAGAAGCGTTAAATTGTGATGACGAATGGAGAACTGTCTTACTTTTGTGGTGAATATTTTGAAGTATTGGTATTTATTTGTCTTATGGACGAAAGAGGGAATCGAGTAGCATTTGGTATTGATGTGTCTTCATCATCCATGTCTTTGTGACAAATATAGGAATATTGCTTATATATATATATATATATATATATATATATATATATATATATATATATATATATATATATATATATATATATATATCTAAGTCCTCAGGCATAAATTGGAATCACTTTTAGGACTGAGATGAATGAACGTACGTGGAAACTTTTAGGTAAGAGTAAGGATTTCTTTTGTAATTTAAGTGGGGTGTTGGATATTTTTTCGTAAACAGGGAGTATTGATACTCAGTAATGAATGTAGAGTCATATACGTACACACATACATACATACATACATGAATGCATATGTATGTGCGTATTTATATATATTATATATATATATATATATATATATATATATATATATATATATATATATATATACATAAATACATACATACATACATGGTTAATGGAGGGATATTCATGCTCTAGTAATGATACTAAAGCGTGGATTTTTTTTTCTGTGAATGAACCTGGTATTTTGAAGGTAATAAATGAGTTATATACGTTTGATGATTGTAACGATATATCACTTATCAAAAGATGATAGACAGAATTCGAATTCGCGCCCAATTGATAAAAGACGAACATGTTGCATATTACACACACTGAGTGGGATTTGTGGCCACTCCGTTGGTAGCCTTATTGGAAGATGGTTTATATGCTTACAGATTTATGTAAGGTATACATGCATTTTCAGTCATGTGAATATCATGTGCATTTTCAGGTAGCTGTTGCGGGCATCTACATTTTCAGACATGCGGTGCACTGTAGGCATTGCTTTGGGTTTTTTACAACGTGCCTTCCTTAGGCCCCTAGCTGCAGCCCCTTTCGTTCCTCTTACTGTACTTCCTTTCCTATTCTCTTTCTTCCAACTTCACTTTCCACCTTCTCATAACAATTGATTCATAGTGCAACTGCTTTGAGGTTTTCCTCCTGTTACACCTTTCAAACTTTAAATGTCAGTTCCCGTTTCAGCTCTGAATGACCTTATAGGGTCCAGTGCTTGGTCTTTGGCCTAAGTTCTGTATTCAGTTCAGTTCAGACAGGTGTGAGGAGCACATGCACATTTTGGCAAATGTCAGGAGCAAGATTATATTTTGGTCATTCTCCTCCTCCTTCTCCAGCAAGTTATAATTGCCGAGATTCTGTCAGGTAACATCAACGTGTTTTGTAGCCACATTTTAAGTGCCACATAAACGACACATTTTAGTCCTTATGGGCGAGGTCCACTTCGTTACTTCCGGAAGGCACAATGAGCCAACGCGCTGAATTATGCGATAAATAGCAACGCGGCGTGTCCTTGAACCATAGGCATGCCTTCAGTACTCCTTTGCTTTCATTGAAGCTTCGACAATTACAAATCTCGAGATCAGGTTCAAACTTTCCAAAAATGTGAAATTCCTTATTTAGCCGGAAAGTGTTTAGCTTATCCCGCTGGTATGGTGGTTAGTGTCGTGGCATGCTGCTGCTTAGATGTCGCGGGGGTATCGCGTCTCCCCCAGGGCGATGAAAAGTCACTGGGTCTGTATCGTGATCAGTTACTGCTGCAGTGTTGGGG
>JANJGK010000037.1:28608540-28636040 GCA_039081455.1 Macrobrachium rosenbergii | reverse complement strand
CACTCAAACATACACAAACATACACACGCACACACACATATATATATATGTGTGTATATAAATTAATATATAAAATTCTTATGTCCAAACTTCGTGTCCTTCGTATACATACTTAAGTATACCCACGTAAATCCACATCGTTGCGGGAGGTACATTCGCCACTATGCGTCGTCCGACAGTTGAATCTGCGCGATGTTTCCTCCTCTCGGCATATTCAGGAGCCAACTTACTTTTTCCATTTCCAATCTGTCGTGTAATTATGCGTTTCTTTCATTACGCGGCAGCAGTCATACGCTATCACGCCGTCCTGCCTAACTTCATTACACGCCGAGATTCGCGAAGAGGAAAATATTTGAAACCCCCGTTGGTAATTCAGACAGTTTTGTGAAAATAAAAAAAAAATATAAAACTGAGATTGGAGAGATTGAATGTTATTTCAAATATAAATAAATGAATTTGGTGGTTGTTTTTATTCGTACATAATAAAAGCCCGTTGATAATTCAGACAGTTTTATAAAAAAAAAAAAAAAACTGATTGGAGAGTTTGAATATTATTCCGAATAAAAATAACTCAATTAGGCAGTTGTTTTTATTCACACAAAATAAAACCCCGCTAATAATTCAGACAGTTTTATAAAAAAAAAAAAAGAACTGATTGGAGAGTTTGAATATTATTCCGAATAAAAATAACTCAATTAGGCAGTTGTTTTTATTCACACAAAATAAAACCCCGCTAATAATTCAAACAGTTTTATAAAAAAAAAAAACTGATTGGAGAGTTTGAATATTATTCCGAATAAAAATAACTCAATTAGGCATTTGTTTTTATTCACACAAAATAAAACCCCGCTAATAATTCAAACAGTTTTATAAAAAAAAAAGCTGATTGGAGAGTTTGAATATTATTCCGAATAAAAATAACTCAATGAGGTAGTTGTTTGTATTCACACAAAATAAAACCCCGCTAATAATTCAAACAGTTTTGTAAAAAAAAAAAAAAAAAAGCTTATTGGAGAATTTGAATATTATTCCGAATAAAAATAACTCAATGAGGTAGTTGTTTTTATTCACACAAAATAAAACCCCGCTAATAATTCAAACAGTTTTATAAAAAAAAAAACTGATTGGAGAGTTTGAATATTATTCCAAATAAAAATAACTCAGTTAGGTAGTTGTTTTTATTCACACAAAATAAAACCCCGCTAATAATTCAAACAGTTTTGTAAAAAAAAAAAAAAAAAACCTGATTGGAGAATTTGAATATTATTCCAAATAAAAATATCTCAGTTAGGTAGGTGTTTTTATTCACACAAAATAAAACCCCGCTAATAATTCAAACAGTTTTGTAAAAAAAAAAAAAAAACTGAGATTAGAGAGCTTGAATATAATTCCAAATAAAAATAACTCAATTAGTTGGTTGTTTTTATTCAGAGAATATGAAACACCGTTGATGATTCAAACAGTTTTGAAAAAAAAAATTGAGATTAGAGAGCTTGAATATTATTCCAAATAAAAAAAAAACTAAATTAGGTGGTTGTTTTTATTCATACAAAATAAAACCCCGTTGATAATTCAAACAGTTTTAAAAAAAAAACCTGAGATTAGAGAGCTTGAATATCATTCCACATAAAAATAAATAAATTAGGTAGTTGTTTATTTATGTTAAATGTACTCGCTTGAAATAAACATAACACATTTTTTAATAAGATATTTAAATTACTGAAGAGTTAAGTCAGCACATGTAGTACATTCAGACACTTTTTAGTTTTCTATAGAAGAAATGTATTGGGATGGGTTTGTCTGTCCGTCCGCACTTTTTTCTGTCCGCATTTTTTCTGTCCGCACTTTTTCTGTCCGCCCTCAGATCTTAAAAACTACTGAGGCTAGAGAGCTGCAAAGTGGTATGTTGATCATCCACCCTCCAGTCATCAAACATACCAAATTGCAGCCCTCTAGCCTCAGTAGTTTTTATTTTATTTAAGGTTAAAGCTAGCTATTGCCGTGCTTTGGCAACGATATAGGATAAGCCACCACCGTGCCGAGGTTAAAGTTTCATGGGCCGCGGCTCATGCATCATTAGACCGAGACCACCGAAAGATAGATCTACTTTCGGTGGCCTTAATTATACGCAGTAGCGGCTGTACAGAAAGCTCGGTTGCCCCGAAGAAAGTTCGGCGCATATTTTACTTGTTTTTTCAGTCTTCCAAGATACTTTGCTTGTTTGCGAAATAATTATCCATGCGCAGTTATTATATTTAATGAAAACTCCCTTGCCTTACGGAAACGCTGTTGACATATGCAGCTTATTTATACAAAAGAAATCCTTTAATCATATCGACTCGCTTGCGATATTCATATATGTAAGCACCCAGTAGGGTGTTAGTGCCGACAGTGCACCTCGTGCGGTGCACTGTAGGCATTGCTTAAGGTTCTTTGCAGCGTGCCTTCCTTAGGCCCCTAGCTGCAACCCCTTTCGTTCCTTTTACTGTACTTCCTTTCATATTCTCTTTCTTCCATCTTACTTTCCCCAACCATCTCCTAACAATTGATTCATAGTGCAACTGCGAAGTTTTCCTTCTGTTACACCTTTCAAACTTTTACTGTCAATTTCCGTTTCAGCGCTGAATGACCTCAAAGGTCTCAGTGCTTGGCCTTTGGCCTAAACTCTGTATTCAGTTCGTATGTACATAGTGTTCGTTTTGATAATTTCTTGTTATACAGTCACACTTAACTAAGATCGTTTCTCGCTTAAAGCGTTTTATAATTGCTTATATTGATTTAGCTGGTCCGCTGGTATTGCGGTTAGTGTCGTGGCATGCCACTCAGATGTCGCTGGTTCGCGTCTCCCCCAGGGCGATGAAAAATCACTGGCTCTGTATCGTGATCAGTTACTGCTGCAGTGTTGGGGGGGGGGGGGGGTCTGCTGCGGTGGGAGGTTGAAACCAACAATCTTTGGAAGCTTGGACTTCAAGTCAGTGGCTCCATTGGTGTGCTTGTTCCATGTGAATAGGTTTCATCTACTGAAGTAATACTAGTAATAATAATAATATTAATAATAATAATAATATTCTTTGGAAGCTTAAATTTCAGGTCATTGGCCCCTTTGGTGTAATTGTTCCATGTGAATAGGTTTTACCTACCGAAATAATAATAATAATAATAATAATAATAATAATAATAATAATAATAATAATAATAATAATAATAATAATAATAATAATATTCTATGGAAGCTTAAATTTCAGGTCAATGGCCCCTGTGGTGTACTTGTTCCATGTGAATAGGTTTTACCTACTGGAATAATAATAATAATAATAATAATAATAATAATAATAATAATAATAATAATAAAACATTCCCGTGGTTTAAAGAGTTCTTTGTAATCCCCATCTCTCCCTGTCCCCACCCTGCAGACATGCAGGCGCTCACAAAATTAATCCTTCCAGATAAGACTTATCGGTTTCTTCTTCCTCTGGTTTTGGCCAAATTGATAAAAAAAAAAAAGTATGCATAAGCTTGCCCTTATTATTAAAACAATCAGCGGACTGCAGGCAATTCTGGCAACGCCTAATAATGGCTGACAAAATAAAAGGGCCCTCTCTCACTTTTCTCGTTTGTTGCTGTGAGCTCAACTTCGAGATAAAAGGGAGTAATGGTTATTTTCTTGGACGTTTAAGCTCTCCAGTTATCCACCCATCCGGACGGCCTCATAAAACCTCTGCTCTCTGGAAGTGGACAAAAATTAGTTCACGTAGATGGGGTATTTTTCCCCTTCTCTCTGCTTCCGGGGTTTGGCATTCTCTTCATGCTTCTGTTTTCCCAGACGTGCAGTCTTTCGGTCACTCAGAGATTAGTCCCTTTTTACCGAACCCATTGCCTTCTTTGTTGTTCTCTTACTGCTTCCGTGTTTCCTGTCCATTGTAATCTCTCCCGAGATGTAGCCGAGTACCGGGGCCTTTCCCTGACAAAAGCGGGACGCCGTATCTTAAAAACTATCCGTAGAATTTTCTTGAAAATAATCTCTTTATGTTTCCCCATACCCATTGAGGTACTTAATCAACCTAACCTAACCTAATCTAACCTAACCTAACCTAATCTAGGGACATGGCAAAAAAAACAGGCGCTGGTGCAATGCTATCATACATCTCAGGAATTTGCGTCCAGGAACACTCACATTATCAGCTTACCTAAAGTTCTATGGCCGTTCGGCCAACCTGACCTGAATGATGTTATATGGCTGAATCGCTTTTCATGAACAAAAAGCGAAATCTTTTTTTCGTTGTTAACAGCGCCAGCAACCCTCTCCCTCTCTCCCCCCCCTCTCTCTCTCTCCGCCAGATAATGAAATTCCGGGTCATGAATGGTCGGAGTTATCCGTGACCTTGGATATTTGCGCCTCCATCGCTTCTTCTTTTCGGTCTTAGAATTTCTCTGTGTTGCTGTTCTCTTGTATATATAATATATATATATATATATATATATATATATATATATATTATATATATATATATATATATATATATATATATATATATATATATATATATATGCTATAGGTACCTGTGATCCACTGGCCACGACCGTCGCCGGACTACCAAAACATTTTATGTCAAATCCCAAGGAGCCTTTGTTGACCTAAACAGAGAAATATATTGCTGGTACGTAGTCGACTGTGGGGATTTGCAAACAGGGTTAAAATGAGCGTGAATCTAGCAGTCTCATGCCATAAGATTTGCTGAAACCGAAGGTGCAGTATGTATGTATATTTATATAATACACACACACATTTATATATATATGTATATAAATATATATACATATATATATATATATATATATATATATATATATATATATATATATATATATTATATATATATATATATATATATATATATATATATATATATATATATATATATATTCAACATTGGACTATGGTGAAAAATTACCATGCCAGTCACTATCCCAGTCATGTTTTAACTTCAGACTTGTGGATGAAATCCTTCACAGGAAACTTCCAAAATCTTATCCTTTTCATTCGTTTACAAAAAGGATCATCAGCAGTGCATCAGAGCCCCCTAAAATTACTGAGTTATTCACACTTTACATTGCACGCACTCTTGCCCATCTGGGATCACTTTGGATATTAGGCCCATGCTGGTAGTGCCTCTTTCACGTCATCTTTCCAACCCTTCCTGTGTCTTCCTCTCCTCTTCCATCCTAACATTTCGAATTATACTCACTTTTCAACCAGCCCACCGTTTTCCATTCTTTCCACATGACCAAACCAGCTAGAAACACTCTGACTCATCCTTTCAGTGCTAATCTTTTCACTATGTCTACGTGAAATATATATGTATACATATATATAGATTTATGTGTACATATATCTATATTATATATGTAGAGAGAGAGAGAGAGAGAGAGAGAGAGAGAGAGAGAGAGAGAGAGAGAGAGAGAGGGATTCTTATGGGCCAACCATTCTGCAAGTATAAGAAGTCGGACTACATAAAAAATACAAGACCAACCACTGATACGTTTAGCTACAACTCTTGCGTCAAGAGGCGAAGACAGGCTTTGGTGCTCAAGACCAGTAATTCTCTCACTGGGAAGTTCTGAGTATTAGAACTACTATAGAAAATCTTGTACAGAAATACAGAGGATGAATGCCGGATGGTTTACGCGGTGCTTTGTTTAATCCCTCCGTAACGTACGTATGTAAGTGTGAAATAACGTTTGATAGTTGTAACTCCGTAAAGATTATAAGACGAAAAACGTTGTACTATATAACTTTTAATTTATGTTTGAATTTTTTGGTGTTGCAATAATTTTAAGTCTAATAATGATAAGGATTTTCATCTAAAACGTCTAGTTTGATCCCTGTAAGTTATTCTGTTATTCAAGTAAATTATCGTCCCAGATTATTAATGCATCGCACATATAAGGAAATAACTCGATCAGAGACTTCTGAGTTTGGGCGCCATAGCTACATGTGTTTCTATAAACACCTGAACTGCTGTAACATCTGTTAATCAAACCAATGCCACCCTCCCTAGTGTGTAGTAAGATCTCCGTAGTATTTTCGTTTAGACGTAAACAAGAAAAAAAAAAAGAAAGTTTAAACCACCTGATTTCTACCAGTATAAGGGGCAAATTATAAATGCTTTGGAGATTTCAATGAGTTTAGTAGACTAAGTAAACACCTTCCTGGGTCTCGTGTGTCATTTGTACCTCCAGTAGTAGAATCTTACGCAATACCCGATTCTGAAACCTACCGCACGAGTTGTACCCTTTAAGAAAGAGGCGGGAAGATTTGAATGGTATTTTTTTTCCCTTTGCCCGCACTTGCTTTGTCAGTCTCGGTGTGAAGTCCGTTCAGTAGCTCCCCGTAGCAACGCTGAAGATAGCCCGTGAACGTTCAGCGTTCGCAAGCACTCATCATGATGTAAAGGCAGACAGTGCAAGCGTTGAATGTTAACGGCGCATTCATTCCATCTACCTTCTGTAATGTATACATGTCAACGAGTTCCCACGCACCGCACATGGTGGCGTTGATGCCAATTACCAGCTCAGAATGGGTACATTGCCAGACATCCGGATTGTGTTCGCGTCCTGATTCTTATAGGTATGAAAATAGGTTGGAGGGATGTCTGTTTCGAAAATTACCGTGTAATTATGTATTCTGAGGTTAGGATTTGAGTGATAATGACGTGAATTGATTGTACGCGATTGCCGCTTAGCGGGGTCGGCCGTACGACAAGTTTGGCCTTTAGCCCGTGGCAACGTGTGGGCCGGTCGTCGCGTGTATTTGACCGGAGTTGGTAGAAGTGAATCTTGAATCGAGAAGTGAGTGTCTGTTTCTCTCTCTCAGTGATCAGTGTGATTTCATGATAAATACTTCGCAAGCATCAACAGCAGCAGCGTCCTTTCAGCGACGTCTTCGCAGCCCCAGCCTCCGTCAAGGTTTTAACTGGTCTATCTTCATCTCTCGCCCTCAGAAGGTTTGGCTGTTGGTGAGTATATATTTCCGAAGAGGAAGAAGCTTTTTTTCTTTTCTCTCCCCTTTCAGTTTTGTTTCTGTTCCCTGTGACAGCGGACGGCGTATCCGTTGAGTCATCAGACCACGGCACCTGCAGCAGAAAGGGAATTCTCGTTTGTTTTGCTTTTTCCCGACGAGGAAAACGGCGTTGCCGAGGATAATGTAGAGGCCTAAAATGATGGCGTCTCTTCGCTCGGATGGACGATTGACAGATCAAGTGTAAACTGGCCCGTGTTGTCAGTGATTGGGTTCCCCTTGAGCTGTCTAGTTAGGGTTCCTTGAGAAGTCATTGTCCTTGCGCGTTTCTCTTTTGATGATGCCCAGGATAACTCTTTCCTCTCTCTCTCTCTCTCTCTCATGTCATATAGAATTGAGTTGCACACGCATCGCCATATCACGTGTATGAATGTGGAGGCCTAGTTGGTTGCCCACTCGTATAAAAACCTAACTTGGAAAAGCCTCTGGGTTCTATATAAGCCTGATTTTTTAGTCGAGTCGTAATGTTTTACCATCTGTTAGTTTCATTTCTCTATGCATTGTACGCTGTGAGCCCTGAACTATTTGAAATGTGCATCTAACTTTGGTAATATTTCTATTTGCATTTAGTCTTCGAACGCGTATTGCAAACGCGATCTGGGTATACAGTATATAAATCTAAAGCTTCATCGATAATTGAATGACAAATCTCCATTAACTAAGTATTAATTGCCGCAATCCTATTAGCCTATTATTGTTGTTGTTGTTTTCTCTCATCCTAAAACCCCATCATTATTGTTCGTGCTCACCATAGGCAAATAGCAAGGAACGTAGACCTATAATTTTCCCCGCCGGTTGAAATGTAGGAAAAATTCAAGAAAGTAAATATGCTTGATTATATTGCAGTAAACAATTAGCGGGAAAATCAGTGACCGATGTATTCGGCGTCACGCATCGTAGGCAAGTCGTGTATCTTAAATTTGTAAACGAGTGCCTGTTTTAAATTATGCAAGCCGATAAAACTAAATAAACGTCCGAGACTTAATTGCGAGTCAACATGCAATATTTGGGTGGGGGGTGGAATCGCGCCAGTAAGAAATACTTAACTGGTGTGGTCCTCTTAGCAGGGAAATCAGTTCTGCTGTTTTCAAGGCCAATGCAGTGACAGGTGCAGCCCAGGACTGTAGTGGGGGGGGATCAAGGGGAATATTTAGGGGGCTGGTGGTAGTGTAGGTTAATTGAGGGAGGGTGTGTGTGTTAAGGGGAAGAACAATGGCGAATTGAGACATGAGGAAATGCAAACCGGCTATGTTGGTGACGGAACAGTGGTCAGATAAGGCCACTGCCACATTGTATGTAGGGATTAGTTAGAGAGAGAGAGAGAGAGAGAGAGAGAGAACCTAGGTGGTGTATACGTGTTAATCTTAATTTTTCGCTTAAAAATGGTAGGGAATTATTTCAATGGTGTTATTTCGCACTAGCAAGTATATAAATTCTTATTCCCCTAAATCTCTGCTGTTGGTTAATATCAAAACGTTGCTGCAGGGATTAGTGCTAAAAATTACTCGTTTATTCCACAGATATTTTCTTCTCCTCACTATTTAACTCTCTCTCTCTCTCTCTCTCTCTCTCTCTCTCTCTCTCTCTCTCTCTCTCTCTCTCTCTCTCTCTCTCTTTGAAAATATGGACAACCGCAAAAAAGTGCTGTGGTTATCCTTACTCGGGAACCAGGAATCTCTCAAATTTCAAAGGAACATTTTCCTGTTGGTCTCCCGCTTTATTTTAGATAATTCACGGACGTGTTGCCTTGTAGACTGAAATCACGGACGTGTTGCCTTGTAGACTGAAATCACGGACGTGTTGCCTTGTAGACTGAAATCACGGACGTGTTGCCTTGTAGACTGAAATCACGGACGTGTTGCCTTGTAGACTGAAATCACGGACGTGTTGCCTTGTAGACTGAAATCACGGACGTGTTGCCTTGTAGACTGAAATCACGGACGTGTTGCCTTGTAGACTGAAATCACGGACGTGTTGCCTTGTAGACTGAAAGAAAATGTAAAGTTCTCTCGCAATCACATCACTCGCTGCATTACTTCCATTCTAATTAAGAGAGCTTTAAGGAATGTGTACGTCGTTTTGTTAATGGTCTGTCCTTGAATATGACGTTTGTGATGCTTCGTTCATTTTTTTTAAAGATAGGCCTAGTATGGAAAGGGCGTTTCATGCCATGTCGCCAGGTGAAGTAGATTTGTTTCTTTAATCAAAACTGGTTGATTTCTTATTCAGTCTTATGCCATATTATTAAGCAAACGAGGCAGGTGAAACATTGCTTCACTGGTCAGTGTTATATCGCACTAGTCACTGATGTTCGGTGCTAAAACTAGGCTTAAACGTTATTTTCGGTATCACTTACGCAGCATCATTTGATTTTATTCGAATTAAAACATTTTCTCGGTAGTGATTGTTTGACACGAACAACACACATATATAAACATTTATATACATCACACACCTGTATTTACACATAATATATATATATATATATATATATATATATATATATATATATATATATATATATAGAAATAACGAGCACATGAACACGTGTTTCACAGAAATAAATTTCTGACTCGCATCGGCAACGAACCTCAGTCGTTCCCGATCTGAGTCAGAAATTTATGTCTGTAAAACAAGTGCTCATGTGTTCATTATCTGAGTCAGAAATTATATATATATATATATATATATATATATATATATATATATATATATATATATATATATATATAGTGTTTGTTTGCTTGACTAAGAGGATAGTGAATTAATATTAGTTCTAGACCAAAAATAACTGATTTTAAGCATTACAGTTTTTGGGTAGCACGTATAATTAAACAGGAATGAATAAAACCCCCAGTTCGATTAAAAAATGATTAAGTGCCGGGATTGATTGAATAGGTGGCATATTGTTTGGTCAGTTGTGGTTGTGGGAAGGCTTTTGTTTACTCAAGGGTCCTTTCAATAAGCCCAGGCCCTTGAGTGATCAGTGGTTGACTGGGGAAAACTAATTTTGTTTCACTATTTGTTTTTGTACTCCATCGCCAGTAACTTTGAATGCGGTGCGGATTTACTCCAGACCAGAGGGAACAGATTTTTTTGGTTTTGTTTTTGTTTTGTACCGGTAGGGTTTTATTTGATTTGATTGCTGATTTATTTTTTTTATTGCGTGAGGCACTTGCAAATCAGGGGGGGGACTTTTTTATGAGTTGATTTTTTTTCTTTCATTTATTGCGAGTATCTTCTGAATGAATTATATACAGGCTTTCTCCTGACTATAGGCTAGAAATTTTTTATGCTTATATATATATATATATATATATATTATATATATATATACATATATATATATATATATATATATATATATATATATATATATATATATATACACATATAAGTTAAGTATACCTTAGTTTAACCAGACCACTGAGCTGATTTACAGCTCTCCTAGGGCTGGCCCGAAGGATTAGACTTATTTTACGTGGCTAAAGAACCAATTAATATATGTATATATATATATATATATATATATATATATATATATATATATATATACATATATGCTTTGGGGCAAAGTTTTTCTTGTATGCAAATTTCGTTGAATTCTGTGGCTTTTTGATTGTTGAAGAACGCAGAAGATTCTGAAAATATTGTTAAATTAATAAGGTGATCAACAATCAAAAATCCATAGAATTCAACGAAATATGCATTTATATATATATATATATATATATATATATATATATATATATATATATATATATCTAATTGTCAGCTTATTTCCATTGCTAGGAGCTCTCGAGGGTCCTTCAGTATTCTAGTATACTGCAATATATACGAGGTGGGTTTTAACTGTAGAAGACTGCTGATAATACGAATAAATAAAATTCACGTGATTGTTGTCGTATTGAGTAGTGTCATGGGACATTTGCTTGGTAATCTTGTAATTTTGAGGATAAGTGTAGCCAGTTATATTTTATCTTAAGTAAATACTATCTTATATCCTCAGTAAATTAGATCGGCGTAGGAATTATTCCTCTCCCTTCTCTCCATCACATCCCAAATCTAAAACTTATTTTCTAACCCCCATCCCCATCCATTGTGCCCAAACTCGGCGCCTCTAACCTAACCCCTGCCATATCCTATTTCTGAAACCTCCCTCCAAACCACATACCCCATCAGGCCCCGATTTTAAAGCCTATATCCCAACCCTGGTGCCTAAATTATACCAGAACCCTCATACCAGATTTTGAAACGCCTTTGTGACCTTCCCGCTTGCTGTTATATGTCCGAGTCAAAATATCCTGCCTAACCTTCCTGCTTCTCATACCAAGTTTTTTAAAACACTCTGAACCCACTGCTCAATTGTTCCTGGGTTTTAGAACCCACTGTTCAAATGTTCCTGGGGTTTAGAACTCACTGTTCAAATGTCCCTGGGTTTTAGAACCCACTGTTCAAACGTCCCGGGTTTTAGAACTCACTGTTCAAATGTCCCTGGGTTTTAGAACCCACGGTTCAAATGTCCCTGGGTTTTAGAACCCACTGTTCAAATGTTCCTGGGTTTTAGAACTCACTGTTCAAATGTTCCTGGGTTTTAGAACTAAAACCCACTGTTCAAATGTCCCTGGGTTTTAGAACTCACTGTTCAAATGTCCCTGGGTTTTAGAACCCACTGTTCAAACGTCCCTGGGTTTTAGAACCCACTGTTCAAATGTCCCTAAGGGGTTTTAGAACCCACTGTTCAAATGTCCCTGGGTTTTAGAACCAATTGTTCAAATGTTCCTGGGTTTTAGAACCACAGCATCCACCAAACCTGAGTGTGAAATCTATCTCCCAAGCCTTTACCCTACACGGAATCTGAAACCCTTCAGTCACCTTCTAATAACCTCCTTCCCCCCCTCCAAACTCCCCCGTCCCTGGCGCACCCCTAATCCAAAATCCTTCTCCGTATACCCCATTGACGCGTGTTTTGTCTAAACAAGTCTCCCGGGACTCCTTAACTTTCTTAATCACCGACTTCAGCCAAGGATGATTCCTCCCTGAGCCGCCTCCGGGTTCTCCCTTCAGGATTGGATCAATCCTCCTCCGGGTTCTCCCTTCAGGATTGGATCAATGCGTTTCGAGCGATTTCTTGCGATTTCGGAATGAAATTACAAATGCCCGAAAGTTTTCAGTGCTGGATGTTGAAGGACGCTCAGGAGACCAGACGTTCGACAAGGTTTTGCTCTCAAGGCGAGAAGACGACAAACATACTGAGGACGCTGAGTAGATCCCCTCTGGGGGTTAGTGCCGTCAGTGCTGCTCATGCGGTGCACTGTAGGCATGACTTGAGGTTCTTTGCAGCGTTCCTTCCTTAGGCCCCTATAGCTACGACCCCTTTCCCTCCTTTTACTGTACCTCTTTTGATAGTCTCTTTCTTCCATCTTACTTGCCACCCTCGTTCCTCATTGGAGGGGTGGGTACCGTTCTCAGCTAGCACTCTGCTGGCCCGCGTTCGATTCTCCGACCGGCCAATGAAGAATTAGAGGAATTTATTTCTGGTGATAGAAATTCATTTCTCGTTGTAATGTGGTTCGGATTCCACAACAAGCTGTAGGTCCCGTTGCTAGGTAAGCAATTGGTTCTTAGCCACGTAAAATAGATCTAATCCTTCGGGCCAGCCCTAGGAGAGCTGTTAATCAGCTCCTCAGTGGTCTGGTTAAACTAAGGGATACTTAACTTTCCACCCTCTCCTAACAATTGATTCATAGTGCAACTGCTTTGAGGTTTTCCTCCTGTTAAACCTTTCAAACCTTCTTACTGTCAATTTCCGTTTCAGCGCTGAATGACCTCGTAGGTCCCAGTGCCTCTATATTCAATTCAACGCTGGGTAGATTCTTGGAAAATGATGGTTTGCAGTGTCCCATCATTTCAACGTTTTGATGGCGTTTATGCACCGGTTCTACCCTAATTCTCTTTCTAATTATGCGCACCGCTGGTTGTTGAAGGCCCGCCTCTAATTCCTTTGCAAATACAAGTGAAATCGGAGTTGTTTTCGCTGTGGAAGAATTAATGTGAAATCTATTTCTGTGTTTTACTATTTCTGCGTTTTAGTTAATGCAAATCTTCGATTCGTCGTGTGTATTTTTGTTGATTTTTCGTTGCAGAGTGGATGTTTTGGTGCAGCTTGTTTACAATGTACGCGTGATTAACGATTGCTAGTTAATGGTCTCTTAAATTCCTCTCCTCAGGTAGGCTGTCTACATGATTCTATAGCCGACGCTGCAACTGCATATCGAACCACACACACACACACACACACACACACACACACAAATTATACATATATATATATATATATATATATATATATATATATATATATATATATATACATATACATATACATATACATATACATATACATATACATACATACATACACGATCATGCCAAGATTAACGAACCCACTCCCAGCAGGGTTCGCTATTCTTTACGAGAAGATTATTGGGTTCGTTATTCTTCACATGGGAATATTCGGGTCCGTTGTTCTAGACATGAACACTTCGGTACCAGACATTTGATCCCCCAGGGGCTGGTACTAAACACGGCGGAACAGTGTAGATGAATCACTGTTTCGCCGTGTTTAGTACTAGCCCTCGTGTGGAATTGGAGTTCGAACCGGAAAGGGTTGGCCATTCTTTTGGGGATCATTGGGATGTTCTTGATATGATCCTATATATATATATATATATATATATATATATATATATATATATATATATATATATATATATATATATATATATATATATATATATATATATATATATATATATATATATATATATATATATATATATATATAGTATATGATGCTGAATTTACATCCTATTAATTTGTAATAGATAATCACGCTTGTATTTTAAACTTAATATAACATTTTCCACGCCGTGAAATTTTTCTCTTTATTTTTTCCACAGATAATGAGCTGATAAAGAGGAGTCTATCCTCACGACTCAGCATTTATTAATATAATTATCGGCTGGTCGAGTTTTTAGATCTATCCTTCATCATAATTAAGCATAGCCATAGTTATTTTTGCCTTGGGTAACGCGAGAGCGCGAGATTATTGAAGTTAGTTTTTAAGGCCTCGCCTGTAGGAAATTCCTTCCGAATAATTATAATTTCTGAGGGCTACAATGATATTCCAATTGAATAATTATAATTTCTGGGGCTGAAATGATATTTAAAGTGAATAATTATAATTTCTGGAGGCTAAAATATTTGAATGGAGTCATTATAATTTATGGGGGCTAAAATGATACTTGAATTGAATAATTATAATTTCTGGAGGCTGAAATGATATTTGAATTGAATAATTATAATTTCTGGATGCTGAAATGATGTTTGAATTGAGTAATTATAATATCTGGAGGGTAAAATGATACTTGAATTGAATAATTATAATTTCTGGAGGCTGAAATGATATTTGAATTGAGTAATTATAATTTCTGGATGCTGAAATGATGTTTGAATTGAGTAATTATAATATCTGGAGGGTAAAATGATACTTGAATTGAATAATTATAATTTCTGGAGGCTGAAATGATATTTGAATTGAATAATTATAATTTCTGGATGCTGAAATGATGTTTGAATTGAGTAATTATAATATCTGGAGGGTAAAATGATACTTGAATTGAATAATTATAATTTCTGGAGCCAAAAATGATATTTGATTTTAATAATTATAATTTCTGGAGGCTGAAATGATATTTGAATTGAATAATTACAATTTGTGGAGGCTGAAATGATATTTGAATTGAGTAATTATAATTTCTGGAGGCTAAAACGATACTTGAATTGAATAATTATAATTTCTGGATGCTGAAATGATATTTTTATTGAACAATTATAATTTCTGGAGGCTGAAATGATGTTTGAATTGAGTAATTATAATTTCTGGGAGTTGAATTGATATTTGAATTTAATAATTATAATTTCTGGAGGCTGAAATGATATTTGAATTGAGTAATTATAATTTCTGGATGCTGAAATGATATTTGAATTGAATAATAATAATTTCTGGAGGCTAAAATGATATTTTAATTGAATAATTATAATTTCTGGAGGCTAAAATGATATTTGAATTGAATAATTATAATTTCTGGAAGCTTAAATGATATTTGAATTGAATAATTATAATTTCTGGAGGCTGAAATGACATTTGAATTGAATAATTATAATTTCCGGAGGCTAAAATGATATTTGAACTGAAAAACTAAAATTTTTCATGTTCACTTTTCATTTGCTTTAGCCTGTGCTGAATGACACACACACACACACGCTTGTGTGTATTTTACTTCGTTTATGTGGGGCCCCTTCCTGTATAGCTTACTTATTTATTGAAAAGAAAGAATAGGCTTATCTGCAATAATTTGTTATATAATTTTACTTAGTTCCTGAGTGATCATATCAATGAACGGCACCGGTAGTTTTCCAAGTAATATTGGAATTTGATATCCAAAAGTTCTAAAACTTAACTATAGGTTGAACAAGCCATACTTATGTTTGTGTATATCACAACAGTTCACTTATCCTTCCCCGTAGGAGAATAGTGCCGTCAGTGCACCTTATGCGGTGCACTGTAGGCATTGCGGAAGGTTCATTTCAGCGTCTCTTCGGCCCCTAGCTGCAACTCCAATCATTCCTTTAACTGTACCTCCGCTCATATTCTCTCTCTGCCATCCACCCTCTTCTAACAATTGATTCATAGAGCGACTGCGAGATTTTCATCCTGGTGCACCTTTCAAACTTTTTAACTCAATTTCCGTTTCAGCGCTGAACGACCTTATATGCCTCAGCGCTTGGCCTGTGGCCTAAATTCTATATTCTGTTCAGTTCGCTTCTCCTTATGCGAATTTTAACATACAATACAGTAATCCAGGTGCGCAGTAATTTGATTAAATATTAACACAGCCAGTGGTGTATTATCTAGAGGAATCCTTAAAGTATTTCATAAATGATACCCCACAGCTTTCACATTATTTGCAGTCATTTAACTAAAGAACATGTATTATACTACTCATTAATGTTTAAATGTTTTTGAAACATACAGTCGAAAAATTGCAAAGACTCATCAGATTTTACAGTTTGCCAACGAACGCTCTGTTTTTGTAAATGCTTAATGGTGTACCATTAAGTGTCTCATGTTCATCCATTCGTGATATGAAGATTCTGACAGTTTTAACAATATTTTTCGTACCGTACATAATAAGACCATGTATAATCAGCAAAAACGGTCAATTTCACGCCATGTATCGCCCAAGTTCCCTGTGGAATATAGAGTTTAGGCCAAAGGCCAAGCGCTGGTACCTATGAGGTCATTCAGCGCTGGAAACGAAAATTGAGAGTAAAAGGTTTGAAAGGTGTACCAGGAGGAAAACCTCAAAGCAGTTGCACTATGAAACAATTGTTAGAAGAGGATGGATAGCAAGATGGAAGAAAGATAATATGCGTGGAGGTACAGTAAAAGGAATGAAAGGGGTTGCAGCTAGGGGCCGAAACGACGCTGCAAAGGAACCTTTAGCAATGCCTACATAGCACCGCGGGAGGTGCACTGACGGCATTACTCCAGTCGGGGAAGTTCCCTGTGGTACGTCTCATGTTTAATATTGAACAGCTGTTTTCTTTAAAAGTGTCGCTGACACATTAACCATATCAAAATCAGAATAACCAGTAATTAACACTTTTGTTTCTTAAGTTATGTATAATCCTACTAGCCATATTATATTTTTTTACGGCAGTTTCTTTCTCGTCGCTTCATCATCTTATTTGCTCTTTCCAGCATTCATAATCCTCCCCTGGAGGCAGTAGTGGGAAATGTCTTCCTCCTGGCCGCTTTCATTCTTCTTCAGTGCCACTGCACAGTCAGCATTGAAAACCAAAGCTCGTCATCCATTGCGTCAGTATTTTTTTTTTCTAGGAGGAACTTCGAGACACATTGAACAGTAAAACTGTACAATTTTTGTTAATCACCCAGGGTCCCGGTCTTCCGATACTTGAACAACAATCTCCCTTACCCTCATTGAACAAATTACTAGAGAACAGATAAAATCCGGCGACTCAAGGTCCCCTCCCGTATTGGGGAGCGCCGTTAGTGCACACCTCACGTGCGGTGCACTGTAGGCATTACTTGAGGTTCTTTGCAGCGTCCCTCCGAACCCAAGCTGCAACCCCTTTCAGTCTTTTTACTGTACCTTCTTTCATATTCTTTCTTCCAGCTTATTTTCCATAGTGCAACCGCGAGATTTTCCTCTAGTTACACCCTCGTACCGTTTTGCTCTCAATTTTCGTTCAGCGCTGAATGACCTCATAGGTCCCAGTGCTTGGCCTTCGGCCTAAGTTGTATATTCTATTCTGTTCCATTCCGTTGTTAGTGATTTATTTTGCTTTGTCAAGAATTTTTCTCTGTTTTCAACGTAAAATCAAATCTGTGTACAGATGGATAGACCGTTGTGTGGATCTTGCCTTAATTCTTAACCAGAATGACGCAGGTTCGATATGTGGTCAAGGTCAAGGTAGCAGTATTTTTTTTTTATGTGGTAATTCTCTTTACTTGTAAGTGATTCCCAAAGTCAGATGAATTCGGCATTAAATATTTATTCGTGTCTTAATGTGGATAAAATCCACTTCTTGGGCCACAAAGCAAGAAACTTTCTTGAGAGTCCATTTCTTCAGCACACAGCAAAAAAACCTCTTTTAAATCCATTTTTTTTAGCACTCTGCAAGAAACTTTCTCTTAAATCCATTTCTTCGGCGCACAGCGAGGAACTTTGTTTTAAATACATTTCTTTGGCACACAGCAGGAAACTTCTTTGAAATCCATTTCTTCAGCACACAGCAAGAAACTTTCTCCTGATTCAATTTCTTTGGCACGCAGCAAGAAACTTTCTTTTAGATCCATTCACACAGCAAGAAACTTTCTTTTAAATCCATTTCTTCAGCACACAGCAGGGAACTTTCTTTTAAATATATTTCTTCGGCACACAGCAAGAAACTTTCTTTTAAATCCATTTCTTCAGCACACAGCAGGGAACTTTCTTTTAAATATATTTCTTCGGCACACAGCAGGGAACTTTCTTTTAAATATATTTCTTCGGCACACAGCAAGAAACTTTCTTTTAAATCCATTTCTTCAGCACACAGCAAGAAACTTTCTTTTAAATCCATTTCTTCAGCACACAGCAGGGAACTTTCTTTTAAATATATTTCTTCGGCACACAGCAGGGAACTTTCTTTTAAATATATTTCTTCGGCACACAGCAAGAAACTTTCTTTTAAATCCATTTCTTCAGCACACAGCAGGGAACTTTCTATTAAATCTATTTCTTCAGCACACAGCAAGGAACTTTCTTTTAAATCCATTTCTTCAGCACACAGCAGGGAACTTTCTTTTAAATCCATTTCTTCAGCACACAGCAGGGAACTTTCTATTAAATCTATTTCTTCAGCATACAGCGAGGAACTTTCTTTTAAATCCATTTCTTCAGCACACAGCAGGGAACTTTCTTTTAAATCCATTTCTTCGGCACACAGCAGGGAACTTTCTTTTCCCATAATGTTTTCTTGTTTCGGTCTGAAGTTTCCTTTGATCAGAGTGATTCAATTATTGTTCGAAGTTACGGGAAATGTGGATTTTCATTAGACGGACGGGAAGGAGAAAGGTTCCGCCATAACCTTGATTTTTTTTTTTTTTAACCAGGCTCTTTTAATATTGTCGGCACCCCGTAGGCGGTGCACTTCATGCGGTGCACTGTGGGCGTTACTTAAGGTTCTTTGCAACGTGCCTTCGTCCCCTAGATGCAACCCCTTTCGTTCCTTTTACTGGAGCTCCTTTGATATTCTCTTTCTTCCATCTTACTTTCCACCCTCTCCTAACACTTGTGCAACTGCGATGTTTTCCTCTTGTTACACCTTTCAAGCCTTTCTGCTCTCAATTTCCCTTTCAGTGGTGAGTGACCTCATAGGCCTCAGTGCACGGCCTCTGGCCTAAATCTATATTCCCCTACATATTCCTACAGTAGAAATGTGAAGTATTTTTACAACATTCACTTAATTTCGCTCCAAATTAGGGCGTCCCTATAAAATCAGAGAGTGGAATGTCTCCACAGTCGTCAAGTCTGCAACAGTTTTAGTTAGTTCCCCGTAGGAGGGTAGTGCCGCCAGTTCTCCTCACGTGGTGCAGTGTAGGCAATACCAGAAGGTGTTGAAAGCGTCCCTTCGACCCATAACTGCTCCCCAACTGCTCCCACTTTGTAGCCTTTTACTTTTCCTCCATTCATGCATCCCCTCTTCAGTCTTGGTGTCCAGCTTCTCTAACTATCAGTTCTTAATCTTGCTGTTCAGCCACTCCAACTCCGTTTTTTCATTGTCTTAATCGCTGAATGTTGGAAAGCTCCCCAGTGCTTGGCTTGGTGGCCTCAATTTCATAAATCAGTCAAGCAGTTTTAGTCAGGTCGACAGTTCTTAACATCCAGTAAGAGATTCTCTCTCTCTCTCTCTCTCTCTCTCTCTCTCTCTCTCATTGCTTTTAGAAACCACGGTTCACTTCGTGGGTTTTTTTTTTTTTTGCCTAGTGGCCTTGTCGTGGGGTTCAGTCCCTGTTTTTCAGTTTTCTGTCAAGAAAACTATTGAGATGGCTATTTGTCTGTCCGTCCGCTATTTGTCTGTCCGCCCTCAGATCTTAAAAACTACTGAGGCTAGAGGGCTGCAATTTGCTATGTTGATCATACACCCTCCCATCAACAAACATACCAAATTGCAGCCGTCTAGCCTCAGTACTTTTTATTTGATTTAAGGTTAAAGTTAGCCATGATCGTGCGTCTGGCACCGCTATAGGTGCCAACATGGGGCCATGGCTGAAAATTTCGTGGGTCGCAGCTGAGAGCTGCAAGGACCGTGGCTGAGAGTTTCATACAGCATTATGCGCTGAAGAAACTTCGGCGCATTTTCTACCTGATATTATGTTTTTGTAATTATCTGAAATAAATATTTATGGGTAATGAGGATTCTTTGAATCATGTGGTTAACTGTATCCGTTATATATATGTGTTTGTCTTGGTAGTATCGAGGTGCCGAATTTGTCGAGGTGTCTGGTGTCATTGCGGTAATTGGTTGCCCAGTGATTAGTTCAATAAACCAATATTAGATCTTCAGGTGTCTCGGTTCTGGCAATTGTTGGTAGCTTGAAATTTGTCACGTTTGCATAGGGAGGCTTCTTTTGATTGGATTCTGTTTGTTGGGATGAAGTTGCACTGGTGCATTGGATAACCCTTGTGCATATTATATATATATATATATATATATATATATATATATATATATATATATACATACAGTATATATATATGTATATATATATTTCTTATATATATGCGTATAATTTTATATAATATATATATATATATATATATATATATATATATATATATATATATATATATATATATATATATATAAAGGTAAATACCACAAAGGGAAAAGTGGAACAACGGAGCGGTTGCTAGGCCTCTCGACTTTCTGTCCTTTACTTGAGGACAGTAAGTCGAAAGGCCTACTAACCACCCCGTTGTTTAACTTTTTCCTTCGTGGTATTTGCCTTTATTTATGCATTCATCAAGTTCCATATCTTCGAGATTCAGTTATATATATATATATATATATATATATATATATATATATATATATATATATATATATATATATATATATATATATATATATATATGTGTGTGTGTGTGTGTGTGTGTGTGTGTGTGTGTGTGTGTGTGTGTTAAGATACTCGCTCTTTAAATCGCATGTAGTTAACAGCTCTTTAAATAACAGCCATTGACGTACGGTAACTAATTAAAATATCTTTGAAGGAACAGTAAGTACTTCGCTTTTATAAAATTAGCCTTATCGACATCTTGGGCGGAACGGAAATGCTTTTGTGAAGATTCATTTTACTGAGAATTTCCTAAATAGCAGAAGCTGTGATCTTCTGCATAATTTCACGAAAATAGTCCTGAATAGTCTGTAAACAGCTGAGGGTAAGCCGAAGAAAGCGTATTGCAACACAAGTGCTTTGTCAATATTGTTAGTGTGTATAAACAATTTATCCGGTTTGCCGAGTAATTATACGTGAAATATGAAATGAGGTTTTACAAATATTTGTATGAATTGTTAATTGATGTAAATATCAGTAGGGCTTAATTTATTCATCTCTATTCTCGGTGTTGTGTTCTTTGGTTAAATAAAAGCGTACGGGAACGAGTGTGTGTGAATGGCCTTCATATGCAATTATATATATATATATATATATATATATATATATATATATATATATATATGTGTGTGTGTGTGTGTGTGTGTGTGTGTGTGATTGTGTATATATATATATATTTTATATGTATATATATGTGTGTATATATATACACATGTATATATATATATATAGAAGAGAGAGAGAGAGAGAGAGAGAGAGAGAGAGAGAGAGGAACACCACACAACACTAGGCTCTTTTAATTTGATTGCCTTCGTTTCGTAATTTTTGCCATAATTACATTTTCAGGCCTGCATATAAATAAATAAAAAAAAAACATTTACAAATACAGTCTTAAAATAAAAATACATAAAAAATAAAAGATCAGTCGTGTCCTTATATGTCCTCTGGCGTCGTCTATAAATATACTCGCCCGAAATGTATTTCAGGGATTTACGTGGGATCCACCAGTAGGCTTCTTAAGGTGCGCATTGATTCACATCGGGGGATCAGCTCTCGCACAGGGAGCAGAATTTCGAACCCAGAGCACTCCAACGTCAGAAATCATTCGAAACAACGTGAAAACATATATTGAGAACAGCGATTTTAGCATAGACGGTCATACACTGCCAATCGTCGAGACTTAGCCATCCTGGAGTCATTATTATTATTTATAAAACAGCTGGTTCCACTGTTAAACACTCAGACTTCTTCTTCGAGTCCACTGTATTTATCTTAGCCCTAACTGTCGTGTTTTCTCTTTAGTTCTTTGCTGTCTCGCCTCCAGGTCAGTTGTGTTTTATTTGTCTTTTATGCTTATTCTTTGCTATTTATATATATATTTTTTTATTATAGGTGTACTCATAAGTGTTTTTATCTATTTTTATGCAGCCCTGAAGATGTAATTATGGCAAAAATTACGAAACGTCGGCCATAAAATTAAAAGACAGTCTAGTGTTGTGTGGCAATCAGCTCAGTGGTCTGGTAAAACTAAGGTACACTTAATTTTCCTCCGTCTTCCTCTCGATTTGTTTACTTGGGGGTGTTATCCCTTTTCTGTGTAAAGGTATATATACAGTATATATACAGTATATGCAATAAGTTGGCAGTGTTCATGTGACAGGTTTTTCTGAAGTGTGGACGCACCCTTAGAATATGACTGTTAGATACATTCGTCGAGATACGATTTTAGATATTACATGAATTCGTCCAGGAGAAGTGTTGGATAGGTTTTAGTCTCGAATGAATGATGTTCATTTTCTTTAAAACGTGATTATCGACGGAAATGTTAATACTTGTGCTAAATGGTGTGCTTTTTTTTTTTTTTTTTTTTTTTTTTTTTTTGCCTTTGGGTTAACATCAACGCGTTTTTGGTCAGTAAACTTTTATGTTATGCTTAAGAGTTTTCCACAATATTTCCCGAGTTCCTTACCCGAAAGAATGGGGAAAATAATAATTCAGAACTGAAAATAACTTGTACATGGTTAGGGTCAAGTGCTTAAAAAAAAAAAAAAAGTTCGTGTCCTACCGGGTTAACCCTAACCTAAGCGACGTTATTTTATCAATGGGTGGGAAGCTCTGTCGGGTTACGTCGTTACTGCATGCAGCCGCAGCAGCGCACACCCCTGAACCCCAATCATGTTTTGGAAGCGTTTGAAGATACGGACGTTGCCAATTCGCGTGGATAATATATATGATATATTAATTGGAGCATTTTGGTTCTCGCAAGACTTTTCTGTTTTAGTATTCAGTTGAGGAAGAGGTTCGAGAAATTCTGGTATATGACGAATCTTAAAGAAAACAACCGGTTAAAACTCTAGCGAGAAATTAGTACTTGGCAACTGGTTTAGAACACGGGGCTGGGACGCCTGCACTGAACCGATTACGTCAAATTGGCGCCAAGTGTAAACAGATTCATTGAGAATTAGTCCTAACCTTTTTACTCCGGTGCTTTAGATTTTTATGCCACTTGTTTCTGACAGAGTGTTTTGTTTTACAGATTGTTATTGTTTTCACGTTCGTTCTCTATTGCTTGCTGGGGTCTAAACCGTGTGAAAATGGGGAGGCCTCGGTTCGATCACCTAAACTAACAATACATGCATTGTTCCTTTTAACAATTCATTTAGCTCTCTTGACCTAACATTATATCACGTACCCCGGTGTCAATCGACTGATGTGTTGCATCGGTTGTGGATTGGGGAGAAAGAAGAGCTGTAAAAAAACCAACAGATTTGAGTGACGAGTACTTAGTCAGAATGTATACCGTCATGCATTTGAGAACCTCGACGAGGGTAATTCTTGCTGCACCTGAGTGAAGAAACCGTTCTTAAGACACACTCACTCTCACTCTCTTCTCGAGAGCTCTCTCTTAATTGTCAGCGTCACTTCCATCCCTTCTTCATTTCCCTCCTCTTTCGCCATGTTTCCCGCTTCTTCCTTTTATTCTTTTATCTTCTATTTTTGCAGGAAACCGTTGAATTGTATTATTTCCCTTGCGCAATAACGCAGGGGAGTTATTGCGCATTGCATTTTGTGTAAGCGAAAATCCATATTCTTCTCTTTCTCCTCCCTCGTTTATTTTCGTTTTCCTCCATTTCTTTTCCTTAATATCTATTTCTTCTTATTCTTGCTCCTCCTCCTCTTCCTCCTCCTCACCTCTTCTTTGTCGGTTGTATAGCGACGAGACTAATGACTTCATTATGAAATGCATCCCCTTTTTGGATGAATGACCCAGTGCAACTCTCTCTCTCTCTCTCTCTCTCTCTCTCTCTCTCTCTTCTCTCTCTCTCTCTCTCTCATATTTCGCGTTATTCTTAATTTTCAACCTCCCTGCTTTCCTCCAACTCTCTCTCTCTCTCTCTCTCTCTCTCTCTCTCTCTCTCTCTCTCTCTCTCTCTCTCTCTCCGCCTTATTCTTAATTTCCAACTTTCCTCCAACTCTCTCTCTCTCTCTCTCTCATTTCGCCTTATTCTTAATTTCCAACTTTCCTCCAACTCTCTCTCTCTCTCTCTCTCTCTCTCTCTCTCTCTCTCTCTCTCTCTCTCTCTCTCTCATCATTCTTAATTTCCAACCTTCCTGCCGTCCTCCAACTCTCTCTCTCTCTCTCTCTCTCTCTCTCCTCTCTCTCTCTCTCTCTCTCTCTCTCTCTCTCTCTCTCTCTCTCTCATTTCGCCTTATTCTTAATTTTCAACCTTTCTGCCTTCCTCCAACTCTCTCTCTCTCTCTCTCTCTCTCTCTCCTCTCTCTCTCTCTCTCTCTCTCCTCTCTCTCATCATTCTTAATTTCCAACCTTCCTGCCTTCCTCCAACTCTCTCTCTCTCTCTCTCGCTCTCTCTCTCTCTCTCTCTCTCTCTCTCTCTCTCTCTCTCTCTCTCTCTCATATTTCACTTTATTCTTATTAATTTTCAACCTCCCTCCAACTCTCTCTCTCTCTCTCTCTCTCTCTCTCTCTCTCTCTCTCTCTTCTCTCTCTCTCTCTCTCTCTCTCTTATTTCGCCTTATTCTTAATTTCCAACCTTCCTGCCTTCCTCCACTGCACGGGCGAGTTGGTCGCCGCTTTTAGCGCTCATTATTTTAAAGTCGCGTGTTTCATTCTTCGGAGGAAAACTGCCGGGCGATAAGGGAATGTCTTGGAAATATACTTCTCTTCTTTTTCTCCTTCGTGTAATTACGTTGTGGAGATGGAGAGGAAATTGTTAATATGAGTGCTGAGTGATCAACAGTAATAATTTGGTGCTTAATGTTGATTATTTGTTTTAGTTCCTTAATTCGTGTCTCTTTGGTTTGTTTTGTATTTTTTTTTCTGTGCCTACTCTGATTTCAATGGTAATTATGTAGCGAATACGATTTTAAACTAATTTTGTCATATTGCATTTTTTAGGTTTTTTTTTACTCACTTTTTTCATTTTTTTTGCTTAGGCACTGATTGAAATTTGTTCTTTTTTTTCGGACTTTGTACTTTTAAAAAGCCATGAAAATAACGCTGTGGATTATGTTCTAAAGAAGGATTGGACCTAGTGCACTCCCCTGTTGGGGAAAATAAGAATTCTTTATTCTGCATAAAGGTGGCGAAAAGCTTTTATGGAATTCTTTATTCTGCACAAAGATGGCGAGGAGCTTAGATATGAGGAAGAAAGGGAGTTCTTATCATCTAAGAGATGACTCTGAGTTTGAGTACGGTACAAATTTTGTTTATGATGGCTGCAATTCAAGATTCGAAGCTTAGATATCAGGACGAAATGGAGGTTTTATCATCTAAGAGATGACTTTGAGTTTGAGTGGAGTACAGATTTTGTTTTTTAGTCTGCAATTAAAGATTCGAGGCTTAGGTATCAGGAAGAAATGGAGGTTTTTATCATGCAAGAAATGACTTTTGAGTTTGGGTACAGTACAAATTTTGTTTTGAAGTCTGCTGTTAAAGATTCGAAGCTTAGATATCAGGAAAAAACGGAGGTTTTATCAAGTGACTTGAGTTTGAATACAGTACAAATTTTGTTTTGAAGCCTGGAATTCAAGATTCGAAGCTTAGATATCAAGACGAAATGGAGGTTTAACCAAATGACAGAGTTTGGGTACAGTACAAATTTTGTTGTAAAGTCTGCAATTCAAGATTCGAAGCTTAGATATCAGAACGAAATGGAGGTTTAACCAAATGACTGAGTTTGGGTACAGTACAAATTTTGTTTTGAAGTCTGCTATTAAAGATTCGAAGCTTCGTTATCAGGAAGAAATGGAGGTTTTATCATCTAAGAAATGGACTCTTGAGTTTGAGCACGGTACAAATTTTGTTTGTGATGGCTGTAATTAGAGATCTGAAAAGTTTTGATCAAAAGATTTAGTTGCTGCATCGTCGTGGGCCTTATGCATGTTAACACCAGTCCGTTTCTTCATGCCCACACATCTTCAACATTACATCTATAGAAAATTTTATGTTGCCCGCAGATTGTTATGACATGTACCTGTGCAAGGGGTGAAAATGTAGATTCATTTCCTCTCTCTCTCTCTCTCTCTCTCTCTCTCTCTCTCTCTCTCTCTCTCTCTCTCTCTCTCTCTCTCTCTCTCTCTCTCTCTCTCTCTCTCTCTCTTATTCTGTCCTGTCTTACCCAGCGCTCATCAGTTGTTGACCTTCTTTTAAATGAAATAACCATGCGGTGCACTGTAGGCATTATTTAAAGTTCTTTGCAGCGTGCCTTCGGCCCCTAGCTGCAACCCCTTTCGTTCCTTTTATTGGACCTCCCTTCACATTCTCTTTCTTCCATCTTACTTTCCACCCTCTCCTAACTATTGATTGACAGTGCAACTGGGAGGTTTTCCTTCTGTTACACCTTTCAAATCTTTGACTGTCAATTTCCGTTTCAGCACTGAATGACCTCATAGGTCCCAGTTCTTGGCCTTTGGCCTAAATTCTATATTCAATTCAATTCAGTTCAATTCAGTGAAATACAGCCTTGTTTTCTTATTTCGTGGTGCACTTGTGTATGGAAACAGCAATGCTACTACAAATTCTTGTGAGATGAAGAATAAACAAGTTAAAAAATGCGCTGAAGTTTCTTCGGGGCAATCAAGTTTTCTGTACAGCCACTACAGCGTATAATCAAGGCTACCGAAAATAGATCTATCTTTTGGTGGTCTCGGTATAACGCTGTATGAGGCCGCGGCTCATGAAACTGTAACCACGGCCCCGTGGTGGCCTGTCTTATATCGTTGCCAGAAGCACGATTATGGCTAACTTTAACCTTGATTAAGAAAAAATACTGAGGCTAGAGGGCCGCAATTTTGGTATGTTTGATGATTGGAGGGTGGATGATCAACATACCAATTTGCAGCCCTCTAACCTTAGTAGTTTTTAAGATCTGAGGGCGGACAGAATAAAGTGCGGACGGGCAGACAAAGCCGGCACAATAGTTTTCCTTTACAGAAAACTAAAATATCATTAAAAACTTAGAACACTCACGAAACAAGCCGAATCGCTCTTAATTAAGAAGAAAAATACGTTTGCGCCTAATAAGACGCTCATCACCAAGGAAAGCGAGATACGAGCGAAGAGAAACGTAAAACCGTCGATGAAAATAACGAAGGGAAATGAATAACAAAAAGTCATCGTCATTCAAGAAAAGAACTAGCCTTTTCATAACG
>JANJGK010000037.1:28599121-28603440 GCA_039081455.1 Macrobrachium rosenbergii | reverse complement strand
GCTCGACCCTGGAAAACTTTCTGGCCTTTCTTTTTTGATCAGCCAGTGATCGTCAATAGTTGCCCAGACTAAAATGATTAAGATCATTCTTAAGTCGATGTTGCAATGTAATTCTGTGTTATTATTGTTCTTATAGAACCAGAGACGACGGAACGGAATCTGGAACTCTGCTAAGATAGGAATGAATCAAAACCTTCCTGCTTCCCCTTAATGGACATCAACCACGTGAATTTTCCTTTCCTTCAACTGCAAGGAACTGGAAATCACTATTTCCTATGAAAATATCTTTCAAGAGACCCCATGGGTCAGGACCAACTCATTTGCCTTCCCTCTTTTTAGTTTTCTGTGAAAGAAAACTATTGCGTCGGCTGTGTCTGTCCGTCCGTCCGTCCGCACTTTGTTCCGTCCGAACTTTCTATGTCCGCCCTCAGATCTTAAAAGCTACTGAGGCTAGAGAGCTGCAAATTGGTAGGTTGATCATCCACCCTCCAATCATCAAACATACCAAATTACAGCCCTCAAGCCTCAGTAGTTTTTATTTGATTTAAAGTTAAAGTTAGCCATGATCGTGCTTCTGGCAACGCTACAGGATAGGCCAGCACCGACCCGTGGTTAAATCTTCACACAGCATTATACCGAGACAACCGACAGACAGATCTATTTTCGGTGGCCCTGATTACACGCTGTAGCGGCTGCACAGAAATCTCGATTGCGCCCAAGAAACTCCAGTGCATTTTTTTTTTTTTCTAATTTTCCTTCCCCTCAACAGCAAGGAACTGGAAATCACTATTCCCTATGACATCATCTTTCAAGAGACCCCATTGGTCAGGATTCTAAGCACCGACTCATTTTCCACCCCCCCCTCTTTTTTCTCCCCCCCGCCTAAATTTCATCAAGTCTGGGACACAAAAGCCCTCGTGATCCCAGCCCCATCTGCATTTACAATGCCCACTTACTGCCGACAAACGTGCATGCAGGCAAGCACGGGCGCGCGCGCACACGCACGCAAGCAGACAAATGCCACGGAGAGAGGAGCCTGAAATCCACTCCTCACTCGAGAACTGCGCAGGATTTCCACCGTCGTTCTTATTATTCTTCGAGCTGACTCGGCTCGATGCGGAATAAGATTCTCTCGATACCATCATCTGCCGTGGTCCATTCCTTCCTCCCTCCCTTCTCCCCGGAAATAAAGATAAGACACTCAAGGGGAGAGAGAGAGAGAGAGAGAGAGAGAGAGAGAGAGAGAGAGAGAGAGAGAGAGAGAGAGAGAGAGAGAGAGAGAGAGAGAGATTCATGAAAAAAAGCTAAAACATGTTTAAAAAAAATAATAATTACTGACGTACACACTATCATACGTACTGAGAGAGAGAGAGAGAGAGAGAGAGAGAGAGAGACGAGAGAGAGAGAGAGAGAGAGAGAGAGAGAGAGAGATTTATGAAAAAAAAAAACAGCTAAAAACATATTTCAAAAAAAAAAAATTACTAACGTACACACTATCAGACGTACTGAGAGAGAGAGAGAGAGAGAGAGAGAGAGAGAGAGAGAGAGAGAGAGAGAGAGAGAGAGAGAGAGAGAGAGAGAGAGATTTATAAACAAAGCTACAACATATTTCAAAATAAATAAAAATTACTAACGTGCACACTATCATACGCACTGAGAGAGAGAGGAGAGAGAGAGAAGAGAGAGAGAGAGGAGAGAGAGAAGAGAGAGAGAGAGAGAGAGAGAGAGAGAGATTTATAAACAAAAGCTAAAACATATTTCAAAATAAATAAAAATTACTAACGTGCACACTTCATATCATACGCACTGAGAGAGAGAGAGAGAGAGAGAGAGAGAGAAGAGAGAGAGAGAGAGAGAGAGAGAGAGAGAGAGAGAGAGAGAGAGAGATTTATAAACAAAGCTACAACATATTTCAAAATAAATAAAAATTACTAACGTGCACACTATCATTACGCCACTGAGAGAGAGAGAGAGAGAGAGAGAGAGAGAGAGAGAGAGAGAGAGAGAGAGGAGAGAGAGAAGAGAGAGAGAGAGAGAGAGAGAGAGAGAGATTTATAAACAAAGCTACAACATATTTCAAAATAAATAAAAATTACTACCGTGCACACTATCATACGCACCTGAGAGAGAGAGAGAGAGAGAGAAGAGAGAGAAGAGAGAGAGAGAGAGAGAGAGAGAGAGAGAGAGAGAGAGAGAGATTTATAAACAAAGGTACAACATATTTCAAAATAAATAAAAATTACTAACGTGCACACTATCATACGCACTGAGAGAGAGAGAGAGAGAGAGAGAGAGTGAGAGAGAGAGAGAGAGAGAGAGAGAGAGAGAGAGAGAGAGAGAGAGAGAGAGATATTTATGAAAAAAAAAGCTAAAACATATTTCAAAAAATAAAAATTACTAACGTACACACTATCATACACATTAGGAGATAAACATTCAGCAATTTAAACTGACTGCTTCTGCTCACATGTTCAAAATAAGCTGAACAAGTTCATTTGATCAATTTACACAATTAGAATATAGCACGCAGACAAGATCAACCGCTCTGAAGAGGAGTTTACTTTATAAATTTGCATGTTTCTTATTAAAGAGTACAAAAGCTCAACTAAACCAACGATGAAATCATTTACATCTCCGTACACTGTTTATGTCACAAACTCCCTCTTTGGATGAATGCAAATTGCAAACGGCAAATGCTATCAATACTCTTCTAACCCAGCGTGGGTTTCAAATGCCATCATTTGCGTTCAAGTTTTCAGGTTTTCGTTGGAATGGAATGATTGATTGACAGATTATGAAATTTAGATCTTGAAGACCAAGCGCCCGTAACCCATCAAGATTATTCAGCGCCATAATGAAGGTGAAATATATAAGCTAATGAATAGGTGAATGATGACGGAATGGAATGGAATGGAATGCTGAGTTTAGGCCAAAGGCCAATCACTGGGACCTTTGAGGTCATTCAGCGCGGGAAAGGAAATTGAGAGTAGGTAGGTATGAAAGGTGTAACAGGAGGAAAACCTCAATGCAGTTGCACTATGAAAATATTTAGGAGCGGGTGGACAGCAAGATGGAAAAAATATAACATGAATGGAGGTACAGTAAAAGGAATGAAAGGGGTTGCAGCTAGGGATCCAAGGTTTTCGTTGGGCAACTTATCTAAATATACTTGGAATTGTGAAAGCAACCAGTGTCCTCTAAAGGTGAAAATATGTTTCCCCC
Source organism: Macrobrachium rosenbergii (assembly GCA_039081455.1). NCBI lineage: Eukaryota > Metazoa > Arthropoda > Malacostraca > Decapoda > Palaemonidae > Macrobrachium > Macrobrachium rosenbergii. Next base: position 28,600,218 of record JANJGK010000037.1, on the reverse strand, counting down.
TGAAATGAAACACGACTGACTTCTCTCCCTTTCCATCAAGCCTGGCACAGATAAGGGGATATTAGGATGTCCATGCTACCACCCTCTCCGCTGAAAATAACTGCATATAGTCGCACATATATACTGACACATGCGGAGCCGAATCGTGGCGTTTGGTGTCATCAGATACGAGATGTACTGGACCTGTCTTCACGAAGTATTCGGTTAGGATGATGGAAAATCGCATTCATTGGATGTAACCTTCTCTAGAAATCTAACGAGAGAGAGAGAGAGAGAGAGAGAGAGAGAGAGAGAGAGAGAGAGAGAGAGAGAGAGAGAGAGAGAGACCCCGGGGGGGGGGGGGAGCGACCCATATTATTATTATTATATTATTATTATACCATGAGCCTTCTTCATATGAGGGAAACCAAGGCCTCCGGATTGCTAAGCAAACTTCTTAACAACAAAATGCCCATTTGGAAAGACAAAAATAGACGAGCTATACAAAGATTATACAGTATATATATATATATATATATATATATATATATATATATATATATATATATATATATATACAATGACTCAAATAGAAAATGAAAGTCCTTTAATTGCAAGCATACATACCAGTCATTCACATACGAGTGTAGAGTGAAGCTGCGCGCGTTATCTTTTAAAAAAATCTTAATTAAAAACCCTAGTTTTAAGCCAACGCATTTGGAGCAAAAACGGGTTTAAAAAAGAGAAAAAAAAAATTTACTAATTTCTCAGACGAGTGTCACTACAAATTTATCGAAAAACCATCTCTGAAAATAGCAAAAAAAAAAAACAAGAAAAAAAAAATCGAGGCACACGTGTAGAAACGACCATAAAATGAAAAAAAAAAAAAAAAAAAAAAAAAAAAAAAAAAAAAAAAAAAATTAGTAATCGTACAATGTGAAAATTTTTTAAAAATTAATACATACCTAAATATTCTGGCAATTCAAATTTAAAGATAAAAAAAAAACTATGGCTTATAACTTTTCAATTCGCAGTGCATACAGAAGGCACTAAAAAAAAAAAAAACTGCACAGACAGAACCAACTGATGAATCAGGAAAAAATAAAATGTCTAAAAAA
>JANJGK010000037.1:28566621-28594121 GCA_039081455.1 Macrobrachium rosenbergii | reverse complement strand
TTTAGCTCTTTACCTCTAATAGCTTTAAAGGAGAAGCTGTTTTTACGGACGCATACTAAAATACCTATTTTTCTTTTTTTTTTTTTTTTACTGCAGATTTTGCCTTCAGCTGTTAGGAGCAGAATCTTGTGGAAATAGTGTCTTTCAATACCATTTTCAGTTAGTTGTATGCGTTTTTGCAACCCAAGTCATTGTTTGGGCAACCGTCCCTTAAAAACTTTATTCCTGCAAGACGCAGGTCCATTGATTCGTTTTTTCGTGGTTAAGCCCATTTTTTTTTTTGGTTAGTTTCACTGGCATCTGACAATCATAAAAAATGTGCTTTAAAGACTAAATAAAGCAACTAATTGCGAGGTATGTGTCGCACAAATATCCCGAGGAACACGAAACGCAATTCCAAACAAATTTTCAGACGCGAAGCAGTATATTATAATTTTTTAAAAGGTAGAGATGATACGAAGGAATCAACATTTCCACCAGAAAAGACGATCAAAATAAGGTTTTCTGCCACAGACATAGACAAAATTCTAACAGATTTTGTACGCTGCAGATGCAAGCTCACATTTGCTAAGGTAGGAGATACTACATTATTTCTCCTTTCTGTTCTAAAACAGTCTATTGGTACTGCATACATACTTTGGTGCGGAATACGCTTAGTCACATCACACATGTTCTTCGGTTGGATAAAAGAAAAAAGCAATAAACTATAAACATATGCGAAGTTCAAAGGCGCAACAAACAGTGAACACATGAGGCCAGTTTACTAACTAGCAAAAACATTTTTGTGCGGTATGGACAATTCAAAGTTAAACTTTCTCGGACGAACATTAAGCAAAACTACACATCAGTCTGTGGTGGAAATACCCAACACCACATACCTTTCTGTGGCAGGCAGAATGCACTAATATACGTTCTCGGGTAAATGACAAAAAACTATATATTTTTATTTTATTTTTATTGTTATTTTTTCCCCCAGAAACGACGCAATCTGCGTCTCTTCTGTGGTACAATGAATCAAAACCATACATTTACAGACATGATGCTGAGCTCGCCAAGTCATACAGATTTTCTGATGTCGGTCAAAAGTCAAAAATTTCTTGGACCAGACATGATATAGATTTACACATTTTCATTGGTGTGGTTGGTCAAAAACACTGGACATTAGGCAATACAATAAAATAATTTGTTTGCCTACTAATTCATGCAAACATTTCTTCTTGAACACACGACTTCCGGGAAAATACTTCCCGTTATGTTTAGCATGAGCAAGATTATAAGTGGCAATCTACCAATGACTTTGCCCGAAAAAGAGCTTTAAAATCTCATCCATTATAATTTTTTTACAATATAATACTTTAGCAGTTCAAGATATACTGTAGTTGTCTCTGTACGCCTCTGGGTAAAACTAATGGGAGCGCAAAAAACGATTTTCTGTTATTACATTACGAGAGAGAGAGAGAGAGAGAGAGAGAGAGAGAGAGAGAGAGAGAGAGAGAGAGAGAGAGAGAGAGAGAGTTGGCTTCTCTAACAGAAGCAGCATCAACACAACACCTTTGCGACTGTGCCAGTTCCTGAGTCTGCAGTCTTGGAAACTTCGCTCCAAAACAGAAATTAAGGGCCGTCTGCTCGCGATGGCTGCAATTTCGACCTGAAATCTGGGGGGGCTGTTCACCGCCTAACGAAGTGGAGGCTCCCTTCCTCCCTTCCAATAAGTAGCAGAAGCTTGCTCCAGCAACTGGTAATTATATACGAATTAATAATGAGATACTGACAATTAACTTCCTAGACGACGGACAGATTATGAACTCATTTACGGAAGAAAGTTATGATCTTTTTTTTCTATAAAAGAAAACTATTGTGCCGGCTCCAGCTCTTCAAAACTACTGAGGCTAGAGGGCTGCAAATTGCTATGTTGATCATCCACCCTCCAGTCATCAAACAGCAAACCGCAGCCCTCTGGCCTCAGTAGTTTTTATTTTATTTATGGTTAAATTTAGCCATAATCGTGCTTCTGGCAACGATATAGGATAGGCCACCACCGGCCCGTAGTTAAAGTTTCATTGGGCCGCGGCTCACACAGCATTATACCGAGAGCATCGAAAGATAGATCTATTTTCGGTGGCCTTGATTATACGATGTACAGAAAACTCGACTGCGCCGAAGAGACTTCGGCGCATTTTTTACATTTTTTCAACGAGGCTCGATTTATGTTCGAACAGTATTTTATCACTATGCTAAGCTAGGACTATTTTTTTTTAATTACGTGAGGTATTTATGTGGTTCTTCATCCGTTTCGATACTCAGCTTAAGAACACTTCATAAATATATCAAATGGATATATCAAACCTCGTCTCTTTGGCGTAGTTTAAGAGTAGAAGTTGCATCACACTGCTTTAAATAGCGCATGTATTGATACGTGCTTTTTGCTAAGCTAAGAATATTCTATTCAAGGGATTAACTTTTTTTACTTCCATGCTTACCGTAAAAAAAATACTTCAAAAACACTATATCCGCTTTCTATACAGTATAAAGTTGTGGGTCAAGTCAAGGAAATTTTGCACAATATCAGCAAAACGATTTACATCAAATAATGCCAAAACCTCAGTCGCTATAACGTAGTTTTTCTGGGCAAAACTCTACTGTGTGTGTATATATATATATATATATATATATATATATATATATATATATATATATATATATAATTATATATATATATATATATATATATATATATATATATATATATATATATATATATATATATATATATATATATATATATATAAACACGTACGCATATTTGTCTGTTTCCTTTAAAGGTAATCACCACAAAAAGATAAAAGGTACACTCGCACACATTCATAATTACTCTGCTATACTAAAAACTCCCATAATAGTAGCCGATATTTACATCAATAGGGAAGGCATATACGCAAGGAGTACTGTAGAACGCCTTTCAGACACAACTGTGATTCCTGGACATTCATTCTCTCTCTCTCTCTCTCTCTCTCTCTCTCTCTCTCTCTCTCTCTCTCTCTCTCTCTCTCCGGTACCTCTTTCCTACCATTTATCCAGCTCTTTCTAGGTTTTCCTCTTCTCCTTCCTAACACTTCCGAATTTGACCTACTTTTTATTTTTAATAACCAATCATCTTCCGATCTTCCCACACGACCAAACCGTCACAACGATACGTAAACCACCCATCTCAATGGCTTCAAGCTTCTCTATCATTCGCACTGAGTAATCACACTTCACTTCCGTAAAGGGCGCTTTCAAAATACAGCAAAAAATGTCAGAAACACGCGTGGGCGACTTATTGCATATGTATCACGAACAGGCTGAAAACAAGTCAACAAGCGAGGGGGGAGAACGAGTCTTTCCAAACGCTGCATAATCGCACGCAGCCCTGGTTAGAAATTCCAATAAGACGTTAACTTGATTGTGAGGTGTGTGTGTGTGTGTGTTTTTGACGTGATTCATTGCAACGTGTGAACCACTCTTACTGTTTTCGACGTCATCCACTGTCATTATTGCGTCATTGTTGCTATTATTCCCCCAGCACCGTCACTGTCATTATTGCGTCACTGTTGTTATTATTCCCCCAGCGCCGTCATTGTCATTATTGCGTCACTGTTGCTATTATTCCCCCAGCACCGTCATTGTCATTATTGCGTCACTGTCGCTATTATTCCCCCAGCACCGTCATTGTCATTATTGCGTCACTGTCGCTATTATTCCCCCAGCACCGTCATTGTCATTATTGCGTTACTGTTGCTATTATTCCCCCAGCACCGTCATTGTCATTAATGCGTCACTGTTGCTATTATTTCCCCAGCACCGTCATTGTCATTATTGCGTCACTGTCGCTATTATTCCCCCAGCACCGTCATTGTCATGATTGCGTTACTGTTGCTATTATTCCCCCAGCACCGTCATTGTCATTAATGCGTCACTGTTGCTATTATTTCCCCAGCACCGTCATTGTCATTATTGCGTCACTGTCGCTATTATTCCCCCAGCACCGTCATTGTCATTATTGCGTTACTGTTGCTATTATTTCCCCAGCACCGTCATTGTCATTATTGCGTCACTGTCGCTATTATTCCCCCAGCACCGTCATTGTCATTATTGCGTTACTGTTGCTATTATTCCCCCAGCACCGTCATTGTCATTAATGCGTCACTGTTGCTATTATTTCCCCAGCACCGTCATTGTCATTATTGCGTCACTGTTGCTATTATTCCCCAAGCACCGTCATTGTCATTATTGCGTTACTGTTGCTATTATTTCCCCAGCACCGTCATTGTCATTATTAAGTCACTGTTGCTACTATTTCCCAGCTAGTTTCCAGACTGTGACATTAACGCTAAAAGTTACTACTGGTAAATAAAAAAAAACAAACACATACACACATACAAATCTCCCCACACACAAACATGAAAACGACGCTGAACCCAAGGAAGACTGTCCCTCTGAACTCCGAAAGTGTATAATACCGGCCATTTGACAAAGTCACATAACCGTGGAGAGAGGCAGCCCCGGCAGAGAGGCTTGTCCGAGGTCTCCTTGAAACCGTATAGTAGGAAGGAGGAGGAGGGAAGAGGTAGGAGGAAGGGAGGAGGGAAGGGGAGAGGAGAGGGGAGCATCAGAGGAGAGAAGTGATTACAGAATTCCTCCTCGAATGTCCCTTGGGCAAAGTATTCCGGGGTCTGCTGGTGACCAGGTCGTTCGTCCTCCGGCCTCAGTGGATCTTGTTACATCCGAGACATGGAGTGGATGAAAGCCTTCACCGGCGGCTCCTGCTTCTGCTTCTGCTTCTTCTTCTTCTGCTCGTTAGGTAGGAGGGTAGGTGGGTTACCCCTCGAGGAACGGTTCGTTTCACTTCCTACTTTTCATAATGGTAATGATGATGATGATATAATAGGAATATTAATAAGTGTCCTGCAGGTAGATTCACCATGACCTGTTTACTTCACATGCCTCATAATAATAATAATAATAATAATAATAATAATAATAATAATAATAATAATAATAATAATAATATCTAAGAAAGATCCAATAATAATAACAATAATAATAAAAATAGTAATAACAATAATAATAATAATAATAATAATAATTATTATTATTATTATTATTATTTGATCTTTCCCAGATAATAATAATAATAATAATAATAATAATAATAATAATAATAATAATAATAATAATAATACTGTTATTATTATTATTATTATTATTATTGGATCTTTCCTAGATAGTGACCCCCAAGAGTTTTAACCCGGTATGTATCCACCTTTGCACCGTGTTTAGTACAAACCCGTTGGGGATTACCGAAAAAACAAACAAAATACTGTAAATATCATAAGGATAATGACCCCCAAGAAATATTAGTCCTAGACAACGACCCCCGAAAACCCTACGGGGCCACTATCTAGGAGAGACCCTAATTATTAATATTATTATTATTATTATTATTATTATTATTATTATCATCATTATTTACGGGAACAGTGGGATTTTCATAGAAAACGTGTAATTCTGGACTACACATGAAATGAGGAACACGAACTAAACGCGTACATAAACACCACAATAAATGAGAAAACGCAAAAACATAACTCTGCACTCCACATGTCAAGAGAAAGCCAACATCCAGAACTAAAATGCTAAGTACAGATATCCACCTCAACATTATCTAAAACACCTGCCAACATATGACATACATTACGAGACCAGGAATAAACAGACAAAAATACAAGATTTATACGAACATAATTAGACGCTGGAGAAGAGCGCACGCCACGTGAGTAGAAGAATTCTAGATGGGACTCTATGAGCTTACATAATATATATATATATATATATATATATATATATATATATATATATATATATATATATATATATATATATATTGTTAGGTGAGGGTGGATAGCAAGATGGAAGATACTATGAACGGAGGTACAGTAAGAGGAATGAAAGGGGCCTAAGGAAGGCACGCTGCAAAGAACCTTTAGTGATACCTACAGTACACTCCGTGAGGTGCACTGACGGCACTAACCCCCAACGCGGTGTAAAAATTTATGTCTACGGAAAACTGCATACAAAAAAATCGTGTAATAAGCAACTAAGGAGCCACCATACTTTATTTATTAAGAGGTTATCATAACAGAAGCATTGTGCAACCCTTCTTCTCTCGGGCGCCCGACTAGAGGAGATCTAGAAAGTGATGTGGGCTTGATCGATAGTCCCGACCTCTGGCGGTAAATAAGACGCTTTAGCCGAGATAGAAAACAAATACAACTCTTTTTAATTAACGGGAAAAAAGTTCGGCAGAGTCTCGTCGAATCATTCCCTCCGCGGTAGGGGGGGTAGTGTCGTCAGTGCACCTCATGCGGTGCACTGTAGGCATTACTTAAGCTTCTTAGTGGCGTGCCTTCGGTCCCTAGCTGCAACCCCTTTCGTTCCTCTCACATTCCCTTACTTCCATCTGACTTTCCACTCTCTCTAACAACTGATTCATAGTGCAACTGCGAGGTTTTCCTCCTGTTACACCTTTCAAACCTTTCTATTGTTAATTTCCGTCCTTTTACTGTACCTCCTTTCATATTCTCTTTCTTCCATCTTACTTTCCACCCTCTCTAACAATTGATTCACAGTGCAACTGCTTTGAGGTTTTCGCCCCTGTTACACCTTTCAAACCTTTTACTCTCAATTTCCGTTTCAGCGCTGAATGACCTCAAAAGTCCCAGCGCTTGGCCTCTGGCCTACATTATATATTCAATTCAAAGCGAAAAGCCACAGTTCTCCTTTTCAAGGTACTAGTTATTTCTCATGAGCTAAAAGTAATGGACACCGGACATTATCCATTAGCATTCCCAGGTTACTTTAAAAGATCTCTCATGCAACTGATCTTTATAGGACGTCAAAATGAAATCGAACCCTCTGAGAAACCTTTTACATCCACGATAAAAAAAAAAAAAACAATGACTTCTACGGTACAATCTCCTATTGTAAGTCAAGTATCCAACATTGCTGCTATTTTATCACCAAAGCGAACTTGTTGGCGCGCGCTACCGCGCTGGAACCCGGCGTTGCTGTCTACCTCACCCTACCGATACCCTACTTATTACCCCGCCCCCACCCGGGGCGGACAAACATCTTTGCAGGAGGAGGGTGTATGTCTCCCCTACCCTCCCGTTCCCATACCTACTCCGCCCCCAACCGTGGCGGACAAACAGCTTTGCAGGAGGGGGGTGGATGTCTCCCCCTACCCTCCCGTTCCCATACCTACCAAGCCCCCACCCGTGGCGGACAAACTGGTTTGCAGGGGGTGGGTGGCTGTGTCATGTCTACCCTACTGTCACCCGGGGGAGGATAAACAAGATCCACTTGGATTTTCTTATTATAGATACGCAAAAAATTTCAATGTTCAACTTGCTTTCCCGACAAAAAAATGCTGAAACCGAACACTGCAATCGCTTCTTACCATCTGATGGCTAAAATCTTGGAGAGATCCCTATGATCAAAAAATGAAAAGAACCAGAAACCATTATCCATTCCCCGTCATGTACAGGGTCGCGTAGAACACAATTCCATCCTAATCTTTTGTCGTAGTTGAATATAAATCTAACACTCGCTTTTTATACCTCCAGGATAACAATCCGTCCGCTAGTCATAGATAATCGTCTTCTGTTGTAAGTTTAATATAAAAGTAAAAGATACTTCGGAGCAATCGAGTTTTCTGTACAGTGTACAATGCTATATGAAACTCTCAGCCACGGCCCATAAACTCTCAACCGCAGCCTACGAAACTTGTCTTGTTGCACGATCATGGCTAACGTTAACCTTAAATCAAATAAAAACTACTGAGGCTAGAGGGCTGCAATTTGGTATGTTTGTGATTGGAGGGTAGATGTTCAACATACCAATTTGCAGCCCTCTAGCCTCAATAGTTTTTAAGATGTGAGGGCGGACAGAAAAAGTGCGGACGGGCAGACAAAAAGCCATCTCAACAGTTTTCTTTTACAGAAAACTAAAATTGATTTTACAAAATATTCCTGTACCTATAAAAGAGAGTGACTTATGTCTGAATCTTGCCATAATCGTTTCAAGATCGTGCCTCTTGACAGTCGTTACCTGCTATGGAACATCGGCTGAGGGAGTCTGATGATGTCACGCTATCCCAATCAAAGCTACAGACTTCTTAGCGTGGTCTGGTGTCACATTACCAAGTCGCTTTTTAGTTAACATTCAGAAACCAGACGGTATAACCATCTCCTCCATGTTGTGCAAGACAACTTCTAGTATATAAGAAAAAGCGAGAACTTTACCTAACTAACCTTTTCCGGTCATCAGACATCCAAATATCCACATAGTATGAAAAAAAGGCAATACTCAGAACCATAATCTTCCTGTTCTCTCACTTCTGAATGAGAACCATATTCTTTGGAAGACTGAGTTTCAAGTCAGTGGCCCCTGTGGTGGGCTCGTCCCATATGAATAGGGTTCGTCTTCTGAATAATAATAATAATAATAATAATAATAATAATAATAATAATAATAATAATAATAATAATAATAATAATGTTGTTTTCATGAGGCAGATCCATGGAACCAGTATGCTTTGTCATTTTGCAGATGCAGAAGCATCACCCAAAATGCTTTCAGCATCCTTTTCCAGCCACCCGCCATCCATTCCTTTCCAATTACTGGAAAGCAACAACAGATGCCGAAACAGCTTCAGGTTACCGAGGCATTGAAACGCCGTTTACCATAACGTGAATCATTCAGCGACCGACCCGTTAATTGATACCTCTACTGAATCTTAAACCGCCGTGGCGGCGCATCAAACAAGATGGAATTCCAGCGAGCCAGCGCGCTGGAAATTCGTCCAAAAGGAAACTTTCACAATTATTGAAGAGCGAGAAGAAAAATCCGACACCAAGTAAGCAAACTTCGGAAGCACCTGGCCCCGTGAAGAGAATTTTTTCCAATAATTAGCCCCGCTTTGGCCGGCGCCCCCCCCCCCCCAACCCCCACCCTCCAAAAAAACGCTTTTTAAGGGGGTCTTCCACCTTCCATCATCATCATTCAGGAATTCTATTAAAAACATGTTCCCACCTTTGAAAGAATCGCCTTCATTTACTACCAAAGAGCACAAAGGGCCAATACTTTTTTCCCCTTATAGGGCAGAGAGTTAAATAACGAGCTTGGCGTGCGCTACGCGCGCTGGAACCCGGGGCTGCTGTCTCCCCTACCGTCCCGGTCCCCTACCTACCCTGCCCCCACCCGGGGAGGACAAACTATCGAGTTTTCTGTACAGCCGCCATAGCGTATGATCAAGGCCGCCGAAAATAGATCAATCTATCAGTGGTCTCGGTATCTTGAGCCGCGGCCCATGAAACTTTAACCACTGCCCGGTGGTGGCCTATCCTATATCGTTGTCAGAAGCACGATTATGGCTAACTTTAACCTTAAACAAACTTTTGAAAACTACTGAGGCTAGAGGGCTGCAATTTGGTAAGTTTGATGATTGTTGGGTGGATGATCAACATACCAATTTGCAGCCCTCTAGCCTCAGTAGTTTTTAAGACCTGAGGGCGGACAGAAAAAGTGCGGACGGACAGACAAAGCCGGCTCAACAGTTTTCTTGTGCAGAAACCCAAAAAGGCTAGTGCCAAGGAAAAACAGAAGCGGGAAGAGAATTTCCGAATGTAGCTGAAATAGAAAACACCAGTTAGCCATAATCTTCGCAAATCATTACTTTCATTAACAAGCAATATCAATGAAGAATAAAAAAAATAATGCATTACGAACAAGGCACAGTAATGGAATGGAATACAGAATTTAAGCCAAAGGCCAAGCAGTGGGACCTATGAGGTCACTCAGTGCTGAAAGGGAAATTGAGAGTAGAAGGGCTTGAAAGGAGAGGGTGGATAGCAAGATGGAAGAAAGAGAATATGAATGGAGGTACAGTAAAGGGAATGAAAAGGGTTGCAGCTAAGGGGCCGAAGGGACGCTGCAAAGAACCTTCCAGTAATGCCTACAGTGCACCGTGTGAGGTGCACTGACGGCACTGCCCCACTGAGGGGGCACTGCACTGGACGATTAGAATCCAAAACTACTCAGAAAATGAACCCCTAAGCATATAAAAGAAAATAATAAAATAATTTTCTTACTGAAAAAAAGACGTAATAAAATAACCGTAACCGTATTCTTGCAATCTGAAATACAACCAACACAGTTTCATATTTGTTTTTATAAATGCAATCACGTCCATTACCCTGGCCTGAAACAATTTGTTGCCAATGATGCGCGCAGCATATAAAAGAGATAAGGGGAAATAGAACGAACAAGTATCCCTTCTCTAAAGTTTCCACTTCGGAATTATTACTCTCACATTGCAATAACAAATAACAATGGCCACGTTCGTAAAATTGGTAAACATGGCGACCAAAAAAAAAAAAAAAAAAAAAATGGGGCAGCCAAGGATAGAAACGCCAATTTTTTTCAAAATGAAAGACTACTTGTTGAAAAAGGGAAAAATACTTCGATTATAATCGTCATTTACCTTTAAACCAAGTGCTGTTTTCACCGATTTGCACAAAAGGGGGCATTACTTCCCCAAATCTATTTGGATACAAAGTAATTACTAATTTCTAGATATAGCAACAAAGGGGGAACTTTCGAAGGACGGACAGAGGGGAGAGAGAGAGAGAGAGAGAGAGAGAGAGAGAGAGAGAGAGAGAGAGAGAGAGAGAGAGAGAGAGAGAGAGAGAGAGAGAGAGAGAGAGAGAGAGAGAGAGAGAGAGAGAGAGTATACCCACTGACCTAACCTGGAATGATGTATTTAAAAGGAGTTTATGAAAAAATAAAAACATTAAGAAATCTTGAATTAAAAGAAACAATTTGCTGTATGAACACCGTTAAGCTTTATCTGCTTAATGTTACTGTTTGTAGGTCTGAATATTTAACTGTGATGGCTCTTTCTCTTCGTATTATTGTAACTTAAAGTATGCTAGAAACTCATTCAGTGATGGTGATATGTTCTGCTACAATCGACGAATAATTGAAAAAAATTATTACATATCTAAGTTAAGTATTTTCTTGAGTTTATTAAGAGTTCCATTCTCAATTTATCATTGTTCTGCCCCTTTTTTTTTTAACCTTTTAATTCTTTATTCTTGGTAATCTTCCGTCTAGGTAATGCCCTTCTGAATAATATTCTGAATTCCTGATCTTATCAATATTAAAAAGATTTCGAAATGATTACCAAAATTCCCTGGACTCTCCTACCTAATATGTAATACCCCTCTAAATAATATTGTTAATTCTTATCTTACCAATATTAAGAAAATTTCCATATGATTACCAAAATGCCCTTGCCTCCCCTGCCTAATATGTATAACCGTCACTTTCAGAAACGGCAGTAATGAAAATCTTCTCAAAATTCATCTCTGTTCAAAGAACGTCCATCATAATGTAACACCTGCTGATCAATTTTAAAATCTATCATTTCTGCAGAGAAGTCGAGGCTATCGTCAGCAGTTTTGTCATCGATTCCAAGAGTTTCGTAAATTCACTGCTCACCATATATTTACATTACGGGTTTGTTGGCGCGCGTAGCTGGAACCCGGCGCTGCTGCCTCCCCTTCTACCCTCCCGGGGAGGACAAACAGGTTTGCAGGAGGGTGGATGTCTCCCCTACCTACCACCCAAGTGGGGTGCACAAACAGGTTTGCAGAAGGAAGGTGGATAACTCCCGTACCCTCCCGTTCCCCTACTTACCCCGTCCCCACTCGGGGCGGACAAACAAGTTTGGAGGAGAAGGGTGGGTGTCCCTCCTACCCTCCCGTTCCCCTGCCTACATCGCCAGGACAAACCGGTTTGCAGGGGGTGGGTGGATGTGTCATGTCTCCACTACTGTCCCCCGGGGGATGACAAACAAGATCAGATCCACTTGGGTTTTATTATTATTGAAGACAGATATGCATCAAAGTTACCCAACCATACAGACGTTAGTCTATAAAGGGACAACACACACACACACACACACACACACACACAGGGTTCCACAAGACATGAATAATGCCAAAAAATAAAAATCAATAAATGAAAAGCATATTATTCTAGTTCACTTAGAATTTTGAGTATAAACCAAATGAAATATTCTTAATTTTCTGGTAAAGTTAAATTAACTTGAGAAAAAAAAATAAGAAAAAAAAAATTTTACATTAAAAACATCAGGTAAAAGTAATTCACTTAAAAGTGAGGGAAAAATAAATACTAATTCTTCTACTACTACTACTATTATTATTATTATTATTATTATTATTATTATTATTATTATTATTATTATTATTATTATTCAGTATATGAAACCTACTCATATGGAACAAGCCCACAGAGGCCACTGATAATAATAATTCACTTAAAAGTGAGGGAAAAATAAATTGCAAATTCTTCTTCTATTATTATTATTATTATTATTATTATTATTATTATTCAGTAGATGAAACCTATTCATATGGAGCAAGTCCACAGGGGTCACTGACTTGAAATTCAAGCTTCCAAAGAACATTATTATTATTATTATTATTATTATTATTATTATTATTATTATTATTATTATTATTATTATTATGCAGTAGATGAAACCTATTCACATGGAACAAGCCCACCAAAGGGGTCACGGACTTGAAATTCAAGCTTCCAAAGAATATGGTGTTCAAAAAAAAAAAAGAAAAAAAAATTTAATATTTGAAGGGGAAATCTAACGAAAGGCACATTATTCTGTAATATTCAGTTACATAAAAAAAAAGAGTAAATTGAGGAAAATGACCACTGAGGATTAAGATACGGCACAGGCATGAAATCCACCTCCTGAAGCCATGTCATCGGGAATATCGACCACCTTTGAAGTCATTCAAAATACCAGTGCAATTAGGCTCGGTCCCGGGGTCTTTGTCCCCTCATGATTTCCATTTAATTCGAATACCAAAGACACCTCCTCCCCCCCCCTCCTCTCTCTCTCTCTCTCTCTCTCTCTCAATGGGCAGAGTTATGGTGTAACGCAAGTTTCAAGCACAAGATCACATTTTAGGTTCCCTCCTCAATGATGGAGTAACAAACGAAAAAATATTATTAACTACCAAAAATAACTGTCAACACTAAACTGAGGTAGGAAGTTTTATATATATATATATATATATATATATATATATATATATATATATATATATATATATATATATATATATATATATATATATATATATATATATATATATATATATATATATATATATATAATACTTCAGAGGTGACAGTTTAAGAAGATGCTAAACTTCCTATACTTTTGGCTATACAAAAATATCTTGAGGGGGTGAAGTTGCTAGCCCTATGCCTTCCCTCCTTATAGTGACCCGCCCAAGTCGACTATATGCCAGATAATCAACGAACTGCTCTATTCATCAGAGCGATATTCGAATTTTTTACGTTTCAAAGTTTGGTGTTAGTATCCCATGTCCTGTAACAAATAATCTAAAGCAATGTTTGTTCGTATGTCTAAATTTGAGAAACAACGACTGGCTACGAGTAATGAACTCCAAGTTTATCATCATTACAATTAAAATAGTTTTACCAGACCACTGAGCTGATTATAATTATCAGCTCTCACAGCGCTGGCCGGAATTATTTATTTTTACTTATATTTGCGTCTTTTACATTTTGTTAATTAAATTGCATATTTTATTCTTTTATATTTTATCAATTCAATTGCAATTTTTATTCTTTTATATTTTGTTAAATTGCAATTTTTATTACTTTATATTTTGTTAATCAAACTGTAATTTTTATTCTTTGATATTTTGTCAGTTAAATTGCAGTTTTTATTCTTTTATATGTTGTCAATTAAATTGCATATTTTATTCTTTTATATTCTGTCAATTCAACTGCAATTTTTATTCTTTTATATTTTGTCAATTAACTTGCAATTTTTACTCTTTTATATTTTGTCAATTAAACTGTATTTTTTATTCTTTTAATATCTGGTCAATTAAATAGAATGAAATTTTTATTCTTTTAATATTTGGTCAATTAAATAGAATGAAATTTGTACTCTTTTATATTTTGTTAATTAAATTGTAATTTTTCAAAAACTTATCACTGGATTAACTGCAAATATTGAGGTTTCTGACAAAATTTCAAATTTGCAGTCGTCCGACCGAGGGACCAGCATCCCTCACCACTGGCTCCTACCTGAGTGAGAAGAATTCAAGTGCCTTGGACCAAGCTTCGGGCGATATTGCCAACTACATGCTCTCTCATATTTTCTAACAGTGTGATTAAACTGTAACTGCGCCAAACGAATCTAAAGGTTTCAATACCGTAACCTGTCATCCTCCAGTCTTCTTATAAATCACCAGTTGTTTATATAGTTATTTTCATAAGAGGCCCACATAAGGTGTATTCCAAGCATACGAAAAAGTGGAAGAAAGGAGATAAACCCAACGCGAAAAGTTAAGTAAAAGTAAGATAAAAATGGATAACTGCGATAATCCCGACTGTCAAGAAGATCCAAATTCTGAATCTATGAATAATCCTCTGGAGTTTCATCCGAAAGAAAAGGGTACACTTTTTTAAAACAAAGGGTGACATTCCGCTTCTAAAATAAAAAAAAGGGCCGATATTCACTGAAGGCGTTTATATTAATCTCTTTAAGCTTCAGTAATACATGCCAAATTCTGTATAAAACTCCAACATTGGGAACTATGCAAAAAAAATAACATATATACGTACAGTATATACATGCATGTATGTGTACAGTATATATACACATACACACAATTATATAATATATATATATACACAGTACATATAAAACCATCACCTCCCTAATTATACCAAACACTTGGAGTTTCAATTAATCCACATATGCACTTTACGCTATATCGTCACAAGCTTTTTTCCATTCTTATTTTCGAGGTATTATTGCTCTCGTCTCCAGCAGTATGTCAAGAATGCTGTTTTTTTTTTTTTACTTTCATTACGCCAATATACGAAACGAAAAAATATTAAAATAAAATTTTCCACGCGAACTCCAACTGACAAAAACAATTATTACTAAAGGAAGCGAAATGTTTTCGATCTTTGGGAAAAAAATCAGCGAAACGTTTTCCCTCTTTAGAAAAAATCTGAGAAACGTTTTCACTCTTTAGAAAAAATCTGAGAAACGTTTTCACTCTAGAAAAAATCTGAGAAACGTTTCCACTCTTTAGAAAAAAATCTGAGAAACGTTTTCGCTCTTTAGAAATAATCTGCGAAACGTTTTCACTTTTTAGAAAAAATCTGCGAAACGTTTTCACTCTTTAGAGAAATCTGCTAAACGTTTTCACTCTTTATAAAATGTGTGCTAGTTTTCACTCTTTAGAAAAAACCTCCGAAACGTCCTCACTCTTAGTTAAAATCTGCGAAACGTTTTCACTCTTTGGAAAAAATCTGCGAAACGTTTTCATTCTTTAGAAGAAAAAAAAATCTTCGAAACGTTTTCACTCTTTAGGAAAAATCTAACAAACAGTAAAAACCAAATACCTAATCAGCGAGCGCGACTTTCAAGATACAACATATTTATGCTCAATACATTTTTTTTTTTTTTTTTCTTTTTTTTTTTTTTTTTTTTGCAAAGAAAGGACTGAGAGACACATTACCCTGATTACTTCACCTGCAAAAATACTGCAACCAATGCCCTTGCAATCGATTGCTCCAAGAAGACAGATGAGATGATGTTGACGAATTCTGCTCTGTGGAATCGGTAATCTTCAGATTACATAGTTCAGCCAAAAGATTCTTTCCTTGTACTGTATTAAGCTTTGGAATTCTCTCTGTTTCTATTTTTCCAGACTGACAACTTTTTTTTTCTTTAGGAAGCAGGTCTATTATAAAGTTATATATGGGCAGAATTACCGCCATGTTATGAATTCCATGCGGCAAATATAAGCTTGTTCAAGGGCTGGTGTTCACACCAACACACATAATACACACACACACACATATATATATGTATGTATATATATATGTGTATGTATATATATAATATACAGTATATATACATATACATATATATACATATAAACACAATTTAATTATAAACAATTCAGCAGTAACATTATCACAATTAACATGCAATGAAAACGAGAAAGACGCAAATATAAAAATATAAACAAGCGTTACACACATATTCCATTAGGTATGAATGAGTCTTCCATCGAACTCGAGTCAAGATGAGAGCCGGAACATTCGTTCAAACTCAAAGAAAATCAAAGCACAGAAAAATAAAACCAAAACCACATTCCAAAGACGAAGCGAGAGTCCTCTGGCGAAGAGTGCGGACGTGAGGGAGCATTGCATTCGTGTTAACTCGAATCCAACTTATGTACCGTAAGTGCGCAACTAAAAACTAAGTCTGATTCTTTAGTTTTAACGTTTACCAAACAAACATGGAATTGAGTTCACGAGAGAGAGAGAGAGAGAGAGAGAGAGAGAGAGAGAGAGAGAGAGAGAGAGAGAGAGAGAGAGAGAGAGAGAGAGAATTTTTACACGGTGAATATATGTGCGCATATATATATATATATATATATATATATATATATATATATATATATATATATATATATATATATATATATATATGAGAGAGAGAGAGAGAGAGAGAGAGAGAGAGAGAGAGAGAGAGAGAGAGAGAGAGAGAGAGAGAGAGAGCTATTTTTACAAGGTGAATACATGTATTTAACCCCACGATCTTATTCCACGCCCGAAAATAAGTTCCCCCCGAAGAAAACAAGGAGAATTTCAGTACAAGAAAATACACAAATCAGTAATTAGGGGTCACATGGCGTCGTGCCTGCTTGGGTCACTGACGGTGAGCAACAAGCACAAAAATCTTCCGAGAGAGAGAGAGAGAGAGAGAGAGAGAGAGAGAAGAGAGAGAGAGAGAGAGATCTAGTAGAGTAAGACTAGAGAGAGAATGCATCAACAATTCAACAATGCAATCAACACCCCTCACCGAATTCTGAAGTAATTAAGTTCCTCTTCAAGGGGAGCTCTTCCGCCCCCTTAGCTGCCATCTGATGCCCCATTCCCTGCAATGGCATGAAATGCGATGCAATTGGGTTCCGCCTTAACATGCCAAATAAGATGCCCGGTATATTCTTCCACTAATGCCTTGGACTTAGGTAGTTCTGATATATAGTTATATGTATATGTATATGTATATGTATATGTATATGTATATGTATATGTATATGTATAAGTAAATGAATGTATGTATGTATGTATGCATATATACAGTATATACTTATATATATTATACATATATATAAAAATAATCAACACGCAATCACGTGTGGAACAGAAATAAATTTCTGGCTCACATCAGGATCGAACCCAGGTCTTTCACTTGGAAGATAAAGCCTTAGGTACAGTGGTACCTAAGTTCCAACTTCTTTTATGACTTGTGTGGCTCGGTTGGCAGCGGTCTTGTCGTTCAACTGAAGGACCTGGGTTCGATCCTGGTGTGAGTCAGAAATCTATACTGTATATATACATTTATATATATGTGCGTGTGTTCTCTGTGTAAAAAATATATCACCGCCGTGCGCGCCGCGTGACGTAATGGGTCATTGAGAAATTTCACCTCTCATGTTTTTCTTGCGCTTCTTCCTATCACAGTCCTCATCTAAGCAATTCCGGGTCTTCTGGTGCCAACAGGAGCACTGCTGACACTGTCACGTACCATTTTCCCTGGGGCTGTGCGAGGACACGTCTAAGCCAGTTCCATCAACCTTCTTCATCTTCTCTGCATATCGAACGTCCTTAATTTGCCTTATGTTAATTTTCTTACACACGCGTTCTGGTTTTATAAAGTTTTCCGAACAATCAGTATAGATTCAAATGCATTCACTGTCACGATTGCAATATTGGAAATGTTATAGTTATAATAAAAGAAAAAAAGTAAAAAATGCGCCGGAGTTTTTTCGGCGCAATCGAGTTTTCTGTACAGCCGCTACAACGTATAATCAAGGCCACCGAAAATAGATCTATCTTTCGGTGGTCTCGGTATAATGCTGTTTGAGCCGTAGCCCATGAAACTTTAAGCACGGCCTGGTGGTTGCCTATCCTATATCGTTGCCAGAAGTGTGATTATGGTCATCTTTAACCTTAAATAAAATAAAAACTACTGAGAAAGACAGAGGGCTGCAATTTGGGTATGTCTGATGACTGGAGGGTGGATGATCAACATACCAATTTGCGGCCCTCTAGACTCAGTAGTTCTTAAGATCTGAGGGCGGACAGAAAAAGTGCGGGCAGAATAAAGTGCGGACGGAGAGACAAAGCCGGCACAATAGTTTTCTTTTCAGAAAACTCAAAAGAGAAAAAAAACGCATGCTTGGAAAGAATGTATTCGTTACTGTGCGACTTTGAAAGCTTTCGACCTCGACGGTTTTCTTACATTCATTAAATTCTTGTTCCATTCCATAAAGTGCTCCCCTAAAAAAAAAAAAAGGAACAAATTTCTTTCTTCGTAGTTTTGATCAATAAGAAACCCCAAGAAACTTAAATTCCCCATACCAGTGCTCAGAAAGTTTACTAATAACTCGGCGTATTTGCATATCTACTCCAGACATTCCAATAAGAAATAAAATCATCCGCATTTTCCTTTATGATTTGACTAAAATAAGGGTAACTGCTAATAATCTGTTATCATATCTTTAGAAAATTAGGAAACCATATGCAAGAAAGCCTTTCATTCGTCCATTAGCGGAAAAAGGTTTCGATAAATAACATAGTTTGTCTTCTTTTTAATGATGGATGTTTATAACTTTACCTGTTTTTTTTTTTGAAAAATAAAAATGAAAATATTCGGTGCCTAAATCTAGCCACAGGTTGAGAAATATAATTCAAATTAATCCTTGAATTAGTAAAAATATGAAATAAATAAATAACCAGTATTAAAATTGCAATTTATTTCATTTTAGTTCCTTTTTTTTATGGCCAAACAACTTGAAAGGAAAGCATATATAACCAAACAGCATAAAAAGTCTCAAAAGGTACCAGGGAACTGAATGCTGCAATACCGAGTTCTACTTACTTTTAAATTCTAGCACAGAGATCTAGCGACTTCAATGCTTCAAGAAACCTTGATATTGTCTTTAATGCTTTACTATATTGTTCTATTATCTTTTTCAAAATACGGCATGGATCAACTACCAACAAGAAAAGTTGTCCTTCCTACCTCTAAGCACTTGCATCCGGAGCTCAACTTAACTTGATTAGCATGCAGTGTCCATTTTTGTTCAGCTTAGTAAGGGCCTCACGGCTTTATTAGGCATCCTCACCATCTACCCAGAAAGCAAACGCATCATGACTTGCGTAGTTTTGATATATATGTATAACTATCTATCTATCTATCTATCTATCTATCTATCTATCTATCTATCTATCTATCTATCTATCTATCTATCTATATATATAATATATATATATATATATATATATATATATATATATATATATATATATATATACAGTAGTGCATATCATCGCCTTGTACGCCGCATGACGTAATGCGCCACTGTGAAATTTCACCACTCATGTTTTTCTTGTGCTTCTTCCTCAACAAATTTCCACTCATCTCCAGCCTCCTTCCTCACAGTTCTCATCTAAGCAATTCTGGGTCTTCTGGTGCCCACAGGAGCACTGCTGCCACTATTATAACGAGCACCCAGGGAAAAAAATATAATGTAGTCTGCTGCGTGTAGCAAGTCAAAAAACTTACAGATTCGTTAAGGTTGCCTCGAACATTGGACACTTGAATGGAATATAAAATCAAGACCAAAGGCCAAGCACTGGGACCTATGGGGTCATTCAGTAGCCTACTGAAAGGGACACAGATAGTACAAAGTTTGAAAGGTGTAACAGGTGAAAACTGCACCAAGTTTAAGTTGAAGAAGTGGAACTGCTACGAACTGAATTTGAACAGAATTGAATTGAACTGAATATAGAATTTAGGCCAAAGGCCAAACATTGCGACCTATGCGGTCATTCAGCGCTGAAACGGAACATGGCAGTAAAAGGTTTGAAAGGTGCAACAGGAGGAAAACCTCAAAGCAGTTGCACTATGAGTCAACTGTTAGGAGAAGGTGGATAGCAAGACGGAAGAAAGATTATATGAACGGAGGTACAGTACAAGGAACGAAAGGGGTTGCAGCTAGGGGCCGAAGGCGCACTGCAAAGAACCTTAAGTGATGCCTACACTGCACCGCATGAGGTGCACTGACGGCACTACCTTCCTACAGGGTGAGGACTGACAACAACCTTTGACACTGCTTGAAAATGCGCACCAATCAAAACACAGTGCAGGCGGCATATACCGCAATACGGAGCACACCATGTAGGCAATAACATGACGCACTACAGGCAGCTAACGCAACCTGAGGAGAACCAGTAATCATACCCTCGCAACAAGATGACATTTCTCGACTTCTGATCCGCAGTACATATTAATTTACGTCCAGCACTAATCCTTAGCCGCAATCAAGATAATCATATTTCAACTGGAGAATTCCAGGATGACTGAACTGTTGTTGTTATTATTATTATTATTATTATTATTATTTCTCTTAATGTCCACGAATATTTATATGAGACAAGCTAAGCTTGCGACCAACTTACGTAAACCTCCCAGTGAGGAAAGAATCTAACAAAGAGAATTGCTCAAATAATTACAAGAACATTTAAAAAAAACTCCCACACACATTAATACACACACACACACACACACACACACACACACACATATATATATATATATATATATATATATATATATATATATATATATATATATATATATATATATATATGAAAGTATCAGGCACGTTTTTACCTTTTCGTGATTTAAAATCAACACACACACATATATATTTATAAATACATACGTACATATAAATATATGTGTGTGTTCCATCCATGAACAGTTTCACAAGCAGGAGGTTGCTCAAACTGATGCGTGAACCGGCTGAATCGTAGATAAAACCATTCTGCAGAAAACTTTCACAATATTACACATCCACAAAGAATCCTCATTAGCATGCGTCCAAATTCCTTACACACACACACACACACACACACATACACTGCGCCATTCAACTTCATCATGCATGTTACAATCATATTAACAACATTGTACCGCTATGCAATAAGCTGTGCCTATCTTTGTATAAACAAAAAGATTATCTAGTCCACACAGGCGATAAATACTAAAGTGCGTGTGTGTGTGTATATAATATATATATAATATATATATACATGTATAAATATATATATATATACACACATACACACACACACACACACACATTATATATATATATATATATATATATATATATATATATATATATATATATATATATATATATATATATGTAAACTCATACAGAGTTCCATGAGCGCAACACGAATCATCCCGCCTTCGTAAAGCAAAGACGAGTACATTTTTTCAAAACAAAACTTCCTCAGAATAAAAAAAACAAGAAAAAAAATTAATAAGCAATTTCTAACCTAAAGTTGAAGTGAGAGTCTGACAAGAATTGCAATAAATCAACGGGTCCGTGGATAGTTTCCTGAAACATCTCGCACAAGTTGCGAAGTTCTGTCCCGAAGTTCTGTGGCTGTAACAAAGTGGGCAGGACGAGACGGGACGGGACAGAGATTTCCGCAATAATTCTCGGCTACCGGGGTATATAATGACCCTCTGTCCTGTATACTAAATCAAATTAAATTCCATGTATTATACAGAAGAACAATCTCCCATTTCGACAATCAGATTTACGAGTGAAATTTTATCTTTGTATTATACAGAACAATTTCTTTCGACAATCATTTTTACAAGTGAAATTTTATGTTTGTATTATACAGAAGAACAATTTCCATTTCGACCATCAGCTTTACATGAGAAATATTACGTTCGTATTATATAGAAGAACAATTTCTACTTCGACAATCAGCTTACAAGTGAAATTTTACGTTCGTACTATACAGAAGAACAATTTCCATTTCGACAATCAGTTTTACAAGTGAAATTTTATGTTCGTATCATACAAAAGAACAATTTCCATTTCGACAATCAGCTTTACAAGTGAAATTTTTATGTTCGTATTATACAGAAGAACAACTTCCATTTCGACAATCAGCTTGATAAGTGAAATTTTAAGTTCGTATTACACAGAAGAACAATTTCCATTTCGACAATCAGCTTTACGAGTGAAATTTTATGTTCGTATCATACAGAAGAACAATTTCCATTCCGACAATCAGCTTTACAAGTGAAATTTTAAGTTCGTATTACGCAGAAGAACAATTTCCATTTCGACAATCAGCTTTATAAGTGAAATTTTAAGTTCGTATTATACAGAAGAACAATTTCCGTTTCAACAATCAGCTTTACAAGTGACATTTTATGTTCGTATTATGCAGAACAACAATTTTCATTTCGACAATCAGCTTTACAAATGAAATTTTATGTTCGTATTATACAGAACAACAACTTCCATTTCGACAATCAGTTTTACAATTGAATTTTTATGTTCGTATTATACAGAAGAACAATTTAGAACAATTTCCATTTAGACAATCAGTTTTACAAGTGAAATTTTATGTAAACAATTTCCATTTCGACAATCGGCTTTTCGAGTGAAATTTTATGTTCGTATTATACAGAAGACAATTTCTATTTCGACAAAATTTGTCTAAATTTCTTTTTACCACTTTTCAGCAATTTCATCGACATATTTCATTTTTAACTTTGCAGTATTCCCACGCTTCCCTTGGCGTCTTGTCATCCCACACCTTAGCAATATTTCAAGGAAACAAGTCACATTCATTAAATTATCTCATCTCTAAATCCTTCTAGAGAAATTCTTTTTATCAATTTTTTTCGTGTTTATTTTTCATTAAATCTCTATCAGAAAATCGCAAATTCACTAACTACGGGAAACTTTATATGGTTGTTCTATCTCATTCTATAGACCCTTCTATGAATGAGACAAGTAAAAAATGCGCCGAAGTTTCCTCGGCGCAATCGAGTTTTCATGTACAGCGTACAATGCTGTACGAAACTCAGCCACGGTCCAGTGGTGGTCTGTGTTGTTGTTACCTATAGCAGTGCAGAGGTACGACTATGGATAACTTTAACTTTAGATAAAATAAAAAAAAAAACTACTGAGGCTAGAGGGCTGCAATTTGTTATGTTTGATGATTGGAGGGGTGGATCATTAACATACCAATTTGCAGCCCTCTAGCCTCAGTGGTTTTTTAAGATATGAGGGCGGACAGAATCAAGTGCGGACGGACAGAGAAAGCCGTCACAATTTTGTTTTTACAGAAAACTAAAAATAGTTTTCTCAGCATGGTGTAGACTCTCTCTCTCTCTCTCTCTCTCTCTCTCTCTCTCTCTCTCTCTCTCTCTCTCTCTCGTTCTTGTGACTTTCTATTCATTAGAGGAAAGGCTATTTTTTTCTTTTATGGTTAGGCCTATCTCTCGGCAACCTCGGTTTTTTCGGATGATCCGGGCTAAAGAAGGGCATTAGGTGGGGTACGTTTCACAGCCTCTATAATTTAAATATGGAATCACTAGATATTCCACAGAAAACCTCATTATCCTTCTTCATCAACCAACATTTCTTGTTTTTTCTCAAAAGAAAAAAAAATTATTTTTGCGTTTTTATGCAAGAAATTCAACCACACAATTATTGTGAGGTCTTTTCTCACCTACTGAAAATATCGCTTGCTGTAGCTAGAACAGATGGATAGAATATAGAATTTAGGCCGAAGGCCAAGCACTGGGACCTGTAAGATCATCGGCGCTAGAAACGGAAATTGACAGTAAAAAAGGTTTGAAGGGTGTAACAGGAGGAAACTCAAAGTAGTTGCACTATGAATCAATTGTTAGGAGAGGGTCTTGATGTAGCTTTATGAAATCTTTCCCCCTATTTAATCAATCTAGTTTTTCCTGTAAGAAGCCTGTACTTTAGTTACTGTCAGAAGGCTGTACTTTAATTACTGTCAGAAGCCTGTACTTTAATTACTGTAAGAAGCCTGTACTTTAATTACTGTAAGAAGCCTGTACTTTACTGTCAGAAGCCTGTACTTTAATTATTATCGTCAGAAGTCTGTACTTTATTTACTGTCAGAAGCCTGTACTTTAATTATTACTGTCAGAAGTCTGTACTTTAATTACTGTAAGAAGCCTGTACTTTAATTACTGTGAGACGCCCGCACTTTAATTACTGTCAGACGCCTGCACTTTAATTACTGTCAGAAGCCTGCACTTTAATTACTGTCAGAAGCCTATACTTTAATTACTGTCAGAAGCCTGTACTTTAATTACTGTCAGAAGCCTGTACTTTAATTACTGTCAGAAGCCTGTATTTTAATTACTGTCAGAAGCCTGTATTTTAATTACTGTCAGAAGCCTGCACTTTAATTACTGTCAGAAGCCTGTACTTTAATTACCGTAAGAAGCCTGTACTTTAGTTACTGCCAGAAGCTGTACTTTAATTACTGTCAGAAGCCTGTACTTTAATTACTGTCAGAGGCCTGTACTTTAATTACTGTCAGAAGCCTGTACTTTAATTACTGTCAGAAGCCTGTACTTCTATATTTTTCTAAATGAAATATTTTCAGTCTATACACATACATACGTGCATATGTGACATCTCACAAATCTCTTTCTTTTTTATTGAGGATTTCCACTTGGCGGCTCAACTCCTGGAAACCTCCCCTTACATTTTATGGATAAAAAAGTCCACCCTGACATTCTTCTACACGGAATAGCCCTCTCCCCTTTATGTACCTGAAATCTCTCTCCCTTTTCTTACCTAAAATTGGAATTCCCTTTCATCCCGTAAAACCTCATTTCCCCTTCTTCTTCTTCTTCTTCTTCTACCTGAAATCTCCAATTGGCATTTCTCTACCTCAAACCTCCGATGAAATTTTACAACCCCAGATCTTTATCTGGCATTTCTCTAGACGTTTAAAATTTATTAAAAACCAGCCCTGAGAGCTGGGTTTCCATAAATCTCTTCGCCCCTTCTGGTCTTCTGCGTGGGAAAACATCTATGGCGTTTAAAACAAAAATCAAAAGTTATATTTCACTCCTTTCGGCAGTTGACGGTCATAAAACAAAAGTCATGGACATCAAATGTTTTATATTGCAATGGAAGACTCGGATTGCACTGAGATGTTTCATTTCAGAAACTGAAACTCATTCTGGAAAGACTGATCGACTGACTGGCTGATTTATTTACAATGAAGATATGATAACTATAAATTTAAAGACTGATCGAATTGACTGGCTGATTTATTTACACTGAAGACATGATAACTACAGTCTTAAAGACTGATCGATTGACTGGCTGATTGATTCACACTGAAGACATAATAGCTATAAATTTACAGACTGATCGATTGACTGGCCGATTTATTTGCACTGAAGACATGATAATTACAGGCTTAAAGACTGATCGATTGACTGGCTGATATACTTGCACTGAAGACATGATAACTACAGTCTTAAAGGACTGATCGATTGACTGGCTGATGTACTTACATTGAAGACATGATAACTATAGTCTTAAAAACTCATCGATTGACTGGCTGATTTATTTACACTGAAGGCATATCAACTATAGTCTTAAAGACTGATCGACTGACTGGTTGATTTAATTACACTGAAGACATGATAACTATAGTCTTAAAAACTGATCGAATGACTGGCTGATTTATTTAACACTGAAGGCATATTAACTATAGTCTTAAAGACTG
Organism: Macrobrachium rosenbergii; assembly: GCA_039081455.1. Classification (NCBI taxonomy): domain Eukaryota; kingdom Metazoa; phylum Arthropoda; class Malacostraca; order Decapoda; family Palaemonidae; genus Macrobrachium; species Macrobrachium rosenbergii. The sequence continues at coordinate 28,568,225 of JANJGK010000037.1, read as the reverse complement.
ATCGACTGACTGGTTAATTTAATTACACTGAAGACATGATAACTATAGTCTTAAAGACTGATCGATTGACTGGCTGATTTATTTACATTGAAGAAATAATAACTATAGACTTAAAGACTGATCGATTGACTGGCTGATTTATTTACACTGATGATAGAAAACTATAGACTTAAAGACTGATCGAGTGACTGACTGATTTATTTACACAGAAGACATAATGACTATAGTCTTAAACGACGAAAAAAATTTAGAGTTCGATAAAAAAAAAACAGTGAATTTTGCACAAATCTGTCAATGTTCAATATATATATGCTTTATATATACTTTCACACCGTACGTCTCTAAAATCATATATATTTGAAAAAAAAATATGAATAAATCAGGTAAAAGTGATTCGACGTACAACGCAATGAATCTTTTAAAGCTAATTACATTAGACTAATTAACAAACTGACTGACTTCGCTTAAAAGCAAGTCACAACAAAAAAATTCATCCCTGCATTTAAGACTTCTGAACGCTCATTATATGACCTGAATATGAGCCATTTTTACCTATGAAAAATGAAAGAACGCTTATACATTATGTAAAAAGACAACATTCTCAATATGTTTCGTCCATTACCTAAATTATCACGATGTTCCAGCAAGTTTAAGATGGTTGTGGACTTGTTCCCGCTTTCATCGAAAAACTATCGATCAAAATAAAGTTTACATTCTTAGAGAGGCCTATTTCACAGGCAACAAAAAGATTTTGAAAAAAAAAACGATTACGGATTATTTCTAATACGATAAGCGGTTCATTTTCACATAAGTAATGCGCCGAAGTTTCTTTGGCACAATCGAGTTTTCTGTACAGCGTACACTGCTGTATGAAACTCTCAGCCACGGCCCATGAAACTGTCACCCACGGCCCGGTGGTGGTCTGTGTTGTTGGCACCTATAGCAGTGCCAGACGCACAATCGTAGCTAACTTTAACCTTAAATGAAATAAAAACTACTCAGGCCACAGGGCTGCAATTTGGTATGTTTGATGATTGGAGGGTGGGGTGCTCAACAAATCAATTTGCAGCCCTCTAGCCTCAGTAGTTTTCAAGATCTGAGGACGGACAACTAAAAAGTAACTGATCAGATCTTACAACGGGGCTGAAGAAAAAAAAAAATAAAACTGGTAAAAAGAAACGACGAACGGGGCTGAAGAAGAAATAAAAAAAAAACGGATAGTAAGAAATGACCAACAAAATTCATGGACTTTCTGAGACATTAAGATCACAACATGAATTTCTGAGAGTCGTTCTTCCTTTTATGCGGTACAATTCCGAGCACAATCGTTCTGGAATCCGTTGTCAGCAATCAAAACAAGCACAACGAATCTGTCAACAGGGTACTGGAAGACGGATACAGCCAACATTATCGTGAAACTTTAACCACGGCCTTCTGGTGGCCTATCCTATATCGTTGCCAGAAGCACGCCTATGGCTAACTTCAACCTTAAATAAAATCAAAACTAATGAGGCTAGAGAGCTGCAATTTGGTATGTTTGATGACTGGAGTGTGGATGATCAACATATCAATCTGCAGTCCTCCAGCCTCAGTAGTGTTTAAGA
>JANJGK010000037.1:28561621-28564121 GCA_039081455.1 Macrobrachium rosenbergii | reverse complement strand
GTGTCATATTTCTTATGTGGTGATATCAAGAGTTCCATGATTAAACTACATTGGGAATATTTATTCCTTAACTCGGCCAGGCTGGATAAGAGCTCCTCTAGAGAAGTGTGAAGTGTGAGGAAGTGAATCTCACAAAAGTAAAGGCGAGACTTGGAAGTAACAGAATTTCTATCTCTAAATACGTAGTGGATCGTAATGTCTCGGAAGACACGACTGCAAAGGATGATCAGAACTGCGAACATTTTTTAAAGCTAGAGATTCATACTAAGATACGGAATAAGAAACTCAGAGGAAGCTAAGTTTATATCTACCAATCTGCCTAAACCGAGGAAGTATTCAAAACACGGCAGAATAAAAAGATTTAAACATTTCCTCAGGAAAACAGACTTCCTCAATAAGCCAATGTTTTTGGGCAGCTTGAAGAAGAGATGCACCATATATGCTTCTCAAAAGGCGACTTTGCAGTACAAAATGACACCCTAAAATTTTAAATGAATTTGTGTATTTAAAGAAACTTTGTTGGTATCTTTAAAGAAACGTTGTAACTCGATATCCCAGGACCTGCTAAACGGCCATACCTTGAGTTTTGCTTTGGTTCCACTTAAAACCTAAAACTTTGCACCATGTGCTAAATTTACCTCAATCTCTCTTAACTGTATGAGAATTTGGTACCACAAGTTTACTACCAGGAAACAGGATCGCTGTGAATAGCGTAGCATCATCCTGTATGAACGACCAAGTTGTTTACTAAACTAAATCACATATCATATGATATGCTATAAAGGGTAGTTGACAAAACACTACCCTGAGGAACACCTAAGTTACATTTCTGTACTCATTACAGCACGCAGTAACACTAACCTCTGCAATCTATATGTTAAAAAATTAAACTGCAACATATAGTTATGCTCTTAAAACGCCTCTCTCTCTCTCTCTCGTCTCTCCTCTCTTCTCTCTCCTCTCTCTCTCTCATCGTCTCTCTCTCTCTCTCTCTCTCTCTTTGTAAACAAGGGCATCATGAATCACACGGTCATAGCAATCACAAGAATTTTTTTTTACCAGAATCCACGGATTTATGTACATCTGAAATTGAAAGACTTGCATCACATGGACACAGGTACTTGCGAAAGCCAACTATATACTGAAAAACGTATGATTTTTTTCAAGCAAAAAAAAACAAAAAAAAAAGTTAGATGTTTTGCCAAAAGATGTTCAGAAACTTTAGAAGGAGTTATAAAAATTTTGGGTCGGTAATCGGGAGGGCATAAACCACCACTTGCATATTCAGCAAATGTAGTAATATTACCAATTCCCCTTCTAGCTAACCTACGTAAACAAAGTCAATTAGAAGATAAATAAGCAGCAGTCTTTATGAAAATAAAAATGACGAAAATACTATTTCTTTTTAATATACACACATCCATACACATCAAGGTCAAGCAGGACTCTCTCTCTCTCTCTCTCTCTCTCTCTCTCTCTCTCGTCTCTCTCTCTCGTCTCTCTCTCTCTTCTCTCTCTCTCTCTCTCTCTCTAGGAAGCTTCCATCATTTGAGGAGGCATCCTCATTTATATATAGATTTTCCTTCTCCTTTTATCATTTATATAATCATTCATTATCTACTGTCTTTTATTATTCTTATTATTTTTCTAGCTTTCTTTTCACAGCCAGATTAGGGTACTTCTGCTCGTCTTAAGCCTCTCCATTATAAAAAGATGCCAGCACGGTTTCTTGCTTCTAGCAGCCCAAAGAGAGAGAGAGAGAGAGAGAGCCAGCAAGTGCTGTTAATCTTGTGAAAGTAACGGAAAATGGAGACGTAATTGTTATACTCTGGGGAGCAAGAACTGTCAAAACTGAGAAGCAAAGGCGGCTTCAGATTATCAGGCTCAGTCCGCCTTTACCTGGCGATAAGATCGGTCGCTCATTTCTCTACACAGCCAGTTCTCTTCAAAGGAAAATGTTCTCTTTTAAGAGGAAAGGACAGAAATATTTATACTCTGGCTACCAAAGGTTGAGACTCGAAGGCGATTAGCACTGCTGCCACATTTTCTTACACCCGTTCGAACTTTTCAGGAAAAAAGGGCGATAACTTGGTAGACTTGGCTTTTTTTTTTTTGAGGGGGGGGGCGGCTCTACCATTTCCTCTTGTATGGATGATTAAGTAAAAAGACCGCGGGTCACAGTACAAAAGCAAAACACGAAGATAAATAAAACATTATGCTTGGACCTTGCTGTACATTTTTAAATTGCTCGATGGAAAATTTTACTAAACGTGTATAAATATATATTTGTGTGTATGTATGTATGTATGTATGTATGTATGTATGTATGTATGTATGTATGTATGTGTATATATATATATATATATATATATATATATATATATGTATATATATATATATATATATATATATATATATATATATATATATAATATATATATATACATACATAGAAATCATCAACACACAATCCACGTGTGGAACAGAAATACATATATAT
>JANJGK010000037.1:28532990-28559021 GCA_039081455.1 Macrobrachium rosenbergii | reverse complement strand
TATTATCTTCCAAATAAAAGCGCCTGTACTGCAGGAAAATCAAGTCATTAGACGAGAGCGGTTCCTCAACAGACAAAAATAAGTTTGGTGCTTGTCAACAGAGAGCTACACTGGCAGGATGTCAGCTGTATAAAAGACATGTACCAAATCATTTACCAAACAATTTGTTAATGGCATTCAGTCATCAGCAATCAACGCTGTTGTGATGTTTGTGATACTGCGCTTGTATATATTTATATTTATGCTCTAATGGACTTGCACACACAAGCACGAATGCACATACACACCTATATATATAATATATATATATATATATATATTATATATATATATATATATATATATATATATATATAGTATATTATATATATATATATACTGTATATTATAGAGCGTGTGTGTGCGCGAGTATATACATCAACACACATTTCCAAAACTCATTTCAGTTCTCCAGACAAATGGTAAAAAAAAAAAAAATCGACGAAGAGCAGACTTAATTTTCCACAATCCCGAAAATAACCTCTGGAGCTAAAAAGGACTCATTCATTATCTGGCGCTGTTGGGTAAAACCAACTCGACAAAAAGCAATGTCCAACCTTATACCCTTCAATGCAGCAACGACAGTCTGCGGCTAAAATATCACCACGTCTAAACCTACCGTAATTCAGGTAAGTCCACTCTTCCTTCCTCTCCACTGGTCCCTATGAAAATATGCAAAATGAAGGTAGTTTAGCCTGCAATTGCCGTTTCATTACTCTCTCATATTACCCTCATTTTTGACGGTCATGGGTACAACAGTACTCTGTAAACATGGACATGCTGCGTTTAATTCTCCTTTCTATTCAAGGGGGAAGGAAGAAGAAGAAAAATGAGAGTAATGTGGTATAAATGCCAACCATTTCACTGTCACAAAAGATTCTGTTTTTAGCCCTCAGCATAGAACCTGGAGCCACCTCACTTTTACCATTCCCAAAGTCTACGAGTAAAATTAAGCAAAGAAATGGTTCAGTATGACAGAGGTGGTTAAACCTTCCCCATTTACAAACTCCTAGAACCTTCAGATGAAAGGCAGAATCGGCTTCAACTTTTCTTTGCAATGAAACAAAGTAGTAGTGAAGTATTACAACTGACTAAATTTTCCCCTTCTCTGCCGGTTCCAGTGTCACGGAATGGAGAGAGGAAGTTGCACAGTGTTAGTGTTAGACGTACCTAGAACTTCCCCTTTTATGCAGGTTAAATTCCTTCATTAAAATGTTATGTGATAAAATGTCGCATTATTGTCTACAACATCCCATTTCATACCAGTCCCAATACTGCCCTCAAATGAAAAGCTGCAGTATCTGCAGAATTTTCGAAATTGAGATATGCCACCTACTGGGCTCGTGAAACACTAATACACAAGTTATTGCAGTTTCAGAATGATTCTTCAATGCTTTCCATGAGTATTTAGGGGGTCCCATTTGCAACATCTGCAAAATCAGTAGTAAGGCAAGGGAGTATCTACCATTTTTCTCAGCTTCCATTTTAGGGCAGAATAGTGCTACATGGAAATGCAGAAGCGGTACAGCATTACACAATTGGCTAAAACTTCCTCTTTAATGCATCCCTGTACTGAAATATGGACGTGACAGGGCACTGCTATTTTACATAATTGGCTAAAACTACCATTTATACAAGTTCGTGAAGTCCAATAATAAAGCGAGGAAGTGGCAGACGTGGATAGCTAGCACATTCCCTTCCACGGAAGTTCCCAAAGCACTGTGAATGAAATGAATGAACAGTATATATTAGTAGTAATATTCTTACTTCTTCCTAATGAACACCACAATATTCTCTGGAAGCTTGAATTTCAAGTCAACGGACCCTTTGGTGGGCTTGTTCCATACGAACAGGTTTCATCTACTGAATAATAATGTTATTCCCGAAGCACTGTGAGTGAAATGGATGAAGAGTACATTATTAATATTCTTACTTCTTCCTAATGAACACCGTAACATTCTTTGGAAGCTTGAATTTCAAGCCAACGGCCCCTTTGGTGTGCTTGTTCCATACGAACAGGTTTCATCTACTGAAAAATAAAGATGTCAATGAAAGGATATAGCAATTAAAGGTGCTAAAGCACTGGTAGATCCTTCAAGCATCACAGAAGTGGCCGCGTTAACGAAGCACAGAATCCTCGAAAGTCTCGTAATACCACAGGGGGAAAAAAAAAACGGCAAGCAGCCACAATACCGACTGCAAAAGCACGACGAGACCCGGCAAATCACGAGACCGCCAGCCAGCCAGCAGCTGGCTCGTGAAAAACGGTAATGGCGATGTTGTTTGCTTCTGCGGAGGAAAAACCGCGGAGAGAAATGATACATCGCTTTCGGCTGGTCGTTTCCGACCAGTGTTTCGCGGAGGGAGAAAACTCGACTTGGGATTGCAGCTGGGTAATGAAGCCGCGTGATCGTGCTGGAAAAAAGAAGGGGGGCATAATATGCAGGAAATGCCCGCGAGGGTTTTATATAAATTGACAATCGACAACGAAATCATAATGAGCATATAAACAAGTAAAAATGCGCCGAAATCGAGTTTTCCGTACAGCGTATAATACTGTATAAACTCTCAGCCACGGCCCATGAAACTTTCAGCCGCGGCCCATGAAACTCTCGGTCACGGCCCGGTGGTGGCCTGTGTCCGGCACGATCATGGCTAAATTTAACCTTAAATCAAGTAAAAGCTACAGCGGCTAGAGGGCTGCAATTTGGTTTTTTCTGTTGATCGGAGGGTGGATGATCAACATACCAACTTGCAGCCCTCTAGCCTCGGTAGTTTTCAAGATCTGAGGGCGGACAGAAAAAGTGCGGACGGACAGACATATTAGCCATCTCAATAGTTTTCTTTTACAGAAAACTAAAAAAGGAGATTAAACAAACGAAAAGAGAGAGAGAGAGAGAGAGAGAGAGAGAGAGAGAGAGAGAGAGAGAGAGAGAGAGAGAGAGAGAGAGAGAGAGAAACTTTCCGTCGGGAAACCTGATGATCAACGACTGGCAACGGCCACTGGAAACCATAAAAAATCAATCGTCAGAAACAAAAGCTAACTCTTGCGTTAATCTGTGCGTCTGTATAAAAAAAAATCTATATGTATAAAATAAATTTCAAGGAGGGGGGGGGGGGGGCAGACTGCGAGAAGGCTGAAATCAGGTAGGAAATATTTTACCATTCATAAATGGTATAATGGATATATATTTTTTTTTATTTGCATATTAGGATCAGCCAGATTTAGCAAGAATATTCTGAACCATTTATTTGACCATTTGAAAATAAAAGGATATATACCTCTATAAAAAAAAGGGGGGAATACTTCCTTTCATGTTTACGTGCGTACACATCGTTCTTATTTACTTTGTTATTTCCTTCTCTCTATACCCCTTTTACCATAATTATTTCCGTATCTAAGTTATTATTATTATTATTATTATTATTATCATTATTATTCAGAAAATGAACCCTATTTGTATGGAACAAGCCCACCAAAGGGGCCACTGACTTGAAATTCAAGCTTCCACAGAATATTATTATTATTATTATTATTATTATTATTATTATTATTATTATTATTATTATTATTATTATTCGGAAGGTGAACCCTATTCGCATGGAACAAGCACACCAAAGGGGCCACTGATTTAAAATTAAAGCTTCCAGATATTATTATTATTATTATTATTATTATTATTATTATTATTATTATTATTATTATTATTATTATTATTATTATTATTATTATTTAGAAGATGAACCCTATTCGTATGGAACAAGCCCACCATAGGGCCCACTGACTTGAAATTCAAGCTTCCAAAGAATATGGCGTTATTTCGAAAGAAATAACAGAAGGTAATGGGAGATACAGAAATAGATCAGCTAATTAGAAAAATAGATAGATTAACAAATAAATATATACTGAACATTAACACGTTCGATGTACAGCAGGCGTTCGGTCGGTGAAGGTAAGCAACGGTGGGTGTAGTCTGTACTTTGGATAGGTGACCACCAAGATAAGATAGGCGCTTTTGACATATAAGCATCTTGTGCATCCATGTGGAAGGGTACAGGCTAGAGGCCTCACTCCATAAATGCATCTTTCATACCGGAAGGGTACCACTTTATCACAAAAAGTGAGGGGAAAAGGCGCGTTATTTACAAATAATAATAATAATAATAATAATAATAATAATAATAATAATAATAATAATAATAATAATAATAATAATTCAGTTCTGGGTGTTTAATTGAAGTGTCGACCTCAAAAGTCATGCTTAATAATAACAGGTCTGTAACAGAGAAAAAATGAATGATTCCACACAGCAACCACGTCACTAACAAACATATCTCCTTATTTATTTATTTTTACTGGACACCCACTCTTTATCCTCGTCTACTTGAATTATTTACACCTTTGCTGGATTTCCCTCGAGTCTTTATCCTGTTATGTCTGAATTACCATCTTTGTGAATTTCCCCTTTTCATTTTTTATTTTCTTTATCCTCGTCGGAGGCTCTTCTCTGCTTATTTGATTCTCGTCCATTTGAATGATTCATCTTTATTTAGTTTCCTTCTCTTCTCTAATCCTCGTCTGTTTAAATGAATTACCTTTATCGAAGTTCCCCCTCCTGTTTTATTCTCGTCTATCTGAATGCTTTTAAATGGGGGAGAAGTGGGGGGGGGGGCGCGTCTCCCTCGAACCTTTTATCCTCCTCTATTTGAATTATTCTTCTTTGGCAGGCCATCCCCTCCTCTTTTTCAATTGAATTGAATTGAATATAGAGTTTAGGCCAAAGGCCAAGCACTGGGACATGTGAGGTCATTCAGCGCTTGAAACGGAAATTGACAGTAAAAAGGTCTGAAAGGTGTAACAGGAGGAAAACCTCAGAGCAGTTGCACTGTGAATCAACAGTTAGGAGAGGGTGGAAAGTAAGAAGAATATGATAGGAGGGAGAGTAAACGGAACGAAAGGGGTTTCAGCTAGCGGCCGAGTAATGCCTACAGTGCACCCAAGAGCTAAGCCTGAAGGGTGATTTTAAGAGCTCTTGGACAAGAGTCGAAGCGAGGCATTGCCAGGAGCTTATGCGTGACATGGTGGTACAGCAACGACCGATAAGCCAGAAGGCTCCATCATATCGTGTCCCTGGCAACCTACTGGTCGATAGTGTGTAGGTCTTCACGTAAAATATAATGCCCCATTGGGGAACCTTTTATTTTCAGTTTCAATCATAAATCCTACTGAACACAGGTGTTTTGTTAATTCATGAGGTTGCTGATTACAATTTATATATACACAATCTAATTCACTCTTGACCGTTAGCTTGCCACGGCACGACAATGAAACCTTTCAGTGCTTGAAGGCCGTGGCCTTAGTAGTATGCGAGAGCAAGACAAAAATTTCACTCGCCACATTTTGTCCTTAATACCAAATGAGTACGACTATAGTTGGTGAAGAATTAACTGACTGACTTATTTACATCTAAACACTAGACGTCTCGACTCCTTTGGTCACAGAGGTTGGAAATTACATCATAATTTCTACAGCATCGCAAAGTATTCATTCAGTTCACCTACGCTTGTAAATGCTTCCGTCCATCGCATCAGTAAATTCGTTTACGAAAGCTGACCGAAAACTAAAGTAGTTCTGTGCAAATTTTTACAAAGTCGTTTCAGCAGAATCACCTGTCATATTACTAAACGAAAGGCCTAAATTTCCATTTAGATTTTATGCTCCTGCCGGTACAGCTACTTGCATATCGTTATATCAGTTCCAAAAGCAATTCAGAACAGTGCTGAGACGAATTTACAAATTGGATAAGTGTCATAGAAAAGAATACCCTTGGCAACTTCCCAACAAATACAGATGGAGATATTTAAGAAAGCAAACAAAGCCCTGAAGCATTAATCTCTCTAGCTGACAAGGTTAAAGTGCATCCAACATCAATCAGAAGGGGCTGAGGCTTCGTCGTAGGAAATATTAGTGTCAATGATCGTTCTCGGAAATAACAATGTATTAACGACGATATGAAATACTAAATAATAAAACAGGCCCCTTTTAATATCGTACGCATTTCAACCAGTCGAAAGCAAGATACTCGGTAAATTGAGAGGGGGGTATACTATGATGCAAAAATTATCATTTTAGTTTTCTGTAAATGAAAATGACTGTGCCGGCTTTAACTGTCCGTCCGCACTTTTTTTCTATCCGCACTTTTTCTGTCCACCCTTAGATCTTAAAAACTACAGAGGCTAGAAGACTGCAAATTGGTATGTTGATCAATCACCCTCCAATCATCAATCATAACAAATTGCAGCCCTCTAGCCTTAGCAGTCCTTATTTTATTTAAGGTTAAAGTTAGCCGTAATCGTGCTTCTGGCAGCGATATAGAATAGGCCACCACCAGGCCGAGGTTAATGTTTCATGGGCCACGGCACATACAGCATTATACCAAGACCACAGAAAAGATAGATCTATTTTCGGCGGCTTTGATTATACGCTGTAGCGGCTTGTACAGAAAACTCGATTGCACCGTAGAAGCCTCGGCGCATTTTTTACTTGTTTTAGTCTGATAAACGCTGTCCGAGTCAAACTCTTCCTGTCACTATGGTGTTTGGGGAATGGAACACATATCGTATGCAAAACTTGTTTTTCACTTTCTATGAATAATGCAATGTTACGGTCTCCTAACACCATTAAAACCCGAATTCACGAAAAACAACTAAGCGGAATTCGTGCTCCTAATTTCACCGATATTGTTAGCCTATGAAAGGGATGCATAGTTAAATAAGTGGCACTTTTATATCGTGATTTTTGTTTGCTGCAAAAGAAACAAAATTGTGTCAAATGGTCATTAACGACCCAGTTAACAGTAAATACTCTGGAAGGAATGGAATATAGAGATTAGACCAAAGACCAAGCACTGGGACTTATGAGGTCATTGAGCGCTGGAAAGCAAATTGAGAGTAGAAAGATCTTCAAGGTGTAACAGGAGGAAAATCTCGCAGTTACACTATGAAATAATTGTTAGGAGAGATTGGATAGCAAATGGAAGAAAGACAATATGAACGGAGGTACAGTAAAAGGAATGAAAGGGGGGTGCAGCTAGGGGCCTCCTAAGGAGAGGAACGCTGCAAAGAACCTTTAGCAATGAATATTCACCTTTAGCAATGAATATTCTGGAAGAAAACCAAAATCGGGAAGAAAACGTATCGGCAAAATTTTCTATTTCACATAACCTACTGAACTGCTTTGAATTACACGTCACTTTCGCAATACCCCTGGCATTGGCCATAATGGGAAAAACTAGAGAATGAGAAAAGTGAAACTCCAAAGGGCTCTACAAACAGAAAAAAATAGTTTGGGGGGGGGGGGTAGGGGGACGCAACTGTCAGACGAAAGGAACTCGACAATCCGGAGTATAATTGTAACCGGATAAAAGAACATTAGGAAATTTGCCCGGGACTGTACAATCCAGTGACGAGCAGGGAGAGGGAGAGAGAAATAAACTTGAAGGCTGAGAGAGAGAGAGAGAGAGAGAGAGAGAGAGAGAGAGAGAGAGAGAGAGAGAGAGAGAGAGAGAGAGAGAGAAATAAACTTGCCGGGCAGCAAAACTGAAAGAGGTAGAGACTGAGAGAGAAATAAACTTGAAGGGCAGTAACACTGAGAGAGAGAGAGAGAGAGAGAGAGAGAGAGAGAGAGAGAGAGAGAGAGAGAGAGAGAGAAATAAACTCGAAGGACAGCAAAACTGAAAGGAGAGAGAGAGAGAGAGAGAGAGAGAGAGAGAGAGAGAGAGAGAGAGAGAGAGAGAAATAAACTTGAAAAGCAGTAAAACAGAGAGAGAGAGAGAGAGAGAGAGAGAGAGAGAGAGAGAGAGAGAGAGAGAGAGAGAGAGAGAGAGAAAGAGAGAGCGAGAGAAATAAACTCGAAGGACAGCAAAACTGAAAGGAGAGAGAGAGAGAGAGAGAGAGAGAGAGAGAGAGGAGAGAGAGAGAGAGAGAGAGAGAGAATCACAACTTGGGAAGGGAAAACAGGGAGCAAAGCCTCTATGTATCTTAATGAAAAGGAACGCTGGTGTTTTTCTCTCCATACTGGGATAATCGCAAGTAGTCTTCACGTTTCATTCTTCTTTCACCATTATCATCATTACCAACACATTATACCACAAACTTATCAAATAAACATTTTCCACACACAAGTTATGGAAGACTTGTCTCATGATTTTTTCAGTTGATATTTTTTTGGGGGGGGGCTTTCAGAGACGATCTGCCATAAATAAAAAAAATAAATAAATAGATAAATCCGTTAAATCTTCAAGAGGTCGGCCATAGACAAAACGCAAATCCGTCAAATTTTACTTTGGGAACAATAAACTCAAGAGGTTCATTTTCCTATATACCAGTGAATAGTGCTTTCAGAGACGATCTGCCAAAAAGAAAAAAAACAAAAATCCGTTAAATCCTGAAGAGGTCAGCCATAGACAAAACACAAATCGGTCAAATTTTACTTTGGGAACAATAATCTCAAGATCATTTCCTATATACAAATAAATAATGACACAATCTACGAAAACTTGGTCGGACTTCCGGCAGTTTTTTTTTTTAACATCAGCTATAATTTAAAAACAAACCCACAAACTGTCGGTGGGTCCCCACACCACGATAAACAGATTTCAAATGAATTGAATATAGAATTCAAGCCACAGGCCAAGCACTGGGACCTATAAGGTCATTCAGCGCTGAAACGGAAATTAACAGTAAAAGTTCTGAGAGGTGTAACAGGAGGAAAACCTCAAAGCAGTTGCACTATGATTCAATTGTTAGGAGAGGGTGGAAAGTAAGATGGAAGAAAGAGAATATGAAAGGAGGTACAGTAAAAGGAACGAAAGGGGTTGCTGTAACTAGGGGTCGAAGGCACGTTGCTAAGACTCTTAAGTAATGCCTACAGTGCACCGCATGAGGTGCACTGACGGAACTGGCCCCCCTCCGGGGAAGAGAAACTTCAAAACAAGTCACTTGCGTTTCACGGATCTAACGAGCCACAGGTCAAGGAGTCAAGAGTATATAACGATAGCTGAGATGTGCATTAATCAGGAGTAACCAAACTAGGCACATTAACTCAGTAAAAAAAAAAAATTAATAAATAAATATAATAAAATTCCAACTGAATGGGAAGCAGCTAAATCAGGCAACAATTCAAGTAAAAATAGTAGTAATAATAATAATAAGAATAAGAAAAGTAACAACTATCTACAAATTTCGATAAACTAACCAACAACAAAAACATGAAAAATGCAAAGGTTAATAATAATAATAATAATAATAATAATAATAATAATAATAATAATAATAAACCATAAACCAGCAAGCGAATGTCCGGCACCATCAACAGAACCAGTACAAAGAGAGGCATGATTCAGTAGCAAAAGCCCTCCACTGGAGCCTGTGCAAGAAACACCAGCTAGCCTGCAGTAATAAGTGGTACGAACACCAACCTGAGGGAGTGATAGAAAACGATCAGGCAGAGATCCTCTGGGACTATGGTATCAGAACAGACTGGGTGATACGTGCCAAAAGACCAGACGTGACGTTGATTGACAAAATCAAGAAGAAATTATCACTCACTGATGTCGCAATACCATGGGACACCAGAGTAGATGAGAGAGAAGGAGAAAAATCGAGATGAGAAGGAGATGGGATACACCAGTAGAAATTGTACCCATAATCATAGGAACACTAGGCACGATCCCAAGATCCCTGAGAAGGAATCTGGAAAAACTAGATGCCGAAGTAGCTCCAGGACTCATGCAGAAGAGTGTGCTACTAGAAACAGCGCACATAGTGAGAAAAGTGATGGACTCCTAAGGAGGCAGGATGCAACCCGGAACCCCACACTTTAAAAACCACCCAGTCGAATAGGATGTCTGTGAGAGGCCCCCCCCCCCCACAAAAAAAATTAATAATAATAGTAAACGGCCTTACAAGTCTTTCCTTCCCTATTCTGAACGTTAAGAGTTCCTTACCCATCACAGTTAACTCTCACGTCCCACCTCAGGATTCCACTCACCTGAAACAGAAGAAAATTTATTGATTGATGGAAGAGAAATGGTGTAAAAAAAAAAGTAGCTACAAACTGTATTTGGGTAAATACTTGACCTTTTTTCATTAATATGACTAATACTTCTTAGAAATGGGACTTGTGGTATCTCATTTCAAAGAATGTATCATCTTCTTAGTAAAAGAATATGAAAGATCTGAAATTTGTAATAGAGACGTGAAATATAATCTGAAAATCTAATTAAATTTCGGCAGATCAAGCTAAGAATACCATTTTCTTAGTCTGCATTCCCGCACGATACATGCATACACACATACGTACATATATAACTGAATCACGAAAATCTGGAACGTGATGAATATATAAATAAAGACAAAATCCACTTACTGCACACACACACACACACACACATATATATATATATATATATATTATATATATATATATATATATATATATATATATATATATATATATATATTATATATTAAGAAATAACAAAAGTAAGCGCGTGATTTTGTTGATCAGCTGAAGCCACTGGGAAAGTTCAAAATGAAACGAGAGAGTGCCAAGCACTTACTTTCTGATTGCACAAACAAAAATGACATGAATATGCATATACATCTGAATGCAGAAATTAGACAAGCCAATGAGCGTGTACGTAAAAATAACAAACCCAGAACTGAGGAATACAATGGAACAGTCTTTGTCTTAAAAAACACACACATACACACACACACACACACACACACACACACACACACACACACACACATATATATATATATATATATATATATATATATATATATATATATATATATATATATATATATATATATATATATATATATATATACAGTATGTATATATATATATATATATATTATATATATATATATATATATATATATATATATATATATATATATATATATATACAGTATGTATATATATATATATATTATATATATATATATATATATATATATATATATATATATATATATATATATATATATATATATGTACACAGTCACCATCGGAAGCACTGCAAGTAAATGAACCTATTGAAGAGCAATGAGTCAAAAACGGCGCACAAATATGCAAATCAACAATTACAACTAACCATTTAGGACGTTGGGATAAATCTTGTTCCCTTTGTAAAGAAACATAACAAATTACAAAGAAATTTGTATTTTTCCTAACATATGGACCTACGCTTTCACATACTGAGTAATCCGCGCTTACCTAGCTTCGGCTGTTATCGAACCGCCTCTGAAAAACAAATAAATGCGCCGAAGTTTCTTCGGCGCAGTCGAGTTTTCTGTACAGCCGCTACAGCGTATGACCAAAGCCACCGAAAATAGATCTATCTTTCGGTGGTCTTGGTATAATGCTGTATGAGCCGCGGCCCGTGAAACTTTAACCAAGGAACTGGTGGTGGCCTGTCCTATATCGTTGCCAGATGCACGATTATGGCTAACTTTAAACTTGAATAAAATAAAAACTAGTGAGGCTACAGGGCTGCAATTTGGTACGTTTGATGATTAGAGGGTGGATGATCAACATACCAATTTGTAGCCCTCTAGCCTCAGTAGTTTTTAAGATCTGAGGGCGGACAGAAAAAGTGCATACAGAATAAAGTGCGGGCAGAATACAGTGCGGACGGACAGACAGAACCGGCACAATAGCGTTCTTTTACGGAAAACTAAAATCCGTACGCAGCGAAAAATAAGCAAAAATACACACAGAGGGGAAAAGTGAAAGCAGCCCAACAACATTCTCCCAGCGACATCACACCGTTTCCCAGCACATTTTCACACCTAGCAAACCCTGCCAAGGAGATGGATTCAAGTCTTACGAGAGAGAGAGAGAGAGAGAGAGAGAGAGAGAGAGAGAGAGAGAGAGAGAGAGAGAGAGCCTTGGAAGTATTCTGGACTTTATATCCTGCGCCAATTAGACTCCTTTCGGCCTCCCGTTAGTATCTTGAATTCAGGACCACTCTGAGTATAATTAGTGCCCGGGGCTTTTTCCCCGCCTTTCAAAAACAGCCTCTCCGTTATTCTCAAGCTGTCTCTCTCACGCCCTCTGCCTTCTGACAGACGCGCTGGTGCTGTCTTCAATCATTCCTGTTCGTTTCGGTGGAACGGAAGTGGATTATTATTATTATTATTATTATTATTATTATTATTATTATTATTATTATTAAAATATTCTAACCATGACACTGAGCTGATTATCAGCTGGCCAGATGGATTAGAACGATACTTTCTTCAATAATTTCCCGTCATTTCGGCGAAACAGAAGTGGATTATTATTATTATTATTATTATTATTATTATTATTATTATTATTATCAAAATATTTTAACCACACCACATTAGAATAAAATGGAATAACAGGTCTAGGCCACAGTCTAAGCACTGGGACCAAATAGGTCTTTTGGTGTGGTGGTGAATAAATGAATAAAAATGAATAAAAAAAAATAATGATGAAAAATTTAAAAATTCATAGTTGTTTGACAGTGTCCACACACACACACACACACACACACACACACACACACACACACACACACACACACACACACACACAATATTACGGAAGGGTATTACGTCACTATGGTGTACTCCTTACATACGTAAAGCTATCTGAAATTGTGGGCGATGCAAATGGAAAGTTTATGCTAATGGAAGCTTGAAAGTGAATTTGCAGTAATTAATGGAACCTTCTTTGCCTTACTACTGATTTTGCAGATACTGCAAATGGGACCCCCTAAATAAACCATTGAGGAATCATTCTGAAACTGCAGTAACTTGTGTATTAGTGTTTCGCGAGCGCAATAGGTGGCATTTCTCAATTTCGAACATTTTGCAGATACTGCAGTTTTCCCTTGCCTTACTACTGACTTCGCAGATACGGCAATTGAGACCCCCTAAATACAGCATTGAAGAATCATTCTGAAACTGCAGTAACTTGCGTATTAATGTTTCACGAGACCCCCTAAATACTCGTGGAAAGCATTGAAGAATCATTCTGAAACTGCAGTAACTTGCGTATTTGTGTTTCACGAGACCCCCTAAATACTCGTGGAAAGCACTGAAGAATCATTCTGAAACTGCAGTAACTTGTATAGTATTAGTGTTTCACGAGCCCAATAGGTGGCACATCTCAACTTCGAAAATTTTGCAGATACTGCAGTTTCCCATTTCAGGGCAGACTTGGATGAGAACCAGAGACGGGAGGACGAGGAGAAGAGGAGATTTTTAAAAGGACAAAGCACAGGAACTACGTGAGTGACAGAATTTCACAGCGAGGACCTTTTGCGATGATGATGATGATGATGATGATGATGATGATGATGATGATGATGATCCTTCATGGAGCAAAGACACACACCACTTACAGTTCGGAAATGAGAAGTTTCATCTCAACAAAAACGGCTTTTTCAAGTTAACGGCAACTTTAACCAACTCCAGAAGGATAAGAATAAAAAAATAAGTATAAGGAAATCCTATAAAATAAGACAGGAGATAGGCGGACGTTGACAAATCCACCTTATCATCTGGACGTCTTCAAAGTAAAGGATAATGCGAGGCAGAGTCTAGAAAAGTGGGGGAAAAAAATAGCCTACAACGATATTCACGCGGTAGGATAAAAGCATATTTTTAAATGAAAGCGCATATTTAATATGCCGCGATACCCATCTTAATAACCTCATGGAACAAAAGAATATTGATCCTCAAACCTGAAAGCGATCATTGCTAAAATATTCATTCGATTTCAACTTTGGTGAAAGCCTTTGTCCAATTTTAATTAATACCTGGCTGAGAGAGAGAGAGAGAGAGAGAGAGAGAGAGAGAGAGAGAGAGAGAGAGAGAGAGAGAGAGAGAGAGAGAGTTATAATTCCCCCCTCACTCAGCAAAGTAAAGGATAACCTTTAGAACCCTACTATTTTAATTACCATCAGGTGGTAAAAATGAAGTAATTCTTACATTTTATTTGGCTTCCCGCCCCCGCCCCCAACCCCGGGGCCTTTGCTACGAGATGGCGACAGAGAGAAAGACATATGCTTTTTTAATTATACTTGAGTATTAATTCCCATCCTTTACAGGTTCAAAGCCGACAATCCTTGTGAAAATTAAATATTAACAAGGCTGGTACAGTGGTTAGTGTCGTGACATGCCACTCAGATGCCGCTGGGGGTTCGCGTCTCGCCCAGGACGATGAAAAATCGCTGTGTCTGTCTCATGATCAGTTACTGCTGCAGTGTGGGGTCTGCGATGGGAGGCTGAAACCAACATTCTTTGCAAACTTGAATTTCAAGTCAATGGCCCCTTTGGTGTGCTTGTTCCGTGTGAATAGGTTTCAACTACCGAAATAATAATAATAATAATAATAATAATAATAATAATAATAATAATAATAATAATAATAATAATAATAATGATTCTTTGGAAGTTTGAATTTCAAGTCAATGGCCCCTTTGGTGTGCTTGTTCTATGTGAATAGGTTTCACCAACTGAAATAATAATAATAATAATAATAATAATAATAATAATAATAATAATAATAATAATAATAACCTTTGGAAGTTTGCATTTCAAGTCAATGGCCCCTTTTGTGTGCTTGTTCCGTGTGAATAGGTTTCATCTACCGAAATAATAACAATAATAATAATAATAATAATAATAATAATAATAATAATAATAATAATAATAATAATAATAATAATATAGTGTCTGCCTACATACACAAATACGGAGGTACCAGCCCACAAATACATATACACAAAAATACTCCTATGGATATTGGCAAAGACGTCCCTTTTAAAATCCTAAATCGACTGACTGATCGGAAGTCCCTAAACCACAAAACGTCATAGAAGGGACTTTTCAAACAGAAAACGAGGCTTTTCAAACCAGAAAGCTGCAATAAAAACTTCCAGCACTGTCAAAGTTGCATGGCTATGAAGAGCAATGGGTTGTTCATCCCCACCGGCCACTACAATAAACATCGCGTTGTCTACACGAAATTCGGACTGCATGGTTTGGTCTCTAACCAAAAACCGTCCTGGCGATCAATGTGCGGTTCGTTTCTCTCTTACCAAATATCCCCTTACAAACCACTGTCGTAGTGTAATGAGGCCATTAACAAATTATTCTTGCAGTTTTAAAACGTTATTTACATACAAATTGCCTTTTATAGATATTAAACTCGGAAAATGACATATTATAAATGCGCATACGCCAGTCATTCAGCAAAATTATTGACGATAATACGGGTGTGCCTGTAAAATGCTAAAATTCCCATGGAGGACGGAAGCCCAAAGTCGGAAAACTTAATATCTGAAAAAATTTCAATTAAAAAGACTGTGAGAGTTCAAATAAAGGATCATGGAATTTCACGCTTCAGATTTTATTGTCGCTTGAGAAGTAACAGAAAGTCCCTGATAATGTAATTGGAAAAATACAATGGACAAATTAATGGAAAGATAGCAAACAATGGAGTCATATTTCAAGCTACCTCATCAGAACTTAAACAGGAGGTGTCTTCGGCGCAGTCGACTTTCCTGTACAGCAGCTACAGCGTATAAACAAGGCCACCGAAAACAGATCTTTCGGTGGTCTCGGTATAATGCTGTATGAGCCGCGGCCCATGAAACTTTAACCACCGACCGGTAGTGGCCTATATTATATCGTTGCCAGAAGCATGATATATTATGGGTAACTTCAGCCTTAAATAAAAAAAAAACTACTGAGGCTAGAGGGCTGAAATTTGGTATGTTTGATGATTGGAGGGTGGAAGATCAACATACCAACTTGCAGCCCTCTAGCCTCAGTACTTTTTAAGATCTGAGGGCGGACAGAAAAAGTGCGGACGGACAGACAAAGCCACCTCAATAGTTTTCTTTTACAGAAACTAAAAATGAGAGAATCCAGGGACAGGAGAAAGCTGCAAACACCTTTTTGTCATGCCTACAGTGCACCGTGAGAAGTGTAAGGCGGGCACTAATCGCCCTAAGGGGGCTTGAATTCAGCATCACTCGGGGCAAATGAAGGAAGAATGTCACCATATGAGACGGGATATTAAATCCTGAGAGTTCTTTCAAGATTTCGGCTGAATGTACCTCGTCGTTTACAAGCATATATGACAGGGCTCTTCCCAGAGTAATTGTGTTTGCCAGGAAAATACTGGTTAGGAATTACGGCTCTAGAGCCTGCGTTGCGTATTCTTAAATGTATGTGTGTGTGTGCATATTCATAAAACACGCAATCTCTTCGCAATAATTAATTTCTGTGATAAAAGGAAAATATAGTAGAGGTTACCTTCAACCTCCTTTTATATTATTATTATTATTATTATTATTATTATTATTATTATTATTATTATTATTAATTTTTCAGTAGATGAAACCTATTCACATGGAACAATCACACCAAAGGGGCCACTGACTTAAAATTCAAGCTTCCAGAGAATATTAGTTATAATTATTATTAATTATTTCAACAGACGAAACCTATTCACATGGAACAAGTACACCAAATGGGCCACTGCCTTGAAATCCAAGTTTCCAAAGAATGTTGGTTTCGACCTCCCGCCGCAGCAGACCCCACACTGCAGCAGTAACTGATCATGATACAGAGCCAGTGATTTTCCATCGCCCTGGGGGAGACGCGAACCTCCCGCGACATCTGAGTGGCACGTCACGACTCTAACCACTATAACAGCGTACCAGCGAAATGACAAAAACGCCAAAATAAAAACAGATGTCAATTTCATATTTTTGTTTGTAAACAATATCATGATCAGCAAAAAGAAAAAAAAAACATCCAAAACTGAACGACGAAAGACATACCAGAGAAAGATTCACTTTAAGCATAAAACGACAAAATAATCTCACAAACAGCTACAACTAAAGTCCCTTAACTCTGCACACTTGAAGTGGACTCGGTGCTTTTCAAGGGCGTCTTAGAGTCGACAAACTCGCACGAATAAAAGAGACTTCGGATCTTAAAGTGGGAGCTTCCAAGGTCTTTAAAAACAGCCAACCTTTTTAAATAAATCTACTTAAGTATATTAAGGCCTGCAGTCGCACGACATCCGCAATGTGCAGAGAATAAAAAAAAATCCAGCCCCATTCTATTTTATTATGCTCAAGCTAGGTCACAACAAAAGCGATTGCTGCAACTGTTTCAGTCTATTTTCAGAGAGGAAACATCCAGGTGACAATAAACAAAAAGATCCAACCTCATTCTCCTCTTTGCTCTATCTAGTATGTCTCGCAGGCGCCAAAGACCAAAATTAAGACATTGTTTATTTGTCACATATTCATTTGCTTCAATTTTCCTGCTTAAACGAGCGCTGGTAAACGTCCAAAGTTTGTCAAATATCTAAATTAATCCATAAAGGTGGAAAGAGAGAGAGAGAGAGAGAGAGAGAGAGAGAGAGAGAGAGAGAGAGAGAGAGAGAGAGAGAGAGAGAGAGGGGGGGGATGGAGGATTGACAGCGAGAGAGAGGATGGAGGATTGACAGCGAGAGAGAGAAAGGAGGATTGACAGCGAGAGAGAGAGAGAGAGAGAGAGAGAGAGAGAGAGAGAGAGAGAGAGAGAGAGAGAGAGAGAATTGTTTTTGTGTCACATATTCATTTACTTCAATTTTCCTGCTTAAACGAGCCCTGGTAAACGTCAAAAGTTTGTCAAATATCTAAATTATCCAGAGAGAGAGAGAGAGAGAGAGAGAGAGAGAGAGAGAGAGAGAGAGAGAGTAAACTATCCTCTTCTAACCAAGCAAACCCAACACGGAGAAACTATAAGCCCAGTCGGAATAAAAGCCCCCGAAAGCACAGGCATTCCGGATCCTAATTTAGATTCCAGAAACGTTAAAATTCCAGTGTGACTCGACGGAGAGTTGTCAGGAACTGGCGTTCCAGATTCTTGAGTGTCCTACATCTGTGACCCCTGGTATTCCCGAATTCAACACTTTCAAGATTTAACTTTGTTTAGCGAAGAGCACCTGAGGAGGAGGAGGAGGAGGAGGAGGAGGAGGAGGAGGGGGAGCTGGTAAGGAGCGGTAGGAGGACCATAATCCTAAATAATTCTCTCTAGTTTTTCTTTAATATTTTTCATCCTACATAAACATGCGCACATACACATTTATTCACATAACTGTACATACATACAAAATTATAACAATTGGAACCTTTTTTTTTCTTATTAAAGCATATCTCTTAACGACGGTTGGCTCCATAGAAAACAAGACTGTTCGGTACCCCGTCATCCACAGGCAGAGAACTTCAACAATAACCAGTTCACACACACACACACACACACACACACACACACACACACACACACACAGGAGGCTCTGTGATATCGATAAAACTTTTCGCCACAATAAGCCCGTCCCGGGAGCCCCGCCCCGCCCGCCCCCCAAAAAAAATGAAACGTACCTTGGAATCAAAACAAATTCCGACTGCTTGCCAAAACCTGTGCGAAGAACGTGGCTCTGATTAAACACGAAACCAAAGACAAACAGCGAGAAGTAAAAGCAGGAGCAGTGGGAGCGAGCGCCACATTCATTCGCGGGATTCGGGGACAAGAAATGCAATTATGAAACTGCGGTTGGTGACGACAAGTCTCGCAATAAATGAATTACGGTCAATGCCTGCGAGTTACACCAAAAGCACCATTAATTCACTTTTATAAATCGCGTCGTCTCTGCTCCTGATGCTGTTAATCAAACACACAGGGCCAACTCTGGCGTCGGGAGGGGAATTCAGTGTGGAGAACACTCGCGTCAGGGGAACTCCGCATTAAATAAGTGGTGGGGAAACTGTGGTACGTAAAGGTGTGTTAAAGGAATAATAGAAAATCCATGTTCAAGGATATTCCTGTCGAGGGTATTCCGAGTTCAGGAGACTCTCCGTCAAGAAATCCACGCTCTGGAATTCCGCGTTGGAGGAATTCGTTGTTACGGGAATTCATGCAACAGTTGCGCCAAGCGACGGGTTCAACACTTCAAATCATCCAACTGCAAAGGAGAATGCATTAATTACTGGGGGAAGGGGGGGGGGGCGGGGGTTAAATTGCTTCATAACGAGGCTCGCGCTTACTGGGGGAGGAAACTACTTGCATTTACAACGAGGTCTCTATGGTTCCTTAATTATTTACAGGGGAATGAAATTACTTCCCCAAGGATATATTTCTGTTCCTCCCTCACTGAATGGGGGAAAAATTATTCTGTTCCTTCCTCAGTTGATGGGGGGGGGAATGACTTTTGTTCCTCTCTAACTGAATGGGGGAAAAATTACTTTCGTTCCTCTCTCACTGAATGGGGGAAAAATTACTTGTTCCTCCCTCGCTGAATGGGAGAAAATTACTTTTGTTCTTCCCTTGCTGAATGGGAGAAAATTACTTTTGTTCCTCCCTCACTGAATGGGAGAAAATTACTTTTGTTCCTCATTTACCTAAGGGGGAAAATTAATTCTTTTCCTCCCTCAATGAAGGGGGGAAAACTACTTCAGTTCCTCCCTCAATGAAGGGGGAAAATCGACTCTTCCCTTACTAAATGGGGGAAAACTTACTTCTATTCCTCCCTCACTAATGGGGAAAAATTACTTCTATTCCTCCCTCACTAATGGGGAAAAATTACGTCCCAAACGAGGTATTTCTGTTCCACCTTTAATTACTACGGAGATGATGATTCTCTCACCTAACATGGGATTCTTGTCTCACTGTACTTTAACATGGAAGAACTCTGCTGACTGTACTTAAGACCTCAATTAATTTAACCAGCACTTCTTAAGACAATCCGATTTGATAGTGATAAATTTATAATCAGAGTTGTAGTGAATAATACTACAAGTCAAAAATGCGGCGAAGTTTCTTCGGCACAATCGAGTTTTCCGTACAGCTGATAATGCTGTATGAAACTCTCACCCCCGGCCCATGAAACTGTCAGCTGCGGCCCATCATACTTTCAGCCACAGCCCGGTAGTGGCCTGTGTTGTTGGCACCTACAGCTGTGCCAGACGCACGATCACGGTAAACTCCTGTCTCTTACATGACTTTCAAGAAGACAGAAGTAGAATCCAAATGTACTTGAATCCCTTGTATAAAATTTCCATTGTTTTCCGATGCTTTGAAAGAAAAGGAATAAGGGTCACTCTAATGACCTAACTTGACCTAGCTTACGTGACCTAAATAACTAGGTGCTCTGGGTTGCTCAGTTCACCGTTGTCACAACGGGCGTCATTGCAACCTTATCATAGGAATCTCATTAAAAGACTCAGAAAAAAAAGTCATTTTAATTAAGCGAAGAAAAATGTATTGGATTTTTTAGATGTATGGCGGACTCAACAACAACAACAAATCAACAACATCAACAACAACAAAACTGTAATGATAAGGAAAACATGACCTGAGGGCTAAACCACGTCACCACTAAATACGCAAAAGGCTTTAATTCACAAAATATTAAGATACGCACACACACATACATAGCCTATATATGTGTGTATGTATATATATATATGTATATATATATGTATATATATATATATATATATATATATATATATATATATATTATCTATATACATTTATATATTTATTTATATATAATATATATATATATATATATATATATATATATATATATATATATATATATATATATATATATATATTTGTGTGTGTGTGTATGTGGATTACCGACAAATACGACCCGATGACTCATACTCAACCCCTAGGGGCCAAATGATCCAGCGAGCGAGTTAATTAATTATTAAGTCATTAAGCTGACCGGGGTTAATGAAGATGCGACGGAAGATGGCCGTCGACGGCGAATGGGGATTTGAGATTTTGAAATTCCCGTAATTCCCGGTTTTGAATTCCCATGATTCAAGGTTTTTTAATTCCCGTGATTCCCGGTTTTTGAATTCCCGTGATTCCCGGTTTTGAATTCCCGTAATCCCCGGTTTTGAATTCCCGTGATTCCCGGTTTTAAATCTCCGTTTTTGAATTCCCATAATTCCCGGTTTTGAATTCCCGTGATTTCCGTTTTGAATTCCCGTTTTCAATTCCCATAATTCCAGGTTTTGAATTCCCGTGATTCCCGGTTCTGAATTCCCGTAATTCCCGGTTTTGAATTCCTCAGACTATTAGATTTTTGTTAACGGAATGTAGAATTCGACGGCGAAAGGGATTTGGGAGAGATCTCGATCTCCGGATTTTGCAATTCCCGGTTTTGAATTCCTTAGACTAGGACCCACGAGGTCATTCAGCGCTGAAAGATAAATTGAGAGTGGATAAGTTTGAAAGGAGTAACAGGAGGATAGCAAGATGGAAGACAGAGAATAAGAATGGAGGTACCTTAAAAGGAATGAAATGGGATTGCAGAAGGGGGCCGAAGGGACGCTGCAAAAAAAGGAAGGAACCAGTAAATACAATAGAAATTCTAGTTTTTCGCAAATAACAATAATAAACACAGTATTAATACGAATGTTTACATGAAACAATGTAACGAAAAACCACAGGGTCTGTTGAAGACAGTAATATACACTACACTGCAATAACACTTTCCCCTCTGTCAATCAAAGCAAGCCATAAATTAAGCACATCTCTTTGATGTGTGTGTGTGAGAGAGAGAGAGAGAGAGAGAGAGAGAGAGAGAGAGAGAGAGAGAGAGAGAGAGCGTGTGTGTATTTATTTCGCAACAGACATTTCAATTAAGCTGGAGACAATTCATTCAAAAGATCTGAGGTATTCCACTTTAAATATAAAAAAAATCTACAAAATCTCTCGATACGCGACCATTACGGTTATAGTGCTGTTACGCACCGCAATAAAAAGACATATTTTAAACAATACTGATCAGTTTTTTTCTGCCACAACAGTTCTGCAGATCGATTCATTCCAGGCAGACGACTGCTGACTAACGGTACCCACCCAGGAGATGTGTATGAAACATACTTAACGGAGTATTCATCTAAATGAATCCGGAATCGTACCTTGCAGTGGCGTAACTATAGCGTTACTGGCGGCCGGGGCGAACTCTGGAAGTGCCACCTAATTCCCGTGCTAGAAATTACTAAAGTGGTGAGAATCAAACGCACATTTTAAGCCTTAACATCTCAGTCATTTATTTTAATTCATAAAGCTAAGACAAAAACAACACAGCAGATTTACAACGAGCTTTGTTAGAAGCGAGTTCGCTAATAACAGCATCAGAGTCCAACTGATTAGTCGATAATTGGCTGTTCATTGTTCCGATCAGACGAAATGTGCTAGAAAATCTAGAATTATGTCAGATCAGACCTGCTCAAAAGATGTCAGAGTGACCCCACCCCCAACCCCGCGGACAATACCGTCACGGGCGGACCCCAATCCCCCTCCCCCCCTTAGTTACGCCACTGTTATCTCGCAAAAACAAAAGACGCTATAACGAACAAGTTCACAGCCCTTGTCTGGTCTGAAAGAGAAATGGGAAAAAAAATAAAACAAGATGTTGGACGTCACTTCAACAAGAGTCAAGTCAAAACAATAAATGTCACATTTGATCAATAACAGTCAACTAAATGTACAATACCCCTAACCCCTGAAGAAGCGGTACCCCCAGCTTCCTTAAAGAGATATTTACTATGAAAAAAGTAAAAAATGCGCCGAAGTTTTCTGTACAGCGTATAATGCTGTATAAGCCGCGGCCCATGAAACTTTAACCTCGGCCCCGTGGCGGCCTATCCTATAGCGGCGCCAGACGTACGATCATAGCTAATTTTAACTTTAAGTCAAATAAAAACTACTGGAGCTAGAGGGCTGCAATTTGGTAAGTTTGATGATTGGAGGGTGGATGATCAACATACCAACTTGCAGCCTTAAGTGTGGACAGAAAAAAGTGCGGACAGAATAAAGTGCGGACGGACAGACAAGTAGCCATCTCAGTAGTTTTTATTACAGAAAACTAAAATCAGAGTGAGGAATATAAATTAACACAAAATGAAAAAGAATGACCGGACTGATTTGTGTAAAAGTGACAACTGACAGGCGTAACTTTCACCAAAAAAAAAAAAAAAAAATGACAGCCTGACAGGAGTAACTTTCAAAAAAAAAAAGTGACAGCCTGACAGGCGTAACTTTCACCAAAAAAAAAATGACAGCCTGACAGGCGTAACTTTCACCCAAAAAAAATGACAGCCTGACAGGCGTAACTTTCACCAAAAAAAAAAAAAATGACAGCCTGACAGGCGTCACTTTCACCCAAAAAAAAATGACAGCCTGACAGGCGTAACTTTCATTAAAAAAAAAAAAGGAAAAGTTTAATTTAAAATGAATTACAGCGCCATTCAGGGTTCATCAACTTTACGAAAAAACTTTGCGAGCATTAAGGAAACTTCTGAAAGGTGAGGGATTATCAGTTGAAGCTCTAAGCGAAAATCAACAAGAAAGCGCAAATCTCCCAAGTCATGGGAATTCATTAGAGTTAACATCATACTTTTACCTAATACATTTTCAAAGTTTCCGTGAAAGCCCCCCCCCGAGAAGGCCCCCCCCCCGCCCCCCCCCCCCCTCAACAACTATCAACAAAGTAACAAACTTTATGATGTCAGTTCTTTGTTCCTAATTGCAAAACTTCGCTTTTTCAAAATGGGGGGGGGAGGGGAGGGGGGGGAAGCCTGGGAAATCTTGAAGTCGAATGGGAAACTTGGATGGCTCTTGCGAAGAAAGATCTATCAGCTAACAGAGGAATTTTGCAGAAACAGAAAAAAAAAACTCAAGAAACAAAAAACAAAACAAAAAAATTGGATACATTTAAGAAATTTTTTTTTTTTTTTTTTTTTCATTTCAACTGAATTGAACTGAATATAGGATTCAGGGCAAAGGCCAAGCACTGGGACCTATGAGGCCTTTCAGCGCTGAAACGGAAATTGACAGTAAAAGGTCTGAAAGGTGTAACAGGAGGAAAACCTCAGAGCAGTTGCACTATGAATAAATTGTTGGGAGCGGCTGGAAAGAAAGATGGAAGACAGAGAATATGAAAGGAGGTACAGTAAACGAAAGGGGTTGCAACTAGGGGATGCGGGCACGCTGCAAAGAACCTTAAGTAATGTCTACAGTGCACCGCATGAGGTGCACTGACGGCACTACCTCCCTAGGGTGTTTCATTTTCATAAAAACAAGCGAAGTTGTTAACCTCCACACTACCTGATGTTAGCTGATCCGTTCACATCCAACGGCTATCGATGATATTAATCCCAAAAATGACCAAAACGTGCTCCTTATTGTACAAACACCAAAGTTAAAAGAATATTTTAAATCACGCTTCCTATGCATAACGTCCAGAAAAAAAAAAAAAAACTAAAGCTTTCAGTGGTGAAAAACAACTCTCAGAGGAAAAGCTGCTGTAAAAAAAAAAAAAAACTTCTGTGTGAAGTCTGAAAAGTTCGCTCACTTTTTCTGACCGCCCTCAGATCTTAAAAACTACTGAGGCTCGACCCTCCAATGATCCAACATAGTAAATTGCAGCCCTCTAGCCTCAGTAGTTTTTATTTCATTTAAGGTTAAAGTTAGCCATATTCGTGCATCTGGCATCGATATAGGACAGGCCACCACCGGCCCATGGTTAAAGCTTCATGGGCCGCGGCTCATACAGCATTATACCGAGATCACCGAAAGATAGATCTATTTTCGGTGTCCTTGATTATACGCTGTACAGAGAAGTGTCTTCGGCGCATTTTTTACTTTTTTTTTTTTATTCACGCTTTCTGAAAATTATCTGCTGAAAAAGTTTCAGTCAACGAAAATCAGTCAGAAAAGTTCACCATCTGATCAGAATTCCCAGAATTTGTAAAAATAAAAACAAAACCAAAAATAAAATCACACTTTCTGAGCAAAATCTATCGTAAAAGCTCTGCCTGCGATAACGTTCACAACGTCTGAGCATAACTGCGGGAAAAGTTCTACTTTTTTTATCTCGACTTAAAATTCAAAGTTTTCTAAAAAAAAAAAAAAAAAAAAAAAAAATCTCCTTTCTGTAATGAGTACTTATCTAGCGAAAATCGCACTTTCTAAGCAGAACACGTCTCAGAAATAATCAAGCAAGAACCGTATACATTTATGACAAAGGAATCTTTAAGAATATCACAAAATTTAAAAACCTTAACAAACAAAAATAAACAAAATATTTTATACAAAATCGAGAACATGAAAGGAAATTTGCAAAGCAAGATCTAACTTTCACTCCGACACAAAAACCATATTCATTAAACCAAATGTTTATTAGTCTCTTAGAGAAAATATACCACTGCGAAAACCATTTCAGGTGGTGTATAAGATCCAAACAAAGTATGTGGTAAGATTTCCAGATTATTGCACTTCTATTTTTGGACGCAGCGACTTAGATTCCCATTGATAAAACAAACCGACCAATAAGTCTCTTTTATCCATCCCAAAGTTCGCGAAGCTGAAAGTTTCTAATTATTGCTTGCAACCACAAGCGAATTACGAAGGTTGTCTGGAGAGAGAGAGAGAGAGAGAGAGAGAGAGAGAGAGAGAGAGAGAGAGAGAGATGGTAAGTGTTCATGGACAGAGAGAGAGAGAGAGAGAGAGAGAGAGAGAGAGAGAGAGAGAGAGAGAGAGAGAGAGAGAGAGAGAGAGAGAGAGAGAAATTACTAATTTCGCTCGGTTCAGAAGCGGCTCCCGAGGAATCCACTAGATAAGAGATAAGGCCCCTACTAATTTAAAGAAGGATTTAAGGAAAGGGTTGAGGAACCTAGGTATCAAATTACAACAGATGTCTGCCACAAGAACGCCACAACAACTGGATAACAATTCGATACAATGATAAAAATAGTAAACTACACTTTAATCTGATAAAATCCCTTCGCAAAATTATTTTGAAAGGACGAAAAATCCAGTGACAAAAAGAAAAAAAAAGTAAAAAATCGA
>JANJGK010000037.1:28487645-28527890 GCA_039081455.1 Macrobrachium rosenbergii | reverse complement strand
TCTCCTTCTTCTCTCTCTCTCTCTCTCTCTCTCTCTCTCTCTCTCTCTCACTAAATCTAATTTGAGCTGTGTGTTATTAATATGTACATGGTGAGTTCTCTCTCTCTCTCTCTCTCTCTCTCTCTCTCTGCTCTCTCTCTCTCTCTCACTCTCTCTCTCTAATAAAATCTAATTTGAGCTGTGGGGGTTATTAATATCCACATGGTGATTCTCTCTCTCTCTCTCTCTCTCTCTCTCTCTCTCTCTCTCTCCTCTCTCTCTCTCTCTCTCCTAAAATCTAATTTGACCTGTGTGGGTTGCTAATATCAACATGGTGATTCTCTCTCTCTCTCTCTCTCTCTCTCTCTCTCTCTCTAATTTAAGCTGTGTGGTTATTAATAAGCACATGGCTCTCTCTCTCTCTCTCTCTCTCTACAAAATTCTAATTTAAGCTGTGGTGGTTATTAATACCCACATGGCGCTCTTTCTCTTTCTCTCTCTCTAATAAAATCTAATTTAAGCTGTGGGGGTTGTTAATATCAACATGGTGATTCTCTCTCTCTCTCTCTCTCTCTCTCTCTCTCTCTCTCTCTCTCTCTCTCTCTCTCTCTCTCTCTCTCTCTCTCACTAAAATCTAATTTGAGCTGTGTGTTATTAATATGTACATGGTGATTCTCTCTCTCTCTCTCTCTCTCTCTCTCTCTCTCTCTCTCTCTCTCTCTCTCTCTCTTTAGTAAAATCTAATTTAAGCTGTGTGGTTATTAATATGCACATGGTTCTCTCTCTCTCTCTCTCTCTCTCTCTCTCTCTCTCTCTCTCTCTCTCTCTCTCTCTAACTAAAATCTAATTTGAGCTGTGTGGGTGTTAATATCCAACATGGTGATTCTCTCTCTCTCTCTCTCTCTCTCTCTCTCTCTCTCTCTCTCTCTCTCTCTCTCTCTCTCTCTCTCTCTCTCTCTACTAAAATCTAATTTGAGCTGTGTGGGTTGTTAATATCCACATGGTGATTCTCTCTCTCTCTCTGAAAGCCAAAACATTCCGGCCTCTAAAGGCTATTAATATCGGCAGAGTGCAATATGCCTAACGATAAATACGTGAAAAGCAAGCCGATCCCTCACTGAATCCCCTCCGGGCTAAATGCAGCAAGAATCCGGAAAGACCGCTCGTCGGTTATGCGGGAAATGAAGGGCCCATAAAGCTTGCGTAATAAAATAAAGAAAAAAATAATAAAACTATATTGGCAAAATTTTAGATTGGTGATGAACGGTTTACTCTAACAAACAGAATCATCATATATATATTATATATATATATATATATATATATATATATATATATATATATATGTACATCACGATCCGATACTTTGAGAGAGAGAGAGAGAGAGAGGAGAGAGAGATGAGAGAGAGAGAGAGAGAGAGAGAGAGAGAGAGAGAGAGAGAGAGAGAGAGAGAAATGTAATGTTTATGGAATGGGCTTTAACAGTGAAATCTTCAAAACACTAAAGATATTTGATGTCAACAATGATCCCATAAAAACAGTAAAAAAAAACAAAAATATCTTGGCTAACATTATCCAAAGCACCACTCATATCTGTGACAGTACCCATATCACCACCACCATCATCATCATCCGTGACAGTATCCATACCACCATCATCATCTACCACCTGGAATACGTGAATATGGCCGTCACTGAACTCTCGCCAGATACCTATCTATCATGAGGCATACCTTTTACACCAACCCAGTTAGTCACCACAAAATGCCATCTACACTTAACTAATCAAGGTTTCCCATGACTCCCAAGCCCACTTACTTATGGTCTCCCACAAGGCCCACTTACTTGTGGTCTCCCACGCCAACTTACTTATGGTCTCCCATACGCCCGTTTACTTATGGTCTCCCACACGCCCACTTACTTATGGTCTCCCACGCTCACTTACTTATGGTCTTCCCACGCCCACTTACTTACTCCCGCACGCCCACTTACTTACTCCCGCACGCCAATTTACTTATGGTCTCCCACACGCCCACTTACTTACGGTCTCCACGCCCACTTACTTATGGTCTCCCACGCCCACTTACTTCTGGTCTCCCACGCCCACTTACTTATGGTCTCCCACGCCCACCGACCGCTGGCATCACATAAAACGACGATCCATTCACCGCACATCTCAATCATTTCTACCCTCATAGAACTGAACTGAATTGCATATAGAATTTACAGAAAAACGTTTGAAAGGTGTAACAGGAGGAAAACCTCAAAGCAGTTGCACTATGAATCAACTGTTAGGAGAGGGTTGAGGAAAGTAAGATTGGAAAAAAAGAATATGAAAGGAGATACAGTAAAACGAACGGCAGGGTTGCAGCTAGGGGCCGAAGAACACTCTTGCCTGTGTTCATCTGCGCAGTCCTTTCAGTAAAAGTTTCTGTAAGTTATCTTGATGAAATACGTCTGACATGCATCAAATAAGCTGACGCGTTATTTATGATTTACAAAGTGACTGCAAAATTAACTCTAAATTTTATATACATTCCACATTACCGAATTTACATTTAACACAGTTTACCAAAGCAGTGGGTAATTTGAGGCCAGCATGAAAGAACGGTCTTTTAATGCTGGGAAAGGAATTCTAAAATCAAACCAGAGCGAATTCAGTCAAACACCTTAAAAATACCTGAAATAAAACCGAAGTATTGAACTAACTCACACTAAATACACCAACAGCAAGCGCAGAGCACTTTCTCCATCAACCCGAGTGTGTTCGACTGCAGAATCAGTAACATGACCGAGCAACATTACGAGTAAATAAACTGGCTGTAGACGTATCAGGTTCCGCCATGACTTCGTCCATGCGTTCACAAGATTCGGTTCACCTCACCTTACAGCGAGATGCCTCGCAAAAGATGCACACAGACAGACGATCCGATCCAAATACGTAGTAAAATGCATGACCCAGGCTCCTGTGACGGGTTTTGAGCGTTCGCTTTACAAGTGGTGTTGGGCCGAGTGTAAAACTAGACACGGCATTCTTTGTGACGCCTTTTTTAATAGCTACAGATCAGTCAGTCAAACGGCATTCTTGATAGTCTCCTGACCATCCACTCTTCGTGACGCCAGTTTCAATAGATACAAATCAATCAATTAAACGGCATTCTTGATAGTTCCCTGACCAACCATTAATTGTGACGCTAGTTTAATAGCTACAATAGCTACAAACCAATCAATCAAACGGCATTCTTTACAGTCCCTGACCAACCATTAATTGTGACGCAGTTTAAGAGCTACAAACCAATCAATCAAACGGCATTCTTGATAGTCCTTGACCACCCATTCTTTATAACGCCAGTTTTAACAGCTACAGATCAATCAATCAAACAGCATTCTTGATAGTCCCTGACAATCCATCTTTGTGACGCCAGTTCCAATGGCTACAAATCAATCAATCAAACGAATTTCTTGATAGTCCCCTGACCATCCTATTTCACGTAAACTGGCGTCGCACGACAACGGTTATGGACGACGGAAAAAAATAAGTTGGGATACAAAAAGAAAACATTTTAAGAACATTTTCGTAAAACATTTATTTCGTCCATAAATACTTTAGAAAGGCTTTCACACACATACACACACACACTCAAACATTATGCGCACAATTAAAAGCTAAAATAACCCAAATTCCAATTTCAACTCTAAAAACAATATTACCCCTGATGCTCAAATTAGTTTCAAATAACCGCCACTTGCTCATTCATGAGATAATTATTACTGTTTAATGCATCTCTCTCTCTCTCTCTCTCTCTCTCTCTCTCTCTCTCTCTCTTCTCTCTCTCTCTCTCTCTCTCTCTCTAAGGTCTTAGTGGTTCAACAGTACCACTCTCAGGGACTCGCGCTCGATCTCCGAACTGGACAAGGAAATGAAACGGTATGGGCTCATTTCCAGGAAAACCGCTATCGACCTAACCAATGATTCATGGGTTTGCTTGTTAGTCGACTGAACGTTCTAGATCGCAGCTAAGGTAAGTAGAGTAACAATGAACGGAAGTAGAGTAACAATGAAATAAGCGAATGATCAGCATTGCCCGAAATGTACATCATAACTGAAACAGTCCCGACGATGTAATCCAACCTACACAGGGATTAGAATAGAACAGAATATAGAATTTAGGCCAAGGGCTAAGCGCAGGGACCTACGAGGTCATTCAGCGCTGAAACAGAAACTGAACAAAAAGGTTTGAAAGGCGTAAATGGAGGAAAACCTCAAAGCAGTTGCACTATGAATCAATTGTTAGGAGAGGGTGGAAAGTAAGATGGAAGACGGAGAAAATGAACGGAGATCCAGTAACAGAAATGAGATGGGTTGCAGCTAGGGGCCGAAGGGACGCCGCAAAATAACCTTAAAGCAATGCCTACAGTGAACGGCGTGAGGTGCACTGAGGGTACTAACGCCCTACGAAGGGGGGGGGGCGGGTTTGCAACCATCTGTAATACAAGACGTTGCCTCTCTCAGTACCACACAGATGAGGCCCCTCTTCAAGAACTCATTAACACCACAACTGCTCTCTTCCGACGGCCATCCCTTTCCTGCCCCTCCGTTCCGCAAATCCCCCTTCTCCTCCTCCTCCTGGTGGAGTCAGTTTTTATGGTTCAAGCCACTCCCTTTGCCCTGTCCTGCCCTGGACACAAGCCAACCATGACCGCCAGACCCCACCTTCTCTTTGTTATGCTTCAAGGGCACGGTGCCCGAGTCACTGATACAAATTATTACGTTCTTCCACGGGGCATCGCTGACGTTATGTCTTCATCTCCGTGATTTTCTTTTTTTTTTCTTTTTTACTTCATAAACGATTATTTTCTGCATTACTGAGAGTGTTGGCAATACGCGATTATTTTCTGCATTACTGAAAGCGTTGGCAATATGCGATTATTTTCTGCATTACTCAGAGCGTTGGCAATACGCGATTATTTTCTGCATTACTCAGAGCGTTGGCAATACGCGATTATTTTCTGCATTACTGGCAGCGTTGGCAATATGCGATTATTTTCTGCATTGCTGAAAGCGTTGGCAATATGCGATTATTTTCTGCATTACTGAAAGCGTTGGCAATATGCGATTATTTTCTGCATTACTGACAGCGTTGGCAATATGCGATTACTTTCTGCATTACTGAAAGCGGTGGCAATATGCGATTATTTTCTGCATTACTGAAAGCGTTGGCAATATGCGATTATTTTCTGCATTACTGACAGCGTTGGCAATAAGCGATTATTTTCTGCATTACTGACAGCGTTGGCAATAAACGATTACTTTCTGCATTACTGAAAGCGTTGGCAATATGAGATTATTTTCTGCATTACTGAAAGCTTTGGCAATAAACGATTATTTTCTGCATTACTGAAAGCGTTGGCAATATGCGATTATTTTCTGCATTATTGACAGCGTTGGCAATAAACGATTATTTTCTGCATTACTGAAAGCGTTGGCAATAAACGATTATTTTCTGCATTACTGAAAACGTTGGCAATATGCGATTATTTTCTGCATTACTGACAGCGTTGGTAAATGGTATAATAACGAGGATGTGAAGAAACGAGATGAGATATTCGGACTGCAGTCCCCTCTCTCTCTCTCTCTCTCTCTCTCTCTCTCTCTCTCTCTCTCTCTCTCTCTCTCTCTCTCTCTCTCTATCCTCCTACCTAACAAGTTCTCCAACCATTTTCTCAAAAAAAAAAAAAAAAAAAAAAAAAAAAAAAAAAAATAGAAAAAAAAACTAAAATGACATACTCCCTCGTTCGAAAGAGTTCAGTGAAGCAGCACAAACTACCCTGCAAATTTACACAAACTAATGACGTCAAAAACTGACAAAAAACAAGCAACCAAAACAAACAACGTCTTAAGCACGAAGCGATCTTGACATTTTTGAAATCGCAGCTCAAATATTTTCCTACTTTGATTTCACATTCCTTACTCTCTGGCATGGAACTTTTGTTGGATCACTTTACAAAAAAAAAAGACAAAAAAAGGAAAAGAAAAGCAAATACTAGTATTTCAAAGCAAAACAGCCGGAAAAAAAATAGGTTAATGTTCTCAGTACACAAAAGCAACAGCGACAGCAATATCCAAACGTCACCTTCTTAGAGATATACAACAATTCGAGTCCAAAATTATATAGTCCAGTGATATTTGCGAAGCCCTGGCAATTTTAATTCTTGAATATATGTTTATGATGAAAAAAAAAGTTTCTTCGGTGAAATCGAGTTTTCTGTGCAGCGTATAATCAAGGCCACCGAAAATAGACGTATCTTTCGATGGTCTATAATGCTGTATGAGCCCTGGCCCATGAAACTTTAATCACGGCCCGGTGGTGGCCTGTCCTATATCGTTGCCAGGCGCACGATTAAGGCTAACTTTAACATTAAATAAAAAATAAAACTACTGAGGCTAGAGGACTGCAATTGGGTATGTTTGATGATTGGAGGGTGGATGACCAACAAACCAATTTGCAGCCCTCTAGCTTCAGTAGTTTTTAAGATCTGAGGGCGGGCGGTGGTAGTGCGGGCGGACAGACAAAGCCGGCACAATAGTTTTCTTTTACAGAAAACTAAAAATGAAAACCTCAAAAATAGCCTTTCCCATCTTCGGCACCCATAAATTTTGCCGTATCAAACCACTACTTCATTCGGTATCTGCGGAACCTCACCCACGATTCCTAGTGACCTTTCCAACAACTTTTATTTCGGTGTGCCGCCAATTCTGTTTTCTGTTAAATAAGAACAACAGACAAATATCAGGATTAAATTTTCATTTCCATTTGGGCAGGTTTCCTTCTACCTCCTAATCGCTATGCGTTCATCAACATAATTTGAGAGCATCATTTTTTTTTTAACTTGAAAAAAGGATTATTTTTTTAAACCTGAAAATATATTTTTTTAAATTTGAAAAAAGGATTATTTTTTTTAAACCTGAAAATATATTTTTTTAAATTTGAAAAAAGGATTATTTTTAAAAATCTGAAATTATATTTTTTTAAATTTGAAAAAAGGATTATTTTTTTTACCTTGAAAAAAGGATTATATTTTTAACCTTGAAAAAAGGATTACTTTTTAAACTTGAAAAAAGGATAATTTTTTAACTTGAAAAAATAATCTTTTTTTCAAGTTAAAAAAAATTGTTCTTTTTTAAGTCTAAATAATAATCCTTTTTTTCGAGTTTAAGAAAATAATCCTTTTTTTTAAGTTTAAAAATAATCCTTTTTTCAAGTTTAAAAAATAATCCTTTTTTCAAGTTTAAAAAGTAATCATATTTTTCAAGTTTAAAAAGTAATCATTTTTTCAAGTTTAAAAAATAATCCTTTTTTCAAGTATAAAAATATAATCCTTTTCCAAGATTAAAAAATAATCCTTTTTTTCAAGTTTAAAAAATAATCCTTTTTCAAGTTTAAAAAATAATAATTTTTTCAAGTTTAAGAAAATAGTCCTTTTTTCAAGTTTATGTATGTATGTATGTATGTATGTATGTATGTATGTATGTATGTATGTATGTATGTACATATATATATATATATATATATATATATATATATATATATATATATATATATATATATATATATATATATATATATATATATATAATGATGAATGCATCAGTTCCAATGCCTCGTGGAAGACTAATTAGTAAATGGTAGTGTGGCGGATGCGTCAGGCAGGAAGAGGATGATTTCCAGTCCATCTTACCAGAAGTTACAGCGGTCCTCGTCTTTGGCTGTCAAGATTTTTTTTTTTTGTCCGCTGAAGGAGGAGGTTTCCCTTGGGGGGGGACACCTGATAGGCTATGGAACGGGATATAGAGTTTAGGCCAAAGGCCAAGCGCTGGGATCTATGAGGCCATTCAGCGCTGAAGCGGAAATTGACAATAAAAAAAATACGAAAGTTTTAACAGGAGGACAACTTTTGGTAGTTGCACTCTGAAATAACTGTTAGGAGAGGGTGGATAGCAAGATGGAAGAAAGAGAATATGAATGGAGGTACAATAAAGGGGACAAAAGCGGTTACAGCTAGGGGCCGAAGGAACGCTGTAAAGAACCTTGAGGAATACCTACAGTGCACGACATTGTAAGAGAAAAACAGTACTGGCATGAAAGTACAATCCTATTGATTGTTTTATTCACTGAAATTCACTGATAACTAATAACTGAAACTTGTGAAATGGGTTAAAATACTTATGAATCCACAATGATATTCCTGTATTAATTACAAACTAGGACCAAAATGCGAAACGTCAATTATCCATCTGCTCCATCTCAGCCGCGGCCCATGAAACTTTCACCCACGGCCCGGAGGTGGCCTGTGTTGTTGGCACCTATAGCGGCTAAATTTAACCTCAAACAAAATCAAAACTACTGAGGCTAGAGGGCTGCAATGTGGTATGTTTGATGATTGGAGGGTGGATGATCAACATGCCAATTTGCAGCCCTCTAGCCTCAATAGTTTTTAAGATCTGAGGAGGGACAGACAAAGTGCGGACGGGACAGACAAATAGCCATCTCAATCGTCTCCTTTGGCAGAAAACTAAAAATCGGTGGTTCTTGAAGGATTACACGGTTCAGTGACTATCCTACTTCTTTCCACCTCCCAAGCTTCGGAATTTTTTGCCCCTGCCTTAACTCCCAGGGGAACAACAGCGTCGGCAAACTGGTCAGACGGTCTCACTCTCGTGCCCTGTCAACCTACCGTTAAGAAATTAGACGCACTGTTGACTTTTAGACTGCCATTGGCACGATAATGAAACCTTAAAACTCGTCGGCTACGACCTATAGGGAATTTGCTGCTGGAAAATAAAGAAAATAGAGAACCAGAGGATGACATTTCACTCCCCCACAAGTGTCTCTCCTACTTTCAACTGGTCCTCGATACGAACCCCGTCTGAATTGCAAAGCTGTACTCTGTTTTCAGTACGTTATTAGGTGGTTCTGTTCAATACGCTTTCACTGTACAGAAACTTACATCAAGAACAGCGGCTTTTTCAATTTTCTGTAGAAGAAAACTATTGAGATGGCTTTGTCTGTCCGTCCGCACTTTTTCTCTCCGCTCTCAGATCTTAAAAGCTACTGAGGCTACAGGACTGCAAATAGGTATGTTGATCATCCACCCTCCAATCATCAAAAATACCAAATTGCAGCCATCTAGCCTCAGCAGTTTTTATTTTATTTAAAGTTAAAGTTAGCCATAATAGAAACTTACATCAAGAACAACAGCTTTTTCAATTTACTGTAAAAGAAAACTATTGAGATGGCTTTGTCTGTCCGTCCGCACTTTTTCTCTCCGCCCTAAGATCTTAAAAACTACTGAGGCTAGAGGACTACAAATAGGTATGTTGATCATCCACCCTCCAATCATCAAAAAAACTAAACTGCAGCCATCTAGCCTCAGCAGTTTTTATTTGATTTAAGGTTAAAGTTAGCCATAATCGGCATCTGGCAACGCTATAGGACAGGCTACCAGCAAGCAGTGGCTGAAAGTTCACGGGCCGCGGCTCATACAGCATTATACGCTGGACAGAAAACTCGATTGCGCCGAAGAAACTTGGGAGCATTTTTTACTTGTGGGAAGTTGAATTTCGCTCTCATAGTCGCTGTTATTGTTTGTGGTACTGCAATTAAGCTGGATTAAGTTCGGCAGCAATTGAAAACAAGCTCAGCGGAAAGGCAAAACAGTGAAAGGAAACGTCCCATTGATAACCGAATACAAACAACGGACAATACCAAACTCAGAAACGACGGCGAAAGCAAACATGCTTTGCGAATTATAACAACCAGCAAACAGTGTTTGGACTGACGGATTTCTAGAAAATAGCGTTGCAAAGGCGATAGTCAGCGACTACAGTGCTGAAATGATGTGAAGTTCACTAGTAAAAAAAAACTCGTGAATAAAAAAAGGTTTGTGCTGTATGCATTAAAAAAAATACGTTTGATAAAGGAAATTTCAGTGATATCTGATACTTTATCAAATTCATTTTCACGGCAAATCTACTCA
Organism: Macrobrachium rosenbergii; assembly: GCA_039081455.1. Taxonomy (NCBI): domain Eukaryota; kingdom Metazoa; phylum Arthropoda; class Malacostraca; order Decapoda; family Palaemonidae; genus Macrobrachium; species Macrobrachium rosenbergii. The sequence continues at coordinate 28,517,873 of JANJGK010000037.1, read as the reverse complement.
AGTCGTCTATACAATCACCTTCTTATTCTTTTAACGTGCTTTTTTCCAAGATAAGAAAAAAATTGAAAATACAAAACCTTTATAAAAAAAAAAAAAAAACATTCGCTTCGTAATCTTGAACATTCGGCGACTGACGTAAAAAAGAAAAATTAAACAAATACAAACACAGGTTACCTCAACCAAGTCGTAACAAATTGCGAATAAAGCAAGAGGATTGATTCCCTTAACTGCTGAACGGATTCGCGTTTCAAGCGGTCGCCTTCCCAAACGCTCATTACCGACAGCAATTATTCGTGCCCAACCGCCATCGGTTTTAATAACGCTAAAACAATGCCATCATTAGAACACTACATTAGATGCGCCAAATAATGGTCCCGTGCAGTTATTAGGACGAGGCTCAGGACCATTTTATTTTTCATTGGATTTGAGGTACAAAGTTAATAAAGGGACTTTATCTTCTTATTTTTTATATGGATTAAATCGGAACATGTAAATTGGCATAAATCTAAAACACACACGAACACACACACACACACACACACACACACACACACACACATATATATATATATATATATATATATATATATATATATATATATATATATATATATATATATATATATATATATGAAATTTTTATCACACCGTGATTTTATATACAATCATGAAGCTACAAATGTCGCTTAATATCGAATTCACGCTACCTCGGGATATCTCCGTTGGAGAATTGTCGCCGAAGGGGAATTTATATAAGTGATAAATGAATTGGAATCGTCGGGACACGAACCCGTGACACGAAAACCTATTCAGGGACTCCAGTGGACGTAAACCATTGACCGAGGTAGCGTGAATTCGATATTAAACGACATTTGTAGCCTCATGATTATATATATATATATATATATATATATATATATATATATATATATATATATATATATATATATAAACATATAAATATATAAATATATATATGTATATATATAAATATATATATATATATATATATATATATATATATATATATATATAAATATACATATATATATATATATATATATATATATATATATATATATATATATATATATATATATATATATATATATAATGTACAGCAATAAAACCCGAGTGGATTTTGTTTGTCCTTCCCCGGGTGACAGTAGGGGAGACATGACATTACCACCCACCCCATGCAAACCGGTTTGTCCGTCCCGGGTGGGGGAGGGGTAGGTAGGGGAATGGGAGGGTAGGGGAGACAGCGTACTGCGCGCCAACAATCTCGTGTGTGTGTATATATATATATATATATATATATATATATATATATATATATATATATATATATATATATATATATATATATATATATAAATTCAAAATAACTTCTCAAATCCTCGATTCACACACTCTTTTTTGGATTTAGCTTACCCCTGCACACCTTGAATACAATGGGAACTCAATGAGGAATCTCTTCCGTAGTAGTGTTCGATCCACTACCCAACAGCATGACATAATATGCTACGAAAAATATTAAGACTGTCTTGTAGCTCATACAAACATATATATATATATATATATATATATATATATATATATATATATATATATATATATATATATATATATATATATATCCCTGCAGCGACAGCAGAAAATTTAAGAGCCTCTAAGGACTTAAGGTAGTGACGTTTAAAAACTCTTGGAGATTTCCAGCCCGTATATTTCTTAATTTCATCAAAATTCATATGTTGAAAGTAATTAACTGAGGTGGCTACAGCACGGATATCATGGACCTGGGGAATTGAATCCGGGTTGGCTTGTTTAATAAAATAAAGAATTTGTTGTCTAATACCATTCAAGGAGATGGTTCCACCATTCTCTCTAACAAAAAGGGGACCTGAAGATCTTTGAGAAGTCCTTTCAAGGTAAGCTTTTAAGGTAACTACCGGACATAAGGAAGGATCTTCCGGAAGAGGTATGATCTTTCAGGGAGACCACCTATTCTGAGGATCTTCGTTCTTGGCTAAAAAGGTTTGGTCCGGAGAAAGTAGAACCTCTCCTGACGGGAGGAAATCCACATGATTCGACTCTCTAGAAAGGGCTGAACGTTCAGAGATTCTAGCTCCTGAAGCCAGGCTAAATAAAAACAGCGTCTTCCTAAGAAGAGTCAAATAAGAGCAAGATTCATTGTTCGTGTCTGAAGCTAATCTTAGTACGTCATTTAAAAACCAAGAAACCGTTTTAGGACGGGTTGTTGGTCTAAGACGAGCACAAGCTTTAGGAATAGAGGAAACATACAAATCTGTTAAATTAATGTTAAATCCCAATTGAAATATTTTCTTTAAGGCGGATTTAGTCGTAGTAATAGTACTAGCAGCTAGGCCTTTATCAAAAAGGGCCTTAAAAAACGAGATTGTGAGATTCGTAGTCATTGAATGAACGTCTGATTCTTTTAGAAAGTTGCAAATATATATATATATATATATATATATATATATATATATATATATATATATATATAATATACACAAAAAAAAAGATAACAGAGAGGGGTTTTTCTAACTCCTTTTCAAAAAACAAAGAAAAACGGAGAGGGGTTTTTCTAACTCCTTTTCAAAAAACGAAGAAAAGCAGAGAGGGTTTTTCTAACTCCTTTTCACAAAACGAAGAAAAGTAGAGAGGGTTTTTCTAACTACTTTTCACAAAACAGAAAAACAGAGGGGGGGGTTTTTCTAACTCCTTTTCACAAAACAAAGAAAAACAGAGGGCGGTTTTTCTAACTCCTTTTCACAAAACAGAAAAACAGAGGGGGGTTTTTCTAACTCCTTTTCACAAAACGAAGAAAAACAGAGGGCGGTTTTTCTAACTCCTTTTCACAAAACAGAAAAACAGAGGGCGGTTTTTCTAACTCCTTTTCACAAAACAAAGAAAAACAGAGGGCGGTTTTTCTAACTCCTTTTCACAAAACAAAGAAAAACAGAGGGCGGTTTTTCTAACTCCTTTTCACAAAACAAAGAAAAACAGAGGGCGGTTTTTCTAACTCCTTTTCACAAAACAAAGAAAAAAAACAGAGAAGGGGTTTTTCTAACTCCTTTTCACAAAACAAAGAACAGAGAAGGGATTTTTCTAACTCCTTTTCACAAAACAAAGAACAACAGAAAAGGGGTTTTTCTAACTTCTTTTCACAAAACAAAGAAAAAAAACAGAGAGGGGTTTTTCTAACTCGTTTTCACAAAACAAAGAAAAACAAGAGAGGGTTTTTTCTAACTCCTTTTCACAAAACAAAGAAAAACAAGAGAGGGGCTTTTCTAACTCCTTTTCACATAACAAAGAAAAGCAGAGAGGGGTTTTTCTAACTCCTTTCACCAAACAAAGAAGAGCAGAGGGGGTTTTTCTAACTCCTTTTCACAAAACAAAGAAAAACATTAGAGGGGTTTTTCTAACTCCTTTTCACATAACAAAAAAAAGCAGAGGGGGTTTTCTAACTCTTTTTCACAAAACAAAGAAAAACAGAGAGGGGGTTTTTCTGACTCCTTTTTACAAAACAAAGAAAAGCAGAGAGGGTTTTTCTAACTCCTTTTCACCAAACAAAGAAGAGCAGAGGGGGTTTTTCTAACGCCTTTTCACAAAACGAAGAAAAGCAGAGAGGGTTTTTCTAACTCCTTTTCACAAAACAAAGAAAAGAACAGAGAGGGCTTCTCTAACTCCGTTTCACCAAACAAAGAAGAGCAGAGGGGGTTTTTCTAACTCCTTTTCACAAAACAAAGAAAAACCTAGAGGGGTTTTTCTAACTCCTTTTCACAAAACAAAGAAAAGAACGGAGAGGGCTTCTCTAACTCCTTTTCACCAAACGAGGTCTGACTGCACATTCCTCACAAGTCGTTTGGGGGCAACAATGTCACATCTGGCGGGGGCATCCCTCGAATGCTGTGGCCTTTCAATTAAGAGTTGACGACCGAATCACAATGCAAATTAAATCCCAATCGCTCCCCTCCACCAGCTTCAATCAAACCTTGTCCATTCTTGTTATCTAATTTCCCCTCCTCCCATAAGGCAAATGAAATAGCCCCGGAGCAATGAAGTTATTAATTTCTACCCTAAAAAGAAGGAAAGGGATTGCAGGATCTAATAACAATTCTATTCTCTCTCTCTCTCTCTCTCTCTCTCTCTCTCTCTCTCTCTCTCTCTATATATATATATATATATATATATATATATATGTTGTATGCAATACGCATATGCGCACTTCTGCGCAACCGCGTGCTTGCGCCCAAACCTGCTGAAAACATTTTCTGCCCCGAGTATCTCCTTGGATTCAGGGGCACAAGACGACTGTGGCAGACAATGGTCGTTTTGTTTTCTCTGGAGCTCTTCCTTATTATGGGTATCGGCTTATCTATCTTCTATAATAATAAAATCCGAGTGGATCTTTCTTGTTTGTGATCGGGAGGATAAGGGAGACATGACACATCCACCCTCCAGCTACAAACCTGTTTGTCCACCCTACAAACCTGTTTGTCCGCCCTGGGTGGAGCAGAGTAGGTAAGGGATCAGGAGGGTAGGGGAGACATGACACATCCACCCTCATCCTGGAAACCTGTTTGCCAGCCCCCCCCCCCCCCCCCCCCCCCCGGGGGGTAGGTAGGGGATCGGGAGGGCAGGGGGGGGGGGACATGACGGGCAGCGCCAGTTTCCAGCGCAGCGTAGCACACGCCATCAAGCTCAGTGAATAATCCACTGTTACCCCGTTGACTTAAACCGTACATTATGTACATAGTAGTTACTAGACTGTGGTGAGCAGAACTCGGGGTGTGGATTTACAAAGGACCGGACGAATGCCCACTAGGGGTAAAAGGCGTATGGTACGTGGGCACACGCGCCCAAACACACACACACACACACATAAATGTGAGTGTGTTTATGTGTAGTACACAACGATGCATCATTTTATTTCCCTGATAACTCCTCTCGTATAAACGAGCGTCGGACTTGCATTAACATCCCAATTATAACGATTTTTCCCCGATGCCGTGTAACACGGGGAGCTGATGTGTACAATAATATCTGGGGATATTAAAGGCGGTTGTCAGGACAGCAGCACAGCAGCAGCAGCAGCAGCAGCAGCAGCAGCAGCAGCAGCAGCAAGAGCTGCAGCCTCCCTCCAGCCGCCAGACGCGATGAATGAACCGGCGGCCTCATCCGAAGCGTCACAGCAACGACAAAGAGATTTGTTGCAACAAAGAAAGTCGCTTCTGTTTAACAGCTTCGGTGTGGATTACGCAGCCATTTGAGTTGCGGTGGTAGTAAAAACGCTACTACCCCTACTACAACTACCACTATTGCTAATCAAATAGCAATAAAATGAACGATAATAACGAGAGCTGTCTTCAGGTCTGCTCTTGAACAGTTTCGGGAAGGGAATTCCTCTTGCTCTAGTATTCTGGTGGAGACAATTTGTGTATTATGTCAAATGAGATTCAGATGCGAATCTTAAATTCTCTTACTACTGTAATAATTCAGTGAGAGAGAGAGAGAGAGAGAGAGAGAGAGAGAGAGAGAGAGAGAGAGAGAGGTGGGGGAATTCCTCCTGCTCAAGTGTTCTGGTGGAAACAGTTTGTGTATTATGTCAAATGAAATTCAGATGCGAATCTTAAATTCCCTTACTGCTGTACTAATTCAATGAGAGAGAGAGAGAGAGAGAGAGAGAGAGAGAGAGAGAGAGAGAGAGAGAGAGAGAGAGAGAGAGAGAGAGAGCCTTGACAATAAGAGAAAGTGTCCAGTTCAACAGAGAGAGAGAGAGAGAGAAACTTGACAATAAGAGAACGTGTCCAGTTCCATACATGAGAATATTTTAGAGCAACTATAAGTGTGTGTGAGAGAGAGAGAGAGAGAGAGAGAGAGAGAGAGAGAGAGAGAGAGAGAGAGAGAGAGAGAGAGAGAGAGACTTGACAATCAGAGATAGTGTCCAGTTCAACATGCGAATATTTTAGAGCATCTATAATTGTGTATGTGTGTGCTGAGAGAGAGAGAGAGAGAGAGAGAGAGAGAGAGAGAGAGAGAGAGAGAGAGAGAGAGAGAGAGAGAGAGAGAGAGAGAGAGAGAGGCAAACCTTTCCACGTAAAAGTTCACCGAGGTCGAGTGTGACCTCCACTGGAGGCATCCAAAGGATAGCCTAGCGACCTCCCAAGGACAATAGTTTCTCCTCCGCCTCAAGGAGGAGAACGCTCCAACAAAGCATACCTACCGGGCCGCCGCCGGCCACTCTTCAACAAACAATGAAATTAAAAATAACAAAAATTCCCCTTACAGGAAGTCAAACGCCGTCTCTTTCATCTCCACCTTTTACTTTCTTTTCCACCCGAGACCTTTGATCCCGACTGTTCTGCAGCGAGGTTTACAATTTCGTTTTCTTAAAGCGTTTCAGACAGCAGTATTCATTAGTGTCCACGTGGCTTAAAATGCTGATGGACAAATGGCTCACTGAATAACAATTGAAAGCCATGAATTGATATTTAGGTATTGTCATTTTTCATGTGTAGGGTATGTGTCACGTTAAGTGATGGTTTTGCGGGAACTGCTGGTTCCCCGCTCGTTCCCTTTTGTGGATTGCTGCCTCCTTACCTTCAAGTTTTTTATGTTTTGATGTTTTCGTTGGTGAGCTGCCGTGTTTCTTGCTTCAGTCGGGTCTGGTAGGGCAGCGAGAGTAGCGGCAGTGGCAGCAGCAGCAGGCAGTTTTTGGAGTCGACGTTGGTCGAGTTTTTGAGCAGCAAATTGGAGCACGCCTACGAAGTGGAGCACGTCGTAGAGGTGGAGTGTGACCATGAGTAGTCGTGTGACCACGAGCTGCTCATCTTTGATGACAGCGTGAGGCTGTCCTGACGTCTCCATCGGGGTTTTCTGGTTGGTGGGTTTTTGTCCCTGTTGCACAGCCGAGGGCTGTCTTGGTGCCCCGATGGAGGACGTATGTTTGATATTTTTTTTTTTCTGCCTGCTGTTGTTTATTTTTGCCTTTTTTTTTTTGTTTAAAGCTACTTTTTGTTTAACTTGCTTTTGTTTAGTGCTGCCTTTTGGCTTATTTTTGTATTTATGGTTTTTTATCTTTTTACCAGACCTGGCTCACTTGTAAATATTGTAAATAAATTAATTTTAAGCTCATTTTATTGTTTTTGTTGTTTTCCCCTCCTTTGCTTGTTGCATCTGCCGTCAGTCATGACAGCCCCGTCCTGAGTATGTTAAAGAACCTGCATAACGGCCCACTCGGGTCGTTACAGTATGTAATTCGTAGAAATTTATTTCTAGAAGTATTTCAGCTAAATTTATATATTCCTTAGTATTTTGTAAATAGAATAACATGCTTTCAAAAGTGTCATGCGGTCGATTTTGTGATTAAATAAATTCAATCACAAAAAAGACCGCACGACACTTTTGAGAGCACATTGCTCTATGTATAAAATACTAAGGAATATACAAATTTAGCCGAAATACTTGTAAAAGAATCTCTACGAAGTACATATCCTACACATGAAAAATGACAGTAACTAAATACCAATTTCTGGCTTTCATTGCTGTTTCCTGGTTACACTGAATTAGTATTTCTACATCCAGTGGATGACAGGCTCCACTTTTTCGTACTCATGGATGATACGCTCCCATTTATTTTATACATGGGTGACAGGCTTCAATTTTTCGTAAGCAAGGATGATACGTCCCAATTTATTTTACATGTGGGTGACAGGCGCAATTTTTACTATTTATGGATGAAATGCTCCCATTTCGGTTATTTATGGACGTCAGCAGAGTCCAGTATTTCTTAATCATGGACGGTATCCTAATTTCTTTTACGTATATTGGTGGATGGGAGACAGGCTCCAATTTCTTTCATGTATGGGTGACAGGGCCGCGCTCATGTCATGGGCCCGTGACAGGTTCCACTTCAGTCTAAAAAATAAGGCTGACAGACAGTAGTTCCTTTTAATCATGGGTTACAAGCTCCAATTCCTTCCATGCACGCTACCCTAAAATGGAAGACTGCCGTATCTGCAAAAATACAAAACTGAGAAAAATGGTGGATACTGCATTTTCCTTTGCCTTACTACTGATTTTGCAGATGCTGCAAACGGGACCCCCTAAATACTCGTGGAATGCATTGAAGAATCATTCTGAAACTGCAGTACCCTGTGTATTTTGTGTTTCACAAGCCCAATAGTGGCATATCTCAATTTCGAAAATTTTGCAAATACTGCAGTTTTCCATTTTCGGGCAGTGCGGGTGATTAGGCCCAGTTCATTTTACGCTGGGTGAGAGGGCCCAACTTCTTTTATTCTATAGGGGCGACAAGGTTTGCTTTCCTCTTCTGTGGATGACATGCCCAGATTATTCCCCTGAAGGGAAGATAAACTGAAAGGCTCCAGATTCCCCTATTCCACGGAAGGCAATTATCTTCCAAACTCCACTGACAACAAGCTAGCTTTCTTGTTAAGTGGACGAACATCACAATTTCTTAGCTGAGAGAAAACAGCTTTTCCTATTTAGTAACTGGTCGACACCAGTTTTTAGTTTTCTGTAAAGGAAAACTATTGTGCCGGGCTTTGTCTGTCTGTCCGTCCGCACTTTATTCTGTCCGCACTTCTTCTGTCCGCCATCGGATCTTAAAAACTACTGAGGCTAGAGGGCTGCAAATAGGTATGTTGATCATCCACCCTCCAGTCATCAAACATACCAAGTTTGCAGCCCTCGTAGTTTTTATTTTATTTAAGGTTAAAGTTAGCCATAATCGTGCTTCTGGCGACGATATAGAATATGCCACCACCGGCCCGTGGTTAATTTTATGGGCCGCGGTTCATACAGCATTGTACCGAGACCACTCAAAGATATATCTATTTTCGGTGACTTGATTATACGCTAGACGGAAAACTCGATTGCGCCGAAGAAACTAGGCGCATTTTTTACTTGTTCCTGTTCAAGTCGATCCACACGTTAACTTCACAGACCCTTGTTTCAAACACAAAAGGTTAAAAGCAGAAATATAATTTTGAAAGAAGCCACTAAATACTGGGCCATTTTCATCTAATCTAGTTTTTTACACACATATTATATAATATATATATATATATATATATATATATATATATATATATATATATATATATATATATTTATATATACATATATATATATACATATATATATATATATATATGTATATAATATATATACAGTATATATATGCATATACATAATACACATAAACGCCCGACCAGCGAAAAAACTTAGATATACAAAACAACAACGTCAAATATCAAACACTTTATATTTTGCATTTTATGACTGCCTCACATAAAACATTAATAACATTTAATGTACAAGAGCACAAGAAACCAAACTAATTAGAACACCAATGGCTGCGTCAACGAGCTCAACCTAATGTTACAATTTTAATTATGAGTGGTCTGATTATGCGTGGTTTTTCGGTGTACAATACACTCTCAAAACCTAATGTTACAATTTTAATTATGAGCGGTTAAATTATACATAGTTTTTCGGTGCACAATACACTCTCAAAACTTATACACTTTAACTAAAACAAATTTATACCTTAACTGTTTGCAGCCTGAACAAATCTTTTCATACATTCAAGTGTAGCGAAGGCGTGAGTAAGCGGCTGCGTCTACAAACTTACTCATTTATTCAAGATGTTGTTTTTGATTAAGGTGGCTTTATCCCAGCACGGGCTCTTGCTCATAGAGCGGCCCGTAAAATTTATTTATTCTAGACAACAAACAGACAGGTCAAGAGCTCTTGCGAGCGGAAATGTAGTGCCTGACACGATGTGAAGAAAATAGAGATTAACATTCATTCAACTGCGTTTGTTTGAGAATGGAAAATGGCACATAATTCTACATGCAAGTTGCGGGCAGAGTTCTGATAAATATAGCTGGAAAACTGACATTGTATTGCTTCCGGTGGGAATGATACATTTGACGTGAGGTGATTATGGACGATAGTATACATTAAAAAGGGTATATGCTGTTTTTACAGTTATTCCACAGCTCCCAATAAAGATAAATTTGATATATTTCTCATTATTGTTATTATACATTACAACACTGTTGTTGCTTTCAAAAGTTAACTGGCGTAAACCACGCTTGAATGAATTAAAGAATAAATATAGGATTTAGGCCAAAGGCCAAGCACTGGGACCTATGAGGTCATTAAGCGCTGACACGGAAATTGACAGTGAGAAGGTTTGAAAGGCGTAACAGGAGGAAAACCTCAAAGCAGTTGCACTATGGAACAATTGTCAAGAGAGGGTGAAGAGTAAGATGGAAGAGAATATGAACGGAGGTACAGTAAAAGGAATGAAAGAGGTTGCAGAATGCCTAGAGTGGGCCGCATGAGGCGCACTGACGGCGGTAACCCGGTACCGGGGAAAACGCTTACAACCCTCCTTCGTAAAACACAAAACCGTTTAAAAAAACAAATCATGGGACTTCACCGACAGCCAATCACTCACGCCGATTCTATAAACAGCTTCACAACTGCAAACGGAAATCCCCCCGAATGCAGCCAAAATTTACAAGTCGACGAATATAATCATCACGTCTGATTTGCACCCTTTTGACAGGATTTGGTGAGTAGGCGATCAAAGGAATCGCTTGCAGGACCGTCAAAACACGATTACTTCACAGGAATCGAGGATAGGACTGGCTGCGTTTATATGAGCTGATTTAACGGCGCCTGGCCACGGCTCAGAATGTACATCAATGTTTGCTATCAGTAGTCTGTAAACCAGTCTTATTGCAGTGAGGGGGGGAGAAACTGGAATTTCTGAATTTAACTGGAATCAATTTTCGCCTCAAACGTAGCATTACTGAATTCAACTGAAATCAATTTTCTCCTCAAGCTTAGAATGTCTGAATTCAACTGAAATCAATTTTTTTTTCATCCAACTTAGAATTTCTGAATTCAACTGAAAGTAATTATCTCCTCCAACTTAGAATTTCTGAATTCAACCGAAATCAATTTTTTCCTCAAGCTTAGAATTTCTGAATTCAACTGAAATAAATTTTTTCCTCACACTTAGACTGTCTGAATTCGACTCAAATCAACTGTCTCCTCCAACTCAGAATTTCTGAATTCAACCGAAATCAATTTTTTCCTCAAGCTTAGAATTTCTGAATTCAACTGAAATAAATTTTTTCCTCGCACTCAGACTGTCTGAATTCAACTCAAATCAACTGTCTCCTCCAACTTAGAATTTCTGAATTCAACTGAAATCAACTGTCTCCTCCAACTTAGATTTTCTGAATTCAACTGAAATCAATTTTTTCCTCAAGCTTAGAATTTCTGAATTCAGCTGTAATCAATTTTCGCCCCAAATTTATACTTTTATGCCCAAAATAAAATTGCTAGCTAAACACTTTCGAATGCAACAAAAACAGAACAAACAGCAATTCTAACACTTCCCAATGCACTGACAATGAAAGTAGGATTTCAAGACTTTGAAATGAAGGGATATTGAATTACTAATCAAACTGAAACTTTAGAAGGCACAGAAAACATAAGGTTTATTTTAAACTGAGACTTCCAGTGCAGTGAAAATGATTCAATGATTAGAATTTCTATTGCAATTTCAAGACTTTGAAATGAAGGGATATTGAAATACTAATCAAACTAGAAATTTAGAAGGCATAAAATATATGTTTATTTACACTGAAACTTCCAGTGCAGTGAAAATAATATCTCTATTTTAAGGCTTCCGAAATACTGCTCCAATCAAGAGTGTCGAATGCAACAAGAATTAAACCTACTGCAAATTTAGGACTTTCATATAAAGGGATATCAAAACTACATTCAAATCGAATATACAATTTAGGCCAAAAGGAAATTGACCGTTGAAAAGGTTTGAAAGGTGTAACAGGGGGAAAACCTCATAGCAGTTGCACTGTGAATCAATTGTGAGGAGAGGGGTGGAAAGTAAGATGGAAGAAAGAGAATATATTATAGTGTATATAGGCTTTCAGTCGAGAAACATGCCAAGCGCCATCCTGGGCCAAAGTATTTTTAATGTAAATTATTATATTTTAAAAATGGCACTTGGCATGTTTCTCGACTGAAAAGCTCATATAATTATATATATACTGTATATGTATATATATATATATATATATATATATATATATATATATATATATATATATATATATATTATATATACATATAATCATATACATATACACACACATATACATACATACACACAGGTGGCCCGCACGACTTTTGTTTTTTTCAAGAGTGGCCCTCAGACTGAACAACCTGGACGGAAACGGCCTCCGTTCATTCGCAAGTAAATTCCCTGATTAGCAGGGAGGATAACTTTTCAAACTGGGCAAGGATTCTTTCTTTGTCAGACATGAGAGATCCGCTCGGATTTTATTATTACAGAAGTTAATCACTTCCCTTTTTAACAGTCTTACGTTACTGCATTACGACACACACACAGAGAGAGAGAGAGAGAGAGAGAGAGAGAGAGAGAGAGAGAGAGAGAGAGTATTCATATTCGACCCTAAGCCACAATCAAATTCTGACTTCCCAATTCCCGGCCGTAACTTCCAACGTCAAGATCTGAGGCTTATACCCAGAATAATAATAATACGGGCACGTCAAGAGTTGGAGTTCACAGTAGTCCAACCCTCAGCAATAAGCGGACGTCCATAAGCCTTGGGAGACACGACGAAAACCGCCATTCCCCCTTCCAAAAGCAACCCTTCCACCCACCTACCGGCCCGTCCCAACACCTCCTTCCCCCCCCCTCTTTCTCTCTCTCTCTCTCTCTCTCTCAACCAATGTCAGCCACTCGTGAACTTCCCAGGAAGGTTAGGTGGCACTCAGGGGGCAGGGGTAGCGGTGGCGTTGCATCAAACGAGGCACAGTGTAATCCCCAGAAGTTTTGTCTCGGAAGGAACTCGAGTGACTTCCCCGGATGAGGACGGGCGGCCTATACGACGAGACACTGGTCTTCCCTTCTTCTTTTCCCAATATCCACCCGAACCCAATAACATTACAGCCAACTGCAGCGGCATAAAGGCTATGCCCTCCTCTTCCTCCATCTTCCCAATAACGGGGAAGATGGAGGAGGAGGAGGAGGAGGAGGAGGAGGAGGAGGAGGAGGAGGAGGAGGAGGAGGAGGAGGAGGGCGTTTATGCCGTTGCAGTTGGCTGTAATGCCAAAACTTTCATTAAGTATAACGCCATTCATATAAATGGCATTCCGCAACAGAACAAGCGGTGCCCGGCCAAACTTCCGAGGCACGGCGTTCCCTGAGTTACTTCGTCTGCCTCGATCAATACGAAATCAGAAGCGTATATAGCATTCGTTATGAAGAGAGAGAGAGAGAGAGAGAGAGAGAGAGAGAGAGAGAGAGAGAGAGAGAGAGAGAGAGAGAGAGAGAGAGAGAGGAAATTAGTGATAGTAAGGATTACTTAATGGTGGTGCTCTAATTTTTTTTTTATACATTTTGACCGAGTGGCGATCACTCGAGTCCACGCCTCTTTTTTTTTCCTCATATTTTTCAAAAGTATTTACAAGCAACATAAATACGCCTCTTAATGTAAATCCGACTTCCGTTCACAATTCAGCTGAAATATTAAAGTTTAAACCCAGGCACCTTTGCTTCGAAAAACGCTGCCAAAAATAAATTTGTTCTCGGCACCCACTCGCACAATATTATATATATATACATATATATATATATATATACATATATATATATATATATATATATATATATATATATATATATATATATATATATACACACACACACACACACACACACAGTTTCAATATTCAGCAACAGAACAGCCACAGCCGGATTCACTTACTTTTACTACTGTACCGTGGATGAACTCTCTATAAGGAGAACCTCCACAAGAGTAGCAACTTCATGCGCCCACAAACAAGGAACATCATATTTCCTAGATACTAAAATACTTCCTCTAAACACAAATGACAAGCAATTTCTTAGCCTCTCTCTCTCTCTCCTCGTACCCAAATAATACCTTCTGAACTATACTCTTCTCTACAGTCACTAGTGGATCCCGGGGGTAGCACCTGGGTACGTTCCCCCCATGAAAAATAATGACAAAATAATAGTATCGAAGATTTTTAGATAATAATAACATAAATAAGAAATATACAAATGGGAAAACAATAAAAAAAAATCTGTTACAGAAATAATGAAATTTTGAGAAAAAAAAAATAATAATCTTAATGATAATAATAATATACATATATGTATCTACAGTGTATCACTGCCCATTCTTTCCACATGACGCCGTCTCAAAACACTGATCCATCCTATTTACTTGTGCTAACCTTTTGATCATTTGTACTTCACACCTCTCATCCTTTCATTCTTCTTCTACCATATCTAATACGGGAAGAAGTCACTTCAACACAGTCCTTTCTTCACGTCATTTGTACTCCGCATCAACCCTTTAATGCCTACTGCCATCTCTAACTCCAACTATGCCTCAGTACTTCTTTCCTGTACTTTCAACTTTATAATGTTTTTTCCATAATAAATACTTGACCCAAACACCTATTCCTTGCCTAAACCCTTATAGTTCTTTCCATATCAATCCATTCTGCCGTGTCTTGTTTGCTCAATCGGAATCCTGCCATTCCCCTTCCTCGGTACACTAATTATAGATATTCCCGAATAATTCTCACTGTCCCCTCTATCTCCTGCGCCTTTACACAATGGAGGAACTTTCCCCTCATCCAAACAGACCTTACAAATTTTAGTCTGCCACTCTTCCACAATTTCACCCTCGTTAAGCAATCTGCCCTAAAATGGAAAACTGCAGTATCTGTAAAATTTTCGAAACTGAGATATGCCACCTATTTGCGCTCGTGAAACACTAATACGCAAGTTCCTGCAGTTTCAAGAATGATTCTTCAATGCTTTGTTTAGGGGGTCCCATTTTGCAGTCTCTGCAAAATCAGTAGTAAGGCAAGGGAAAACTGCAGTGTCTACCATTTTTTCTCAGTTTTGTATTTCTGCAGATACTGCAGTCTTCCATTTTAGGACAGCAATATCTCCCTTGTACTGACATCAACTCACCATCCTCCTGTTTTTCCATCCTTCAACCGCTGCCATTCCTACCTCCTCAACAGTCATTCCAGACACATTCCCAGTCTTTACCCCATTCTTACTACGTCACTCAGCAGGGTCTACGTTCTCTCTTTCAACTTCAACTGCTTTCAATTTAGAGAGCATCTCCCTATATGCATCTTTTGGGATCTTAACTTGATAATGACCCCCCCAAAAGGGGTTTAACCCGATGTGTATCCACCTTTGCGGCGTGTTTAGTACAACCACGTTGGGGGATGACCGTATAAACACAGACAAAAGACTGTAAAAAGTTTAAATATACCTTAGTTTAACCAGACCACTGAGGAGCTGATTAACAGCTCTCCTAGAGAGGGCTGGCCCGAAGGATCAGACCTATTCTACGTGGCTAAGAACCAACTGGTTACCTAACAACGGGACCTACAGCTTATTGCGGAATCCGAACCACGTTATACCGAGAAATGAATTTCTATCACCAGAAATAAATTCCTCTAATTCTTCATTGGCTGGCCGGAGACTCGAACTCGGGCTTAGCAGAGTGCTAGCTGACAACCCTACCGACTCTATCAACGAGGAACTGCAAAAGACTGTAAATATCATAAAGATAATGACCCCCAAGAAATACAAGTCCTAGATAACGACCCCGAAAACCCTTGGGGGTCACTATCTAGGAAAGATTCCAAGAAATATTAGTCCTACATAACGACCCCGAAAACCCTTGGCGGTCACTATCTAGGAAAGATCCCAAGAAATATTAGTCCTGGATAACGACCCCCGAAAACCCCTGGGGGTCACTATCTAGGAAAGATCCCAAGAAATATTAGTCCTAGATAACGACCCCCGAAAACCCATGGGGGTCACTATCTAGGAAAGATCCCAAGAAATATTAGTCCTAGGTAACGACCCCCGAAAACCCATGGGGGTCACTACCTAGGAAAGATCCCAAGAAATATTAGTCCTGGATAACGACCCCCGAAAACCCTTGGGGGTCACTATCTAGGAAAGATCCACCTTTTATTCTGATACATATATCTATATTTACTATATCTCTATATTTACTTGTGCACAGAACAAACAAGCAAATGCAGAGCATGTCGACAGCTGCAAATGCACTGTCTACTAAGCAAATTAAAACAAAAAATCTTGTTGCACAGCGAACTAACGTATCTGACTAAAAAAGCAAAGGAAGGTTCTCACCCAGACTGCAGTTTCATCTTCTGCGATGTGACATATTACAATACCAATTAAATCCGCTACAAAAGAGAAAGACGATGATGAAGATTATGGGAATATTATCTTACTTCGTCTTAGGCCACCTACCAAATTAATAATAATAATCGGGAACTTGTTCGGTTCCCCTTTCCAATTGAAAAGGGGAACCGAAGAAGTTCCCGAAAGCTATCTATATTGATTTATCTTTAAATATATGTCCATATACATAACTGTGGATTTGCTTCTCCATTTTAGGACTCATGCTACTATGAGTATTTTTTAATAATAATAATAATAATAATAATAATAATAATAATAATAATAATAATAATAATAATAATAATAATAATAATAATAATAATAATAATGCAGGATAGTATGATCATTAAAAAAATAGTGTTAAACCTTCCATTTCAACAGTACCATTAGAATTAGCCTATGTAAAATAAAATCAAGAAATTCTAGAGATGACTTCGCCACTGACGTATACATGTAAAAAAAAATTATTAGTCTGAGCTGGAAGGAACCTGTTGTGTTATTATCATATTAATTTCAGTAGATGAAACCTATTCACATGGAACAAGCACAGCAAAGGGACCCACTGACTTGAAATTCAAACTCCCAGAGATTATTATTATTATTATTATTATTATTATTATTATTATTATTATTATTATTATTATTATTATTATTATTTCAGTAGATGAAACCTATTCATATGGAGCAAGCACACCAAAGGGACCACTAACTTAAAACTCAAGCTTCCAAAAATGTTGGTTTCAACCTCCCACAGCAGCAGACAACACTGCAGCAGTAACTGATCATGATACAGAGCCAGTGATTTTTCATCGCCCTGGGGGAGACGCGAGCCCCGCCGCGACATCCGAGTGGCATGCCACGACACTAACCACTACACCAGCAGACCAGTTTAGAAAACATATCTCAGAAGAGACAAGGCGTACGGATTCACCACTGCATTACATTACTCGGATAACGAATAACATAACGGGGGGGGGGGCTTCAACAACAGTGCATTTATAACAGCAACATCATCAAATAACAGCAAGAACATCACACGACAACAAGAACATCAAATAACAAAAACAATAACATCAAAAGACGCAGAACAGTCGGAGACGGGTTTCGATTCATCCCATACCCCGGTCAGTGGAAATAAACCCTTCGTTAAACCACAGACCAAGCCAAACAATGGGCATGTCAACAAAGAAAATGATTTAGGCGAGTTTATGACGGATGCCAATCGAGAGAGAGAGAGAGAGAGAGAGAGAGAGAGAGAGAGAGAGAGAGAGAGAGAGAGAGAGAGAGAGAGAGAGGATCCTGTCTGTCACACCTTTCCCCTAAATCCAAATAGCCGTTTCCACTTCTGAAGATAATACTTTAATGAGATACCTCTTCGTCTGGGGGAGAGAGAGAGAGAGAGAGAGAGAGAGAGAGAGAGAGAGAGAGAGAGAGAGAGAGAGAGAGAGAGAGAGAGAGAGAGAGAGAGAGACGGCCTTCTTGGCATAAACGTAGTAAGTGATATGTTACATTCGATTTATTCCATTCTCTAAAACGAAGGAAAAGATAAGAGCACAAAATACCTTATGATTTTGTTGTGACTCCTTGCAAACGTGATTGCTCGCTAATAATAATAATAATAATAATAATAATAATAATAATAATAATAATAATAATAATATTGAAAGAAATCGCTGGATCAGCTGCATCGATCCTGTACAGATTCTTCTCTATTTTCCCTATAACAGATCAATACAAGATCAACGCAGCTGATGCGGCGATTTCTTTCAATAGTGCTTGTCTGAGAGAGGGTTTGTTGCCAATAATAATAATAATAATAATAATAATAATAATAATAATAATAATAATAATAATAATAATAATAATAATATGCTTATAGGAAAAATACGACGAACACTACCTGAATACGGTCTAGTTGGATAGATATGGTCACGACGAACACTACCTGAATACGGTCTAGTTGGATAGATATGGTCACCCAGTAATAATAATAATAATAATAATAATAATAATAATAATAATAATAATAATAATAATAATAATAATAATAGTAAAGTTTAAAGCAAGGATTTCGAAAGCTCGAGATGTGTCGTCAAAAACAGTGATTTCTACCCAGCCGTTTGAGCAATGTGATTTCAACACATGGCCAAGCCGGCTAAACCCACCGTCTTCCGGTCGAGAGAGAGAGAGAGAGAGAGAGAGAGAGAGAGAGAGAGAGAGAGAGAGAGAGAGAGAGAGAGAGAGAGTATCAAATGCTCCTCATATCCTTAATGCGAGTTATCTCGGAATCTAAATTTCCGGTGTCCCATATTGGAAATACCAGACAATCAGTGAAAGTGTTGATCCCTACGAAGCACGCCCAAAGACGCCCTGCACCTCTCAATCGACAAATACGGGGCATTCTGAAGACGTGTTCGTTAGGGAACCTCTTAATTGGCAATTTAAGCTCGTTTGCAACTATAATAAGATAAAAAAAATTTAACAAAAATAAAAAAAAAATGTGAAAATTATTTTACTATATAAACACCATACAACACTACGAGGTTTCTACACCGATGATGACGTAAAAATAAGGGGCATTCTGAAGACGTGTTCGTTAGAGAACTTTTCAATTGGCAATTCAAGCTCGTTTGCAAATATAATAAGATAAAATTTCCCGCAGACAAAGTAAATAATCAGAGTTCAAGTTGCCACAATGGAAATCGCGATTAAGCGACGGGATGCTGAAATATTTTTTTTTTGCGAAAGTGCACTTCTCACTAAGTACCCTCTAAGTTTCAACTTGCCTTAAAATCACAGGCCGCATGGGCTAGGTGGACTGTTTATAGCAAAAGTAAATATAAATAATTTTAGAGCCTCGATTTTATTTCAGTTCTCCAAACGGCGGAAACTAAGGCAGGTTTCATTCTCCCGTAAAAAATCTTCTTGCTACATAAATCAACGAAGGTTTCAAACTTCCCCAAAAACTTTCATCATTCAAGGCGTAAAATCGTCGAGGACTTCATTCAGGGGCCACCATGCTCTTACAATCAAGGTCCAGAGAATACGGCACTTTAGCAATACCCGATTTGACTGACTGGACTGACGCGAGCTGGCGTCGCAACAACAGTTATTAACACCTTAAATAACTTATTTAGTTTTAAAAGAAAAAAAAAAGAAAAATCAACAATCTTATAAAACATTCCTTCAATTTATACATGCTTCATATACTATATCTGCATTGGGGGGGCACTCCTGTTGCTAAAAGTATACATGGTTACTAAGCTATTCTGCATGACGAAAAACATGAAAAACAAAGCTACAAAGTAAGTTACATCACGAGCAAAAGCACTGAAATTAGCTAACAAACACGAAGGGAATTCAAACTTGAAAGTTACGAATAGTTTCCTGAAGAAGAAGAGGAAGAAGAAGAAGAGGATACCCTTAATTGCTGCCGGTCCTGGACGCTCGCTCGCTCTCTCTCCCTCTCCCTCTCTCTCTCTCTCTCTCCCAAACCCGGAGTAGTCGCAGTAGCGACGACGGGAACCCGAGCTCGAGTAACTGAGGTCATGCAGAGTCCGCCCACCTATACCCTTCCCCGACCCAAAGCCTTCCTCACCACTCCCCCCCCCCCGCCCCCTCCCCCCAACAGGGAACTATCGGATCGATGCGTCTATGCCCTCCAGCACATCCAGGCCAACATTACCACCACCGCCACCACCACCTCCTCCTCCACCACCACCAACCCCGACGAAAAGGGGAAAAAAAGCAGAAAAGAAAAAATAAATGGCATGAGTGGGGAGGGAGGGGGGGGGAGAGGCTGGTGTTTTCAGCATTTTATTGGCTGCAGCGTGATTGCTGAAAAAGGGGGATAAATGATTTCATTCGCGTCAAATCAAAACCACATTCGGGGTTCGCATTCGCATTTCCCCCTTGCTGCAAAAACAATCTTTAAAAAATAATAAAATGATAAAAATAAATAAAGAGCGTTCTAGCAGGGGGCCATTGTACCCGACAGCATGTTTCGATTTGCTTTTTGTCTGCACGCTTCATCTATTGACAGGGCGATTGCAGCAGTCAACAAACGCGCCGCGGACTCGCCAGCGCTTGGGCAGCAGCCCCGCCGGACGTTCAAAATATGCTCGTGGGCCTCGCAGGTCGCATCATGCGGAAATACGGGGGTTTGAGGGGGGGGGGGGCGCCGGGCGACTTATTCCCAAATTCTGAGTGGTGGACATTGGTATTCAGCCTAAGCCCCGTCATTTCCCTTGCACAATGTCACCAATATCTTACTGTGAATGTAAGACAACCAGTACTTTCGTGTTTTTTTTTTCTTTTCCAAACCTCTCTCCTTTGGAATACCTGTCACTTCCCTTGTACAGTGTCATCAATATCTTACTGTGAATGTAAGACCAGTACTTTTTTTTTTTCTTTTCCAAACCTCTCTCCTTTGGAATACCTGTCACTTCCCTTGTACAATGTCACCAATATCTTACTGTGAATGTAAGACAACCAGTACTTTTTTTTTTTTTTAAACCTCTCTCCTTTGGAATACCTGTCATTTCCCTTGTACAGTGTCACCAATATCTTACTGTGAATGTAAGACAACCAGTACTTTTTTTTTTCAAACCTCTCTCCTTTGGAATACCGAACAAACCACGTCTATCTTTTTCATTCAGGAGCAAATCACTTTGCCCCCATTGTAGTTCCTCGTTGGAAGAGTCGGTAGAGTTGTCGGCCGAGTTCGAGTCTCCGAGCCGGCTAATGAAGAATTAGAGGAATTTATTTCTTTTGATAGGAATTCATTTCTCGCTATAATGTGGTTCAAATTCCACAATACGCTGTAGGTCCCGTTGCTAAGAAACCAACTGGTTCTTAGCCACGTAAAATACATCTAATCCTTCGGGCCAGCCCTAGGGGAGTTGTTAATCAGCTCAGTGGTCTGGTTAAACTAAGGTATACTTTGCCCTCATTGTCAGGTTTCTGCCTTATCCAAACATCTTTTGAGAAGAAAAAACTTTTTTTAAGGAAGTTTGCGAACTAAGTTCTGATTTTTTTTCGAAGGGGGGGGAGGGGAGGGTACCTTCATCTCATGAAATCCCAGACTATTCTGATCTTTCCATGAAATTTTACCTCTAATAATTAGATGTTTCTTTAACTCTATTCACATTTTAGTTTTCTGAAACGAAAACGGTTGTGCCGGCTTTGTATGTCTATCCGCACTTTTTCTGTCCGCCCTCAGATCTTAAAATCTACTGAGGCTAGAGGGCTGCAAATTGGTATGCTGATCATCCACCCTCCAATCATCAAACATAACAAATTGCAGCCCTCTAGCCTCAGTAGTTTTTATTTCATTTAAAGTTAAAGTTAGCCATAATCACGCTTCTGGCATCGATATAGGAAAGGCCACCGCGGCCGGCTGAGAGTTTCATGGGCCGTGGCTCATACAGCATTATACCGAGATCACCTAAGGATTGATCTATTTTCGGTGTTCTTGAATATATGCTGTACAGAAAACTCGATTGCGCCGAAGAAACTGTTTAATTTCCACGGCCTCCATGAGGCAAAACCTTTGCAAGCAATTTTCTTCAGCAAGCACAACGCTAAAACCTCTTTCTTCCCCTTCTTCCCCCACACACAATTTCCAGACAGTTAATTTCAGCGGATCCATTTTTTTTTTTATTTTTTTTTTAGTGTGCAGGATTGAGCTCGAACTCAACACTTCTCCCTTTATTCATTTCAGTTCCAACATCCTTGCCAGCTCCCCTTCCCAAATCTTCCATTAATCTTTTAACCGTATTTCTTACCTCACCTGCCGTTAACATTCGCCTTTTCATTAATTCTATACCCTTTCTCTAGCAGCATTTGCTGTGAAACGCCACAACACGTCTAGATCTGAATTTTGCATAATCCATAATACTGTGATTTTCACCTGATGAAAATGCTGGCTCCCATCTACGTTTGCAACCTCATCCGCGCAAATATTCAACACCATCAAAAATTAAGCTCGAGCTGTCACTGGTCTAATGCATCCGCGTAGTGTGCGTCCACTAAGCTGATTTTCTCCTCAAAATTCTAATAGCTACAAATTTCCAAATACATGCTTCTTTAGCCCATAATGTAAACACAAACATACGCACACACACACACACACACACACACACACACACACACACACACACACACACACACACATATATATATATATATATATATATATATATATATATATATATATAATATATATATATATATATATATATAAACACATAAGCGGGGTGTGTAAATAAAGAGTGGCAAGAAATCTTAATTGTTTAAGAAGCAAAGGCGGGAATATAAGAATTTTTTTTTTTTTTTTTGTATGCCATCTCTCCTTTATGGAAGTGAAGCACTGACGCTGAATACGACTGAAATATGAAAGATAAAAGATTCGAAGGTAAGAGATAAGCAGCATAAGCAGTAATGATACGGCGAACCCTCTGGCGATACTTATTGGAAGAAATAAAAAGGTTAGCGCAAGTTAAATGATGGATCTCGGTATTTTGAGATGGTTCGGTCATGTGGAAAGACTGGGCGATAACAGGGGGTAAATGCGCAAATGTGTGTAGAGTTCGACGCAGTCTCACTCCACAGTCGGTTCATCCATGATTTATCATACAGAGTATACATGCATACATACATAAATGTATATAAATATATATATACATACATACATATATATATATATATATATATATATATATATATATATATATATATATATATATATATATATATATATATATATATATTTATATATATATATTATATATATATATATATATATATATATATATATTATATATATATATATATATATATATATATATATATATATATATATATATATATATATATATATATATATATATATATATATATAGAAATAATCAACACCAAATCATGCGTGGAACAGAAATAAATTTCTGACTCGCATCAGGATCGAACCCAGGTCTTTTTAATCGCTGCCAACCATGCCACACAAGTCATCATTAAAGAATTTGGAACCTGAGTACCACTGTACCTAAGGCTTTACCTGGGCAGGCTAACTGGTTGCATACCAGCGTGTTTTCCCCAACTTCCCGACTCACCAGTGACCAATCGAAAGCATTTCATTCGAATCACTATATATATATATATATATATATATATATATATATATATATATATATATATATATATATATATATATATATATATATATATATATATATATATAAAAGTAAACCACGGTTGAAATTTCCGAAAGTCTTATGGAAACCAGTTCATAAGTTTGCGGAATGCACCTCTGCCGCTTTGAAGAGTTTTTTCTCGGCTAAAATCAGTTTTCAACCCAATGCAAAAACCTAGTGGATTAATCCACGATAATCTTCATTTGCAAACAGAGATAAATCCAAATTTGGTAGCAAATTTCGATACCCGTCACGTCATACACCCAACTCGGGACGAAACTGTAACAAGTAAATAATGCGCCGAAGTTTCTTCAGCGCAATCGAGTCTTCTGTACAGCGCATAACGCCGTATGAAAATCTCAGCCCCGGCCTATGAACTCTCAGCCGTGCCACATGCGACTTTAAGCCACGGCTCGGTGGAGGCCAGTGTTGTTGGCATCTACAGAGGTGCCAGACGCACGATCATAACCAACTTTAACCTTAAATAAAATAAAAACTATTGAGGCTAGAGGGCTGCAATTTGGTACGTTTGATGATTGGAGGGTGGGTGATCAACGTACCAATTTGCAGCCCTCTCACCCCAATCGTTTTTAAGATCCGTGGGAGGGCGGACAGAAAAAGGTGCGGACGGACAGACAAATAGCCATCTCTAATAGTTTTCTTTTACAGAAAACTAAAAAACGACTATAACTGAAGAATGGTTCAATACCAATGAAAGTCCTCAAGAACAGCGTGATGATAATCGAAAACTTGAATCCGGGGTTTTGATCTGAGTCACAACCAAATCGTTCAATCAACAATTTCCCAAATCCTTTCCCAGACGGAATAAAGTACAAAACTCTGGACATCCTATGATGCAATGATGATTTGTGATCAAGTCCCCTTACCTATAACCGGATCACAAGCTTTTCAAATATTATGAAAAATTCACAAATGTAAAAAGCTCATGAATAAATAAAAGAAAATATCCGGAGATAACATGAAAAAATATACAGAAAATCTGATAAATAAATACGGGAAAATATTAGGAGATAACATGAAAACAAATCTTTAAAAAATTCTGAAGTAAAACCGATCTAGAATATTGTCCATAAAATTTAAAATTTTGTGTAAAACGAAGGCAACTGAATGATAAATTCTTTCAATCAATCAATACTTAAAATCATACACACCTAGATTTATCTTCATATAGCACAGTAACAAGCGCGTGTACAACCCGAATATGCTATAGAAAAAACAAATGTATATTACTGCAATATAAATGTCCTTCTCTCGTCCATTAATTCCCCAATCTTGGGAGTCATCATGTAAAAATAAAAGAAAAGTGAATAAAAGAGAAATAAAACGTGAGGACAATCGTCTAATTGCCCAATTATCTCCCTTCAAAAAATTAGACCGGAGAGGATCCTGCAGAAACTTAGTTGGGATATCTTCTCTCTCTCTCTCTCTCTCTCTCTCTCTCTCTCACTCTCTCTCTCTCTCTCTCTCTCTATTTCTCGACAATAAGGTTCAAGGATTCTCACTCGACGCCCAAGACATTAGACGGGAGAGGTTTGGACTAAAACATTTCGCAGAATTATTAAAAAGTTTTCATGCCCTCTCTCTCTCTCTCTCTCTCTCTCTCTCTCTCTCTCTCTCTCTCTCTCTCTCTCTCTCTCTCTCTCTCTCTCTCTCTCTCTCTCGCTGATTTAAGGTTATTTGAGATTCCAGAGTCACAGCCACCACTTCTCCTCCGAGGCTGTTTTGAGAAAGAGGCAGAGAAAGTAGGAGGCGATGGATTGAAATGCAATGTCCGACCTCACGAAAACAGGATCATGAAACCCATCACAACAGATAGAAGGTCGTCCTTCCGATTTCTGAGTGTGTACATATTCAATAACGACACGGAAAACGTAAAATAATAAGTTCCTCATTGCACGGGTTGGTATCGTTCTCGGCTAGCACTCTGCTGGGCCCGCGTTCGATTCTCCGACCGGCCAGTGAAGAATGAGAAATTCATTTCTGGTGACAGAAATTCATTGTTCGTTACAGTGTGGTTCGGATTCCACAATAAGATGTAGGTCCGGTTGGTATCGTTCTCGGCTAGCACTCTGCTGGGCCCGCGTTCGATTCTCCGACCGGCCAATGAAGAATGAGAGAAATTCATTTCTGGTGACAGAAATTCATTGCTCGTTACAGTGTGGTTCGGATTCCCACAATAGGCTGTAAGTCCCGTTGCTAGGTAACCAATTGGTTCTTAGCCACGTGAAATAAATCTAATCCTTCGGGCCAGCCCTAGGAGAGCTGTTAATCAGCGCAGTGGTCTGGTTAAACTAAGGTATATTTAACTTAACTTTTGTAAAATAATAGTTATCATATTCATACCGATCTCAACGAGTAGGAAAGCAAGAAAAGAATAGGTTGGAACTGAATTGAATATAGAGCTTAGGTCAAAGGCCAAGCACTGGGACCTATGAGGTCATTCCAGCGCTGGAAAGGAAATTGAGAGTAGGTAGATCCGAAAGGTGTAACAGGAGGAAAACCTTAAAGACGTTGCACTATGAAATATTTGTTAGAAGGTGGATAGCGAGATGGAAGAAAGATAATATGAATGGAGGTACAGTAAAAGGAAAGAAAGGGGTTGCAGCTAGGAGCCGAAGGGACGCTGCAAAGAACCTTTAGTGATGCCTACAGTGCACCGCATGAGGTGCACTGACGGCACTAACCCCCAACAGAGAATGAAAACAGGCTTTAAATTGTTATCGTTCACCAAGATCACGAAAATAAGTTTTAAATTCCAAGAACTAACATTTTTCACTGAGGCCACAAATCCTGAAACGTCATATTGCTCATACTGTAATTCAAAGGTTTAAATTGAAAATAAAATAAAACAGGGACTTGAATTACGAGAATTCTCTTTACACTGAACGTTTTCATATCAGAGCGGTCCATATATTAAAGATTTCTTCAGTGAAAGAAAAATTTCACCTTAGGGAACAACATTCATTGCAATCACATTGCGGAACAACAAATGGACAAATGGCGGTTTTGCTACGGCAAAGACAAACAAACAAACAAACAAAATGTAGACTATGAAAAAGCTGAAAGAGTACGCACAGCAACTCTGCCAAGTTGAGGCAGTATATCATGACCTGAAAGAGTACGCCGCGAAAACTTTGACAAGTTTAGCGGGTATATCATGACATAACATTATAACTGTTTTAAGAGTTTTAGCACCAGCATCCTCCATCGCTTCCGCATCACCTATCATTCTCCTACAGATCGTCTGAGGAACTTCTTCCACAGTTATGTAACCCCATCTCTAGGGGAATCAGTTATCCTCGCCACTGCTATAGAAAGCTGCAGTCTACAGTTGCTTTGGTGGTGCTAGATTCCTACCCTAGAATGTCTTTCCAGTGAGTTTAAAATTTTCTGATGTGTGAAACTCAATGAAATTACACGAAAACCATGAAAGCAAAAACCTAAAGAACTTAATTTAAAGGAAAGGATTAACAATAAATGATCTTGCTATTCACCTTTTACAATAACATCAACAGTTAATAACACCAATACATTTTTCTCCACAACAATCCGTATAATAAAACGGAAATCGGAGTTTCAAAAATTAGCATCAGTCTCTCTCTCTCTCTCTCTCTCTCTCTCTCTCTCTCTCTCTCTCTCTCTCTCTCTCTCTCTCTCTCATACACACAAACACACACTAAACATCTACTGTTGACTTTTGTAATTCACATCATCTTTGTCAAAAGGGAAAAATATTAATCAAATTTGAGTGCATCAACAAAATGTTCTATAACTTGAAAGCCTCTCCATGTTCAACTTTCCCGTCAAACTAGAGGAGTCACCGTCTCTAAGGAGGTTATGTAATAAAATTTTCGTCAAGTTTTTATCTAGGTCGTTCACGACGGGAAAGGAGTTGAAGGCGGGGGGTGGGGGGGGGGGGGGGGTTTAACCACCTATTTGGGAAGAAATAAAATACACTGAAAAATGAATTAACTTGACAACTTCCTGCAAAAGATTTGACTTTTTCTCTGTTAAAAAAAGAGAACATTTTCTGCTCAGTTATTCTTATTCTAAATTTAAAGTGCTTGTTTATCAATATAACTATACTGAAAAAAAAAATCGATAAACTACTAATGGAAAAACAGGTTTATGTTCCTTTTTAAATTGAAATGATTGACTTGAATTGAATATAGAATTTAGGCCAAAGGCCAAGCACTGGGACTTATGAGGTCATTCAGAGCTGAACGGAAATTGACAGTGAAAAGGTTTGAAAGGTGTAACAGGAGGAAAACCTCAAAACAGTTGCACTATGAATCAATTGTTAGGAGAGGCTGGAAAGTAAGGTAAGATGGAAGAAAGAGAATATGAAAGGAGGTACAGTAAAAGGAACGAAAGAGTTGCAGCCTCAGTTTTAGAAACAGTACGCAAGGCCCGAGTTTCTATTTCTTTCTGTTATCAGGGTCACATCGAAACTTACGAATGGCCTCCAACGAATTTGTTTTAAACATTCATGCTACTCTGTTAACAACTTATCAAACGGTGGTATGAATCCCAGACAGAATGTCGATCCAGGACGGCGCATTTATCATTCATGAGAGGAAACATACATTATAGAGTATTTGTGCAACTATGCGGATCGCATTTTTCGGAGATTTGCCATCTCTGATACCTCGTTCCCTTATCTTTGAGGCAAGATAAAACGCTTAAAATAAATCGGTGTCAATACGTCATTATCATTATTATTACGAGTTTGTTGGCGCGTGCTACGCGTGCTGGAACCAAGTGCTGCTGTCTTCCTTATACTCCCGATCCCCTACCTACCCCGCCCCCAACCCAGAGGGGCAGACAAACAGGTTTGCAGGAGGGTGGATGTCTCCCCTACCCTCCCGTTCCTCTACCTACCCAGCCCCCATTCTGGGCGGACAAACCGGTTTGCAGGGGGTGGGTGGCTGTGTCATGTCTCCCCTATTGCCACCCAGGGTAGGAAAAACAAGATCAGATCCTCTCAGACTTTATTATTATTATTATTCAAAAGATAAATCCTACCCATATGGAACAAGCCTACTGACTTGAAATTCAAGCTTCCAAAAAATATGTGTGTCATTTGAAATGAATTACAGAAGATAATAAGAAATACAAAAGGAAGAGCAATAGGCCTACTTAAGTACAAGTTGAATTCCTTTAGGGTAGTAATGCACTGCATCTTCGCTTGAACTTTTCAGGTTCTAACTGCTCAACATCCTCAGGAATACTGTTCAATACAGTCTCCCTCAGAAGTTCAACAGCACGGCACATTTACTGCATACTGGTGCTGCTGTTCAGCAAACCTGGCCACTCTCGACTGGCTGAGAGGTTCAGGGATCAATTGCGATAACTAAAGTTGTCAACATACAACCTAAGAAAAATTGACAAGCAAGAGACCATCCGTCGATGGTGCAGGGAATAATGGCTAGTTTTAGGAAACTGATACGTACCACCACGAACCACTCTGTCTAAAAGAGATAAATCTCTGGCAGAAGCAGACATCTACACCGGAGAACAGCATTCTAGTAAGAAGCACAAATGACCTAAAACGGGCTGTGCTGATCTTATCAAGTTTTTTTTTTTTTTTTTTTTTTTTTTTACCAAATACAAGGACATCTGTTTTAAGTATTCTAGTAAAAGAAGCACACATGGCCTAAAACGGTTCCCTTGATCTTATCATAACATCAATTTTATTGAAGATACTGTCGATTCAAGTTTTTTTTTTTTTTTTTCAAATACAAGGACATCTTGCGCAAAATGGTAGGCTACGTTTTCGTCCCCGAAACCTGTCCAAAACCTGTCTGGAAAGCGACCGAGATGGATTAGGTAAAAAGCCCAACATCACAAGTTGTCATACTGCAAATCCGGGAGGCATTTTCCCGAGATGTGACCGAGTACCGTGGGAACCTTTCCTGAAACAAGCGGGACGCCATATCTTGAAAACTAACCATAGAAGTTCTTGAATGTAATCTCATTTGATTCCCACACCCAAATTACGAAGAATCATCTGGCCTGATCTGATCTGATCTAGGGACATGACATAATAACCGGGGCTGGTGAAATACTAGCATACACCTCAGGAATTGCATCCGGGAGACGCTTAGAATTAAATGCTCATTGGGATTACCGATTTGAATGACCTTAGAGTAAAAATCGAAATGAAGGGGTAAACCAAGCCCAATTAACAGACAGTATTGTCGCAGAGTGATGACTGGTGTCATCCCAGTGGAAGATTACCTCCTCGAGGGCATTTTTCATAATTATGATAGTGCCGGCATGCATTTTCACGGGTTAATGATCGCTCAAGCTTGTTGCTATTTTTCATTATCTCTCTCTCTCTCTCTCCCCTCAGCCTACAACTGCTGACAGTTACCTCACTGACTGTTTTCCTTATTTAGTCAGATTCTGGAGAGAGAGAGAGAGAGAGAGAGAGAGAGAGAGAGAGATCACCCGAGACGTCGTGAATAAAATTCTCAAGGTAACATGAAAAGGAAATAAGAAAAAAAAGACAAATTAACCTCCATGAAATTTACGTTAACGCTTTAAAAGGCCAGTTTAAGTCTGAAGCAGTTTCGCAAAGAAACAAGTAACAAATGCGCCGAAGTTTCTTCGGCGCAATCG
>JANJGK010000037.1:28439417-28481917 GCA_039081455.1 Macrobrachium rosenbergii | reverse complement strand
CAGTGATAAAACTTTCCTAATGGCCAACCCTTTCCGGTCCGAACTCCAATTCCACTTGAGGGCTAGTACTAAACACGGCGAAACAGTGATTCATCTACATTGTTTCGCCGTGTTTAGTACTAGCCCCTGGGGGGGTCAAATGCATTTCGCCTTGTTTAGGTGCTAGCCCCTGGGGAGACCAAATGCATTACGCCTTGTTTAGTACTAGCCCCTGGGGGATCAAATGTCTGGTACCGAAGTGTTCATGTCTAGAACAGCGAACCCGATTATTCCCATGTAAAGAATATAACGAACCCAATAATCTTCTTGTAAAGAATAGCGAACCCTGCCGCGAGTGGGTTCGCTAATCTTGACTAATCCTACCCTTCTTATCGTGCACACCTAAGGTCATACTTGCATAAAAGAACTGTACTGTAACAGAGTATGACTAAATCAACAATGAATGGAATATAAAGATAAATGTAAATTAATGAAGACCAACTGGCACATTACATTCATGTTAACAAATCAATCTTCCAGTCCTGAAAGCAGGATATGTAACTGAAGAGAAAAAAAAAATCAAGAGAAAATCAGAATGGCGTCACCAAGAACTTGATATACGCGCGAATCACTCAGCAACTCTAATGTCTACCAATAAAAACGGGGATAATACCAGACATTTCCTTTGTTGATGATTCAATAACCGAAGCAATTACTTCCAAAATTGTCTTTCAATGGCAATGAAATTACAAGCCAACAGCAATTAAGAGACTCAAACAGGTCCTGAGTGTCCGCAGATGGTACACTAATTACCACACACTACCCACTTCCTGGCCTGCCCGCTCAGAGCTAAAACGCCAATAGCTCGCTCGGAACCAGTTGCCAAACGGTGACCGAACTGGCGCTATTAACTACCCCCATTTCGGAAACTAATTAACCTGAAACCCCAGGAAGGCAATTGAATGCCAAAGCAAATAACTTTCCGAACACGCGGAAGGCATAGAAATGAAAGATGGCCGAATCAAGGGCAGAAGCCCTTTGCTCGCCAAAAACCTTCTTCGATTCTTGGAACTGTTGGTGGCACTGCCCGACGTCATGGCTGCCAATACGTCGCTTGCTTGAATTTTTACAAGCACACAGGCACAAATTTTTTGAAAATGCCTTCAATTCCTCTTCCTTATCTCAAGTACCTTGAAAAAAGAAAAAAAAAAATTGGAGTGGTGCCCATTTCAACAAGTAAAAAATTTGCCGAATTTTCTTCTGCGCAATCGAGTTTTCTGTACTGTTTATAATGCTGTATGAAATTCGCGCCCGCGGCCCATGAAACCTTTCAGCCACGGCCCGGTGGTGACCTGTGTTGTTGACACCTACAGCAACGCCAGATGCACGACCATGGCTAACTTAACCTTGGATAACATTAAAAAAACTACTGAGGCTAGAGGGCTGCAATTTGGTACGTTTGATGACTGGAGGGTGGATGAACAACATACCAATTTGCAGCCTTCTAGCCTCAGTAGATTTTAAGATCTGAGGGCGAACAGAAAAAAAAGCTAAAAAGCTAAAAATCAACTAACATAAAGAAATGAACACTCTTTACACAAACAACCACCCATTCCCCTTGTCCCCGCCGTGAAGACGGCGTCCACGGGCATCTGCCCTCACCTTCTGAAACCCAGTTCCAGACGCCACGGGACTGGACAGCATCTGGATTCCATAGCAGTGAGGTGGCCCAGAGCGCATCCTGCGGCGGGTGACTCTGTCGCCGCGTTCCTCAGTGATGCGCCAGGTTGGTGGCGGCATATCCCATAAAGCACCAACTCTGCAACAGGTTTATAGCCGCTTGAAAATTAACGTTCGCGATACCGTATTCAAAGTCATGCTTGCCCCATACGAAAGAAGACAGAGAGATGAGAGAGAGAGAGAGAGGAGAGAGAGAGAGAGAGAGAGAGAGAGAGAGAGAGAGACGCCAAGAAGAATGTGGTGGCAACAGAAGGGACAGATAATTGTCACAAGTAACAGAAAAATAAAGGGTAGAAATGTGACGTCAATGACTGAGGAAAACGCGAGAGAAAACAATCATCAGGAAAAAAGGAGGAGGCAAAACACAGACAATAAAAAACGGAGGAGGAGCAGGGAAATTACAATGAGACACTGCGAAGGAAAGAGATACAATGAGTTACGAGGATTGTTACAAAAAAAAAAAAATGACCATCGATTTAAAGGGGATCTAAAAGTGAAAGAAGAGACAATAAGGAAGAGATATAAGATGAGGAAGACGAACTACAAAGGAGGAGGAGGAGGAGGAGGAGGAGGGGATCATCGGGGATGACGGCGGAGGAGGGGGGGAGGAGGAAGGAGGAGAAGAAGAAGAGGAGGAGGAGGAGGTAGCGGTACAGTCCAAGGACGTGAGGAAGGTTAGAAGAGGTAGGGAGGAGGAGGAGGAGGAGAAGGAGGAGGAAGTAGGGAGGAGGAGGAGGAGGAGGATGGAGGAGGAGGAAGCGGTAGGGGAAGAAAAGAAGGAATGGGGGAGGGGAGAATAGGAGCGAGAGCATGAGAAGGGACGCAGAGAGAGAGAGAGAGAGAGAGAGAGAGAGAGAGAGAGGAGAGAGAGAGAGAGAGAGAGAGAGAGAGGGAGGGAGAGGGGGAGGGAGGGAGGGAGGATGCGACGACGTTAAAGGTGGAGATGTAGGAGGACGACGGCGGTGTAGGTGGTGTTGTAGGAGGCGAACTGCGAGAGGAGAGGTGGTTAGCACAAAGAGTACAACTTGCGGACGCACAAAGGGACTGGGCTCATGGCTTTAAAACGGGAGATAGCGCACAACAACACCAACTAGAGAGAAGTCGAAAAGAAAAGGGAACAACAACATGAACAACAACACCGCAAGATAAACGAACGTTACCGGAGGTGATTAATGGGGGGGGGGGGGAACAACGCGTACGCATCATTCAATTAGCAACGGTTAATGATTGATGAAAACGTGATCAATTAGCACGATTAATGAATAACACAATTATGTGACTGTGATAAACGAGGAAGGAACGTGGATATACCTACTGATTCACACAGAATGATATAAGAAATCCCGATCGTCAACAAACGAACGATTAACGAAAAAAATGACACGTCTTCGAACGAACAGAGACGTTGGGGGATTAATGATTAATGATTACTGAAATCCAGAACCCAATTAATTACAGTGACGAACTGAGGACAAAAATAAATCTGACACGCGTTGCGAATACGTACCTATACTTTAATTAAGGGTCGGTAATCGGGGGAAAATTACTTTTAATGAAAGAAAATATATGAAACAAGCAAGCTATATGATTCATAACAAATAAATGGGGGGAAAAGTTATGGAAAATAACTAGAGACCCTTTCGAAGTGGGAGAAAATAAAAGTAACCAAGATCAAACAAAATCAGAGGACGAACAAACCACAAAAGGAGAGGAGAAGAAAGAGTGAGACAGAGAAGAAAAAATATAGGAAAAACTAACCTTAAAAAACAACATGCTTCAAATAAAACGGAAGCCAAAATTCCCAGGGGGAATTATGGGAGATTTATGACTTAGGTAAAGAGTCGAGAAGCAACAGGTCTGAAGACCCTCATTTCAGAGCTTTCGCATCAGGAAGGAAATTTCGGGGTCGAGACTCATCATATGAGCTGTTCCGTCGCCGATGGCCAGAAAAGAACTGACAACAAAATAAACAAGTACAAAATGCGTCGAAGTTTCTTCGGCGCAGTCCAGTTTTCTGCACAGTTGCTACAGCGTATAATCGAGGCCACCGAAAATGGCTCAATCTTTCCTACATCGATGCCAGAAGCACGATTATGGCTAAATTTAACCTTCAATAAAATATAAAATTACTCAGGCTACAGGGCTGCAATTTGGCATGTTTGATGATTGGAGGGTAGATGATCAACATACCAATTTGCAGCCCTCTAGCCTCAGTAGCTTTTAAGATCTGAGGGCGGACAGAAAAAGTGTGGACTGGCACACAAAGCCGGCACATTAGTTTTCTTTTACAGAAAACTAAAACTCGCTTTTAAACCAGAAACTAAGAACGACGAAAACACGATTAAATAAAGACAGAAAAAGAAAAAGTAACTCAAGAGGATTTTCCAAGACCAAACATCTTGAATGCCTCACATTTCCGGTGCGTTCCCCAACAAAATAAGGTTTGAGATGTTATTCTACAGGACTGGAACCACGCAAAAATCCTATTGTTTCTGTTCTGGAAATGGTAAATTCAACAAATGAATTTACATCACTAGCAATTGCAAATGCTATTCCATGCCTTCTATATGAAAGGGCGTGTTATGACCATAACAGCAAACGTCCATCTTTTTATTACCCCACCTTTGTCCCTTTTCTTTCAAGCTTACTCATTAGAAATATTAATTCATACCCTCCTCCATATTGTTACTGGAACATGGTGAATTCTGTCAAATGTCCATGATTCTGGTTTATCTATAATAATCAAATCTTGTTTACCCTCCCCCCGGTGAAAGAGAAGACATGACACAGCCATCCACCCCTACAAACCGGCTTGTCCGCCCCTGGTGGGCGCGGGGTACATAGGGGAATGGGAGGGTAGGGGAGACATCCATCCTCCTCCTGCAAACCTGTTTGTCCGCCCCGGGTGGGGGGCGGGGTAGGTCAGGTATCGGGAGGGTAGGGGAGACAGCAGCGCCGGGTTCCAGCGGGGGTAGCGCGCGCCAGCAAACTCGTCCTTATATAAAAGACAGTTTTCCACTATGTCGATGCACAAGGTGAACAGAATGATATAATAAGAGCCTTCGACGTTTTCACTGATCGATCTGTAAACTTCAACCCTTTTGATGCTGTCATCTTGCAGGCAGACCTGTACCTTACAGTCCTGTGACAGACTGGTTGCAGATAACTGCTTGGGTGCGTAAACACGTACATAAAAATACGCAAAGTATTTTTTGTTCTCCACGATTATTCTCGCTAGCTATTGATATTTATTAGGATCACAGACGTAATTCTGTCACCATATTCTTAATGTTTGTTTATTTTCATGTACAGGCTCAATGTGGTTGTATGCAGGCGCAAGACGGCGTACGTTTTCACTGACTGAATACAGAATTAAGGCCAAGCACTGGGACCAATGAGGTTATCCAGCGCTGAAACGGAAACTGACAGTAAAAGGCCTGAAAGGTGTAACAGGAGGAAAACCTCAAAGCAGTTGCACTATGAATCAATTACTAGGAGAGGGTGGGAAGTAAAATGGAAGAGAAATGAAAGGAGGTACAGTAAGAGGAACGAAAGGGGTTGCAGCCACGGGCCTGAGGAAGGCACGCTGCAGAGAACCTCAAGTAACGCCTACAGCGCACCGCATGAGGTGCACTGACGGCACTAACCCCCCCCCCCCTACGGAGGGGGTGACCAGGCCCCGAAGAGGGCTTTCGTAGAACTGATATTCATAGGAACGAATGAATATTACATTTAGCGCTAAAAGCTCGGACATTTAAGGCAGATACCACCCGAGCACTTTAGGGAATGCCGGCCGAAATTTGTTGTGAAGAGAGGAGAGAACATTTCCCTGCGTCTCTTTCTTTTATTGCTTTGTGATGGCGCTGCATGTTAAATGCAAAGTAGTGTGTATTAGTGGAAATGGTTATGAAGGGATGTTTGTTAAAATGGCATAGTTCATTTGCATCGCAGTGTTAATGACTTGGAGCCATTTTTCCCTGTTCGAGTACAGAAACTCACCAAACAGATCAAAACAGCTAGTAAATCTGGTATTATGAAAATGAAACATTTTTTTTTAATCATTCCCGAATGTCTTGAAGGAAATGGTAAGGAAATCGTACACAACACCGGAATCTTATCCTTGAAAGGACTCATGACATGCGGTCATACATACAAAGGCCCATTCAATGGAAAACCGCAGGAATTGACCTCATTTTGCGCAGGAAGCTAACTGCGGCTCTCGATACATGAAAAGGTTAGTTTAAAAAAAAATTAAAAAAAGATAAACTTTTCAAATACGACCAAAACAATTCTGATTATGAACAAGACGAGAAGTAAAAGCATCGAAAAAAAAAATTCTAAATGCCTCGTCACATGAAAACAACAATGTTACATAAGCCACGGAGGGAGAGGGCGAGGGAGGGGTTAGAGGGGGAGGGGTTATAGGGGGGAGGGGGGAGTTGTTAGAGGCATTTAAAGAATAAACTCTCCTCGAGTTGAAAGGCATTTGCGGAAGAACACGAAGAATAAGAAAACTTAAAATATGATAAGAAAAAAAATAGGACACACCGACTTGAATGAGCGCGCGCGAGTATAAAAGGAGAGAGAGAGAGAGAGAGAGAGAGAGAGAGAGAGAGAGAGAGAGAGAGAGAGAGAGAGAGAGAGAGAGAGAGAGAGGAGGGAAGTGGGGTGGGGGGTGGGGGGGGGGGCAAGAAGGCTTCATCGAGAGTATGAACTAGTAGCAGGGAATCCTGGAAGCAGGCTGGGCCGCCCGTGAAGGGAAGGAGAAAAGGTTTGTTAAAAGAACTATAAGATGGAAGATGGGCTGTATGGCTGAAAAGAATGGGCCGCCTGAGAATTAAAGCTGCCCCGGCTAACACATCTCGGAAATGCTCCAAATGGAGGCCGAACTCGTTGCGTGTAATCATAAAAAGTGGAGTATACAACTTATCGTCGGTGGAACACCCTCTTCTTCTCATTCTTTTTCTTCTTCAAAATTTCATTTGGTTGGAAAATTTCGATTTTCCTTTAACTGAACTGAACTGAATATAGAATTATTGTTCTTCTTCTTCTTCTTCAAACTTTGATTTGGTCGGAAAATTTCGATTTTCCTCTAACTGAATTGAATTGGATATAGAATTCTTCTTCTTCTTCTTCTTCAAAATTTGATTTGATTGGAAAATTTCTATTTTCCTTTAATTGAATTGAACTGAATATAGAATTATTGTTCTTCTTCTTCTTCTTCAAACTTTGATTTGGTCGGAAAAATTTTGATTTTCCTTTAACTGAATTGAATTGGATATAGAATTCTTCTTCGTCTTCTTCTTCGAACTTTGATTTGGTCAGAAAATTTTGATTTTCCTTTAACTGAATTGAATTGAATATAGAATTCTTCTTCTTCTTCAAACTTTGCTTTGGTTGGAAAACTTCGATTTTCCTTTAACTGAATTGAATATAGAATTGAGGCCAAAGGCCAAGCACTGGGACCTACGAGGTCATTCAGCGCTGAAACGGAAATTGACAGTAAAAAGGTTTGAAAGGTGTAACAGGAGGAAAACCTCGCAGTAGCACTATGAATCAACTGTTAGAAGCGGGTGGAAAGTAAGATGGAAGAAAGAGAACACGAAAGGTGGTACAGTAAAAGGAACGAAAGGGGTACCAGCTTTAACTCGATTTACAATGACTGAGAAGGGGTTTGTCCATCCGTCAATTTTTGTGAACATGAATAAGGAACCTTCAAGTACTGAATGTTAGCTAAGTGCATCACAAAATCTCTTCTCTTTCGCATAAATGGTAGTTTGCTTATAATCATCAGATATAAAGTAAAGATAATCACTGGAATGTGTGCCTTTGAATGTCCGAAATCAATGAGCAGCTAAATGCTCCCATCTTCAAGTAAATAGTAACGCGGGCACTGATACCTTTGAAATAAAATATACAAATATATTCATTACGTCAAAACCACTTTTCCCCCTTAACTATTTCATATAACAGTTACACGAATTCTCTTGACTGACGCTCCCGTCTTCTTCGTCGAAACTCACAATGATCTTCCCCTGTCAAGCTTTCTGATATCAATTTTACTCTGTCTAAACATTCCCCCACGACGTCGTGCTCACTGCCCAAGGTGTTGAGGGCACCTTCGTCCCCTCAGAAGAACAGAATGGTGGTTTTCGTTTCCTTTCAAACCAGTGGCCATAAGAGCTGAGGTCATCGGCACGCAAGCTAAGGCAAGGTCTGTGGGGACCGGTATTCACCATGGGTTTTTCTTTCGTCGACTGCTGTTGTCTTATATAATAGTTAAATCAAGTACACAACAACTGTAATTGTAAACTGATTACCTGCTAATGTACATACGGGCAATTACCTGCCAACTGTCAATCTACATAAACAGGTATTATCTACCAACTATACATGCCATCTGGCCCCCTGCCAACTGCTAATGTACATAAACGGCAATTACTGCCAACTGCACATACCAACTACCTCCCTGCCAACTGCCAATGTACATAAACGACAATTACCTGCTAACCGTA
The DNA here is from genome assembly GCA_039081455.1 of Macrobrachium rosenbergii. Classification (NCBI taxonomy): domain Eukaryota; kingdom Metazoa; phylum Arthropoda; class Malacostraca; order Decapoda; family Palaemonidae; genus Macrobrachium; species Macrobrachium rosenbergii. The sequence goes on along the minus strand of JANJGK010000037.1, from coordinate 28,473,683 downwards.
CATGCCATCTGCCCCCTGCCAACTGCCAATGTACATAAGCGGCAATTACCTGCCAACTGCACATAACAACTGCCACCCTGCCAATGTATACAAACGGCAATTACCTGTCAATTGCAAATACAGTATAACCTGCAGATTTGAAACTGTGCATATAAGGCGAATACATGCGAACTGTGTATATTTATACAATAATCTCCAAACTGTGCATATTATACAATAATCTGCCAACTATGTATATTAAACAACAATCCGCCAACTGTGCATATTATGCAATAATCTGCCAACTGTGCATATTATACAATAATCTGCCAACTGTGTATATTATACAATAATCTGCCAACTGTAATAATCTGCCAACTTTGCATATCATACAATAATCTGCCAACTGTGTATATTAAACAATAATCTGCCAACTGTGTATATTAAACAATAATCTGCCAACTGTGTATATTATACAATAATCTGCCAACTGTGTATATTATACAATAATCTGCCAACTGTGCATATTATACAATAATCTGCCAACTGTGTATATTATACAATAATCTGCCAACTGTGTATATTTTATACAATAATCTGCCAACTGTATTTGTAACGTTATCTGTCAACTGTACAAATAACGCTAATCAACTGTAAATATACAGAGATTATCTGCCACCTCTACATTTAACCTTATGGCATGTCTAATGTAGTGTACATGTCAAGTCATCTTCACCCAACTATTACAAAAAATACCGTTTTCTGCCAACTGAAAATTCAACGCGATTACCTGTCGACTGTACAAACATCACGATTAACGTCAGAGACACGAAATTTCTTGAAGAAAAAGGAAAGGAGATCTAGGTCAGGCTGTCCCTTGAGAACCCCATCGATGGTTCGAGTGTCACTCCAACGACTCTTCAAGTGTCGGCGGAATGATACAGATCGCCCATTCGAGTCGACTCGAACGCAGGGCCAGAGTGTTGCTCCCACGGGAGAGGAGCCTATGCAAGCTCGCCCGAGGGTGCGCAGATTTCTCCTCGCTCACTATCAACAAGTAATGGACGGCGTTACGTCATGAAGACAGTAACGATTATTGGACTGAATGGAATACAGAATTTAGGCCAAAGGCCAATCGCTGGGACCTACGAGGTCGTCCAGCGCTGAAACGGAAATTGACAGTAAAAGGATTGAAAAGTGTGTCACAAGGAAAACCTCGCAGTTGCACTATAAATCGATTGTTAGGAGAGGGTGGAGAGTAAGATGGAAGAAAGAGAATGTGAATGGAGGTACAGGAAAAGGAACGAAAGGTGCTGATTATCAATGTCTTTACTAATTCACCTGCTAAGACTTCAATGGGGCTGACCCAAAATATTCATTCTTCAATGCGAATTGCACCAAATCGAAGTTAAAGAAGTTAGACAGATAAGTGGAGGGAAAAACCTTGGGAAGTGTTAAGAATTAAAAGGAAGAAAGGTATACAGCTGATGCTGAGGGGACGCTGGAAAGAGCCGCTGGAAAAAGCTTCTGGTAACGTCCAGTGGGCAAGCAGGGAACACTGAAAATAGTATATCTACGAGCGGACCTACCCACTTATCGGCACCTAATGGCGGAGCCAAGAATGCTGGGAGGGAATAACAGAAATATTAAAACTGGTAAACTTTTAAGCGTGACCTAAATATTCGAGGTCTTGGGAAAAATATCTTTGACCTTCACCCTTAAACTTTTAAGCGTGACCTAAATACTCGAGGCCTTGGGAAAAATATATCTGACCTTCACTACACACACAAAACAAAGCCACTACAACACCTTCTAAAAACATAACAAACATCTCACACGTCTCGAACTCTCGCCCTACCCGCGCAACAACTTCTCGCTGCTGGGAAGAAAGGGCGTTGGGTTGGATATGATACATGAAACATACGCTATCGGGGTCTAAGCGATGTCAGGCAGGGCAGCCGATCGAGACTACAGGTCTACCCCAAAGCCAAATCAAAAGTCCTTCAAAAGAAGGCATCGTGCTTACCCCATACAAAAATGGGAAAAATGCACGTTAAAAAAAGAAGAAGAAGACTCTCAAACTTTTAAGTATGACCTAAATATTCGAGGTCTTGGGAAAAATATCTTTGACCTTCACTCTCAAACTTTTAAGCGTGACCTAAATATTCGAGGTCTTGGGAAAAATATCTTTGACCTTCACCCTCAAACTTTTAAGCGTGACCTAAATATTCGAGGTCTTGGGAAAAATATCTTTGACCTTCACCCCCAAACTTTTAAGCGTGACCTAAATATTCGAGGTCTTGGGAAAAATATCTTTGACCTTCACCCTCAAACTTTTAAGCGTGACCTACATATTCGAGGTCTTGGGAAAAATACTTTTGACCTTCACCCTTAAACTTCTAAGTGTGACCTAAATATTCGAGGCCTTGGGAAAAATATCTTTGACCTTCACCCTTAAACTTTTAAGTATAACCTAAATATTCGAGGCCTTGGGAAAAATATCTTTGACCTTCACCCTCAAACCTTTAAGTATGACCTAAATATTCGAGGCCTTAGGAAAAATATCTCTGACCTTCACCTACAAACCTTTAAGTGTGACCTTAATATTCGAGCCCTGGGGAAAAATACCTTTGACCTTCACCCTCAAACTTTTAAGTGTGACCTAAATATTCGAGGCCTGGGGAAAAATACCTTTGACCTTCACCCTCAGCCTTTTAAAGTATGACCTAAATATTCGAGCCCTTGGGTAATACTTTGTTCACCACTATCGGCTCCTGTTCCAAGGCTACTGAGAACACTGAACATCCAGTGACTCAAGACATGTATGGAAAAAAAAGTTTCTAAATAAAAACTAACGTTTCTTTTACCTAAATGAATAATAGTTATTTTTATTCGATTAAAAGGCAACATATTTTCATTAAGAAAACTAGTGGCTAACGATTGTTGAACATTAAGCGATTGTAGTGCCTCGTGACCACAGCCAATAAGATAGCTCGATGGGCAAAAGTCACTGTATATCGCTGCTTCTAATCCAGGCAGCAGCGGTTCGAATCCCAATGTTGACGAAGCACTTATCAATTACAATTCCCCTCGGGTGCAAGTTATTCCCGAGGGAATAGTGAATTTGATATATATATATATATATATATATATATATATATATATATATATATATATATATATATAAATGATTGGCTATCCGGCTCATTTCATAAAGAAAACGTCATACAGCATCCCCAACATTATCTTTAGCGATCCCCTCCTCTCTTTCTCTTTCTCTTTCTCTCTCTCTCTCTCTCTCTCTCTCTCTCTCTCTCTCTCTCTCTCATCGCATTTTCTGCGGAACCGCCTCCTCGATTTTTCTCCTTCCACCGAGCGTTCCGCGTTTTCGCCAGTTCCGGTCCCGTCTTCCCGAGTTCCTGCCTCGTCCTTGTTTACCGTCTTTCGTTCCTTCGGCATTTTTGTCTCTCTCTCTCTCTCTTCTCCTCCTCCTCCTCCTCCTCCTCCTTTCCCGAAATCCTTTCGACCTTCCCTTTCTCCCCGAACACAAAAGAAACGAAACCTCTTTTTGTTCCTCTCCCATTGATTTGGATTCGACTACGTATCGGCTCTACCCTTTAAATGGGCATTCAGCTGAGCAAGGAACCTGGAGCCTTTTACATATCACCACAGGGTGGGGGTTGGGGTTTGGGGCGAGGGGGAGGGTCCTCAGTGGGTCATGGGGGGAAGGGGGACTAGGGGAAGAGGGAAGGAAGGAAGGAAGGAACGGACGAGGAGGAAGCGATAAGGAGACAGACGAGAAAAAAAAAAAAAAAAAAACACGGCACTGGGGAACGAGAGAAGGAACGGTAGTATAATAATAAAGAAGTTGTTAATGTTTAGAAAAAGCCACGATGACGATTGCCAATGTTTAGAAAAAGCCACGATGACGATTGCCAGTGTTTAGAAAAAGCCACGATGACGATTGCCAATGTTTAGAAAAAAACACGATGACGATTGCCAATGTTTAGAAAAAGCCACGATGACGATTGCCAGTGTTTAGAAAAAGCCACGATGACGATTGCCAATGTTTAGAAAAAGCCACGATGACGATTGCCAATGTTTAGAAAAAGCCACGATGACGATTGCCAATGTTTAGAAAAAGCCACGATGACGATTGCCAGTGTTTAGAAAAAGCCACGATGACGATTGCCAATGTTTAGAAAAAGCCACGATGACGATTGCCAGTGTTTAGAAAAAGCCACGATGACGATTGCCAATGTTTAGAAAAAGCCACGATGACGATTGCCAACGTTTAGAAAAAGCCACGATGACGACTGCCAGTGTTTAGAAAAGGCCACAATAATGACTGCCAATGTTTAGAAAAAGCCACGATGACGATTGCCAACGTTTAGAAAAAGCCACGATGACGACTGCCAGTGTTTAGAAAAGGCCACAATAATGACTGCCAATGTTTAGAAAAAGCCACGATGACGATTGCCAACGTTTAGAAAAAGCCACGATGACGACTGCCAGTGTTTAGAAAAGGCCACAATAATGACTGCCAATGTTTAGAAAAAGCCACGATGACGATTGCCAACGTTTAGAAAAAGCCACGATGACGACTGCCAGTGTTTAGAAAAGGCCACAATAATGACTGCCAATGTTTAGAAAAAGCCACGATGACGATTGCCAACGTTTAGAAAAAGCCACGATGACGATTGCCAACGTTTAGAAAAAGCCACGATGACGATTGCCAACGTTTAGAAAAAGCCACGATGACGATTGCCAATGTTTAGAAAAAGCCACGATGACGATTGCCAATGTTTAGAAAAAGCCACGATGACGATTGCCAGTGTTTAGAAAAAGCCACGATGACGATTGCCAATGTTTAGAAAAAGCCACGATGACGATTGCCAGTGTTTAGAAAAAGCCACGATGACGATTGCCAATGTTTAGAAAAAGCCACGATGACGATTGCCAACGTTTAGAAAAAGCCACGATGACGACTGCCAGTGTTTAGAAAAGGCCACAATAATGACTGCCAATGTTTAGAAAAAGCCACGATGACGATTGCCAACGTTTAGAAAAAGCCACGATGACGACTGCCAGTGTTTAGAAAAGGCCACAATAATGACTGCCAATGTTTAGAAAAAGCCACGATGACGATTGCCAACGTTTAGAAAAAGCCACGATGACGACTGCCAGTGTTTAGAAAAGGCCACAATAATGACTGCCAATGTTTAGAAAAAGCCACGATGACGATTGCCAACGTTTAGAAAAAGCCACGATGACGACTGCCAGTGTTTAGAAAAGGCCACAATAATGACTGCCAATGTTTAGAAAAAGCCACGATGACGATTGCCAACGTTTAGAAAAGGCCACGATGACGACTGCCATGAAAAATATACTGAAAATAAATAAAAATGAAAATTTTCGAAAGCAGATAACTCGGATCGACTGGAACAAGGAAGTACTGCATAAGACAAAAAGGAATAACAGACGAGAACGAAGGTTATGAAAGTGACAGAAACTGGAAGATATGGAAGGAAGGAAAGACGAGAAAAGGAAAATAAAATGAAGCAAAGAAGTGAAAATATGAAGGTGAGGCGAGAAATGGGCCACCGGTGGACCCACCTCACCTTGGCGCTGACAACTAAATTTATGGAAGCGGAAGTCAGACCGGATGCGGCGAGAAAACAGGTAAAATTGGAGAGAGAGAGAGAGAGAGAGAGAGAGAGAGAGAGAGAGAGAGAGAGAGAGAATCAATTGCATCATATGTAAATTATAGGAAGCAACCAGAAAACAGGTAAATCTATACATTGTTAAATAGTTAAGCGCTTTTCTGTCCTTTCCTCATTCAACTCAACAAGACTGAGAGAACGAATTATATTCATTTCAGAGACAAAAAAAAAAAAAAAGAAGATCACTCAAAATGCAAAAAATAAAAAAGGAAACATTATAGAAAACTAAAACTCTATGGACTTTCCACAGAGAAATCAAAATTCCGACGTCGAAACTTGAAGCCAATTTCTTAGGCGAAAAAAAAATGTGATCTGAAGACAGCCAAACCTTCGGTCCCGGCCTCAGGCGCCACACGCGCCCCCCCCCCCCCCCCCCAAAACACGCCCCCCCCCTCCTCAACCGCTGACCGAAAATATACCCAAATTTCAACTCCAATGTACACCTTTTCCTTCCTATCCTTCCTTCGCCAAGCAAAGTAATAAAATTTGTCTCGGTACAAATTTTATTTTTTCCAAAAAAAAAAAAAAAAAAAAAAAAAAAAAAAAAAAAAAAATACTGTTCCCTTGATGAAAATGCAAATTCCTCAAACATCTAAGTAATCAAATTCCTTGGCTGGTTTTTTTCATAAAGTAAAAAGTGAGCTCGACCCGTCAACACTTAACTTTCAGATTTGTATGTATATGTACAGTATATATATGTTATATATAAGTATATCAGTATATCTATTTATAAGTATATAATATATATATATGTATGTATGTACGTACATATATGCATACACATATATACACACTCATACAATGTATATATATATATATATATATATATATATATATATATATATATATATATATATATATATATATATATATATATATATTTGTGTGTGTGCAGCTCTCTTACTTCTTAAATTCATAAAAAAACAATTTGCGGCAAATCCATTAGACTGAAAATGTTTCCTCTCTGCTTCTACCAATCTTACATGAAACTAGACAATAAAACCATATTTCCACATAATTTTATAATATGATAAAATAAAAATCATACCTCATACCCGGAAGAATCGCAGTTCATATCAGTACGTACCTGAAACAAGAAAAAAAAAAGAAAGCAATCAGTAAGACGTAACATTCACTAACATAACATTTTCTATATATTTTGCATATCGTAGCTTTGAGGAAATTACACAGAGCAGTCAATTCAGTTACTAAGTCAGCTTTTAATGAGACTTGCTTAAAAGAGGGTCTCCTAAATAATAATAATAATAATAATAATAATAATAATAATAATAATAATAATAATAATAATAATAATAATAATTATTATTATTATTATTATTATTATTATAAAAATATAAAATAAAAAAAAATAATAATATAAAAAATAAAAATATTAATAATAATAATAACAATAAACTAATTATAAAAATAATGAATAAAAAAAATAATAATATTTATAATTGGAATAAAACTGTGTGAGAACCACTTCGAGCCTTGACATATCATGCTCTCAAGAAGCTGATAACTGTAAAACCTCCTTATAACAAACTAAAAAAAAAAAAAATAAAAAAAATGTGGGGAAAAAATAACGGTGGCGAAACTCCTTCCATTTCGGGAAGAATAAAATTCAGAAAGTTTCGGGAGGCCCGTCCCTAAAATAGACCACCCTACGGCGCTAAAGGTAATCTACGGATTTGCATTTTATTACGGAGAAATATATCCAGCTCTTCCAAATCAACGAAAAACACAACTTTGGAGCAGATCAAATAAGTTGCATATGAAATGCGCCGGAGCAAATTAAATACCTTTTCATTGAGATGCGGTCCGACAAAATCAAATCATTTACCTCTAACTGCGCTGGAACAAATCAAAACATTTTGTGCCGACATTAATCGGACAAATTAGTTATTTTCGACTAATTAGTTATTTTCCATTGATCAGCGAATTAATTATTTTCCATCGAGAAGCGGTCCGACAAAATCAAATCATTTACCTCTAACTGCTCTGGAACAAATCAAAATATTTAGTGCCGAAATTAATCGGACAAACTAGTTATTTTCGACTAATTAGTTATTTTCTATTGATCAGCGAACGAATTAATTATTTTCCATTGAGAAGCGGTCCAACAAAATCAAATCATTTACCTCTAACTGCGCTGGAACAAATCAAAACATTTTGTGCCGAAATTAATCGGACAAATTAGTTATTTTCGACAAATTAGTTATTTTCTACTGATTAGCGAATAAATTAATTATTTTCCACTGAAAAATGTTCGAACAAATCAAACACTTTGTGCCGAAACGAGATCGGACAAATAAGTTATTTTCGACTAACTAGTTATTTTCTATTGATCAGCGAACGAATTAATTATTTTCCATTGAAAAGTGCTAGAACAAATCAATTGATTTAAAAACAAATGAACAAATCAAACATTTTATGCCGAAATGCCATCGGACAAATTTATTTACTATTGATTAACGAACAAATGAATTATTTTCTATTGACTAGCGAAGAAAATTATTTTCTACTGATTAGCAAACAAATTAATTATTTTCCATTGGTTAGCGAACAAGTTAATTATTTGCTATTGACCAGTGAACAAATTAATTATTTTCTATTGATTAACGAAAAAAATTATTTTTTATTGATTAGTGAACAAACTAATTATTTTCGATTGACTAGCGGGGAAAATTATTTTCTATTGATTAGCGAACAAATTAATTATTTTATATTGATTAGCGAACAAATTAATTATTTTATATTGATTAGCGAACAAATTAATTATTTTCTGTTGATTCGCGAACAAATTAATTATCTTCTATTGATTAGCGAACAAATTAATTATTTTCCATTGAAAAGCACTCGAACAAACTATATCATTTTTAAATCTAAATGCGTTGGAACAAATCGAAAGTTTTATATTGAAAACTCGAAAACAAGCTGAATAAATTAACACTTCTATGCGTTGGAAATCAAGTAATTGACACTGCAATGAGTTTAAAAAATTAAAATATTTTGCAATGCAATGCGCTCCAACATTTCGGAGAAAAATTCACTGGTACTGCAATCATCTCGAGCAAACACACCATATTTAAATGTATTAGAACAAATTGTATATATACATTTTGTAACATGTATAATGCATTTAAATGCATACAATGGCTGCAAATGTACTCGAACAATTAACTAGTTGTACTTAGCTGTACTATAAAAATTGCAATGCTCTCATTATGAAGGCATTCCAATAATTTGCATTCAAATGTGCTCAAGGACAACCTTTCTCCAACCCAACAGAACTTGTACCATAACGTTTCTGAACAATCTGGTACACTTAATATACTCGGACATAAATCATTCCAACTTAAATGCATAGAAGGAAATAAACTAGAGATTCTTATGGCTATAAAGAAACAATCTGGCTTTTAATTAGTTCAACATTCACTTCGTCTTCAAGTTTTACTAACATTCGCATGAATGTACAAAAAGCATATAGATGACGATACACGCAAATTAACATGTTAATTTGCGTGTATTTGGTGGCATTAAAAAGAAAAAAACTCTTGCACGAGAATAAAAGTAACTGCTATTAATACGATTTCTCGTAAAACTATGTTCATTTTTGTTATGGACTATTTTCTACATAAAATAACTCTCTCTCTCTCTCTCTCTCTCTCTCTCTGTTAAATCTACACAAATAACTATGAATTACAATGAGTCATTTTGTTACAAAATAGTTTGTACATAAAATATTCTACGCAAATAACTAAGAACTTCAATGAGTCGACGGGTTTACTTTTGTTAGCCAGCATATTTCAGAGAACACCAATAACAGCCCGTCGAACATATCTGGCGGTGGAACCCCTGATTTTACTAATTATTTATTTATTTTTTATTTTATTTTATTTTTTGCCGATAAATGTTTCCATCTTTCTCAACTTCTTTCATTTTCATCAGTTTGCCTAAATATTATTAATGATACTACTGCCATTACTAATACAAGTAGTATGGAGATTTTTTAAAATTATGCACATACATAAATCCATATATATATATATATATATATATATATATATATATATATATATATATAATGTATATATAATATTATACACACATACACACACAATATGAACAAACAATCTGTCCGCCCTGATACCATGAATCAGCAGACGAAGCTACTTCTTATTCCACAGTGACCCAGGGATTTCTTCCCAAATCTGCATACCAATCCCCCTCCGGATAGGAAAGAGAGAGAGAGAGAGAGAGAGAGAGAGAGAGAGAGAGAGAGAGAGAGAGAGAGAGAGAGAGAGAGAGAGAGAAAAAAACCCTTGTACAGATATATATGACCGACCAGATATCCTGGAATGGGAGACGATACGACTCGCATATGGGCTAGCCTCTCCGCCCCCCAAGGGACTGTTTCGCCTCCTACAACAGTCAGTGAATATAATTCTACGGACGGGACATTCTCCGGAGCCGAGGGCTGCCATCACGAACGCAATTCCGCCATGACAGCGTTCTGCGATGATGGTGGCATGAGAGTCGTTCAGAGTATAGACAACCGATCTATGCATGAGTGGCTTATTTTTTTTTTTTTTTTTTTAGCTGGTCCGCTGGTATGGTCCCTAGCGTCGTGACATGCCGCGAGTTCGCGCCTCCCCCAAAGGCGATGAAAAATCACTGGCTCTGTATCATGATCAGTTACTGTCGCAGTGCGGGGTCTGCTGCGGAGGAAGGTTGAAACCAACATTCTTTGGAAGCTTGGATTTCAAGTCAGTGGCCCCTTTGGTGTGCTTGTTCCGTGTGAATAGGTTTCATCTACTGAAATAATAATAATAATAATAATAATAATAATAATAATAATAATAAAAATAATATTCTCTGGAAGCTTGAATTTCAAGTCAGTGACCCCTTTGGTGTGCTTGTTCCATGAGAATAGGTTTAATCTACTGAAATAATAATAATAATAATAATAATAATAATAATAATAATTAATGCTGTGCGTTCTCCCCGTACCGAGAAAATTCGTTTAAGGATGATGGGGGCCTATCCCCTATCCCCCCGTCGCTTTCTCTGAGACGCATAAGAGAGTTTCCCATTATGCCGATTCTCAATAGATACGTCTACAAAATATTCCTCAGAGAGAAAACTCACGGAGGGGAGGGGGGGGGGGAACCTAGGGGTGGAGAGTTTAACCTGCCTTGGCCAATACCCTAATACGGCCATCAATAATTCCGATGCATGCTCACACACAACCGCTCTCTGGACCAAAGGTTTGAAAGTGACGCTGGACGTCTTCGAGGCGGAATCATCCCACAAGTATTTTCTTCTGCAGATAATGCAAGTTACTAAGAAAAAAAAAAAAAAAAAAAAAAAAAAAGCGTAATAAATGCGCCGAAGTTTCTTCGGCGCAATCGAGTTTTCTATACAGCGCTATAATGCTGAATGAGCCGCGGCCTAGGAAACTTTCAGCCACAGCTTGGTGGTGGCCTGTCCTACAGTGTTGACAGACGCACGATCATGGCTAACCTTAAATAAAATCAAAACTAGTGGGGGGTAAAGGGCTGCAATTTGGTATGTTTGATGATTGGAGGGTGGATGATCAACATATTAATTTGCAGCTCTCTAGCCTCTGTAGTTTTTAAGATCTGAGGGAGGACAGAAAAAATGCGGACGGAAAAATAGCCATCTCAACAGTCTTCTTTTACAGACAAATAGCCATCTCAATAGTTTTCTTTTACAAAAAAATTTAAAAAACTGAAACGTTCCCAAAAAGTGAAATGGCCTTGGGTCAAGCCATGAACAGAATCCAACCCCTGTTCTGCGGCAACCAGCATTTCCAAGACCTGTTTCGGACAAGAATTTCCCTCCACCCATTCCGATGGCCTTGACATTGTCCAAATGAACCCGGTGACACTCATGACCTACCCTCTGACCCCCAAGGAAAGATAAACGGCAGACAAAATGATCGCTATTTGTACACAAGCCCCAAAACCTACCCATTAGAGTAAAGAAGAGAAGTCGGAGGGCCATCTTTGGAGACACGAATCAAGAGACAGTTGAGAGAAACGTGACACATCACGACTTGAGGTGACGAGAAAAGAACAAGTGTAAAATGCGCCGAAGTTTCTTCGGCAAAATCGAGCTTTCTGTACAGCCGCTACAGCGTATAATCAAGGCCACCGAAAATAGATTTATCTTTCGGTGGTTTCGGTATTGTGCTGTATGAGCCGCGGCCCATGAAACTTTAACCTCGGCCCGGTGATGGCCTATTCTACATAATTGCCAGAAGCACGATTAAGGCTAACTTTAACCTTAAATAAAATAAAAACTACTGAGGATAGAGGACTGCAATTTAGTTGTTTGATGACAGGAGGGGTGGATGATCAACATACCAATTTACAGCCCTCTAGCCTCAGTAGTTTTGAAGATTAGAGGGCTGACAGAAAAAAGTGCGGACAGAATAAAGTGCGGACGGACAGACAAGGCCGGCACAATAGTTTTCTTTTACAGAAAACTAAAAAGTCAATAAAGGTACCACATACAACCTTGAGAATTCGTTCGTTATCAATAATACTTAGTAATCCTGCCAATCACAACTGGAGTAAGTGAACATTTGCATTCGACTCTCGATCATGATGAAGACTTTGGAATCTACCTCCATCTATCCAATACAAATTTCCCTCTGGACCAATAAAAATAGTTCTCTGCTAAAATGGAATTTCACCCAAAACAAACCAGAGAGGAGTACATTTGTCTATATAACTGGGCAGTTGAATAAAATCTGACCCATGAAGGAAGGTCACGAAGTAATAATATGATTATGCTCTTCGGTCATATATATATATATATATATATATATATATATATATATATATATATATATATATATATATATATATATATATATATATACATATATATATATAATATATATATATATATATATATATATATATATATATATATATATATATATATATATATATATACGTACACAAATACATTTTATATATTATTTATATATACAGTATACATATATATATACATATATATATATATATATATATATATATATATATATATATATATATATATATATATATATGCATATATATACACTGCTCAAAAAAATTTAAGGAGCGCTTTTTTCTATCTTGCCTCCCGATCCCCCACCTACCCCTCCCCCACCCGGGGCGGACAAACAGATTTGCCCGAGGCGGACAAACAAGATCTTATTATCATAGATTCAGAAGTCTAATGTTTCCCTAAGATTCTTCAGCATTCCAAAGAACTATATTTGCAGCGCACAGTTTCCATGGCAAAAAAAAAAAAATAATAATAGTATATACCTATGTTTTATATACTTTAAAATTCTGAATCGAGGTTTGGGCTTCTTCTATCCAGTAAGTAAAATCTCATCTTGAGTATTTCATTTCCAGTAAAAAAAAAAAATTAAAAAAATAAAAAAAAACTCACCCCTACAAGGATTACTTAGCGGCAAGTTGTTCCCAATTGCCTAAAAAAAATCCCATCCAGCTGTAATCTCCAGATCATTTCCGCCCTTTACAGACACTAATAATGCCTTTCCGTTTGAACGGTTCCTTCACAACGGCGGCCCAGTATTTTGTAAGTCGCCACCTTCTCCTCGTTTCAACACTAACTTTAGCATCATCATCAGTTATTGAGTAATTGAAACGAGAAAGACTATGCTAAGCACAATAAAGGCATAAATCCAGAGAGTGACTTTCATTACACAGAGAGAGAGAGAGAGAGAGAGAGAGAGAGAGAGAGAGAGAGAGAGAGAGAGAGAGAGAGAGAGAGAGAGAGAATCTTCTTCATCAGTTACTGAATAATTTAAACGAGAAAGACTGTGCTGAGCACAATAAAAGAATAAATCCAAAGAGTGACCTCCATTACAGAGAGAGAGAGAGAGAGAGAGAGAGAGAGAGAGAGAGAGAGAGAGAGAGAGAGAGAATCTCCTTCATCAGTTATTGAGTAATTTAAACGGGAAAGACTATGCTAAGCACAATAAAGGCATAAATCCAGGGAGTGACTTCCATCAGAGAGAGAGAGAGAGAGAGAGAGAGAGAGAGAGAGAGAGAGAGAGAGAGAGAGAACAGAATTGAATAGAATAAAGACTTTAGGCCAAAGGCCAAGCACTGGGACCTATGAGGTCACTCGCTGGAACGGAAATTGAGAGTTAAGGAGGTCTGAAAGGTGTAACAGGAGGAAAACCTCGCAGTTGCACTAAGAAACAATTGTTAACGTGGGTGGAAAGTCAGATGGAAGAAAGAAAATATGAACGGAGGTACAGTAAGAGGAATGAAAGAGGCTGCAAAGAAACCTAAGTGCACTGACGACACTATCCCCTACGGAGAGAGAGACCTTACAGACCTTACAATTCGTTCGGGTTGCCCCAGGTCCCTCAGAGAGAGAGAGAGAGAGAGAGAGAGAGAGAGAGAGAGAGAGAGAGAGAGAGAGAGAGAGAGAGAGAGAGAGAGCAACTAACAATACACATCGCATCCCTGATCCCACAACTCTTATAAAAAGCGATAAAAATACGTACCAGCCCGAGGAAGGAAAGGCTCGCTTCGGAACCTGACAGGCTCGAAGCCAATTAAACCGTAGAAACACCAAATTAAACGAAAGTTGAATAATTCGGCAAAGTTTCCCAGCAAGCGGGTCAAACTTGGCTCATATAATTCAGTTTACCCTCACTGGAACAAACCTGAGGAAAGGAAGAACAAGTTTCCCCCTACACAGATGGTAATCGGCTCCAATTACGGGTCTTGAAAATGAGGAGAAGACGTCCAGTGACTGTACTGGAAGGTAACAGCAGGTACGTAAAAGAACGGTAGCATAAGAGAATTACAATTTCAAAGGTAATGTTAAAAGAACGACAGCATAGGAGAATTACAGTTTCGAAGGTAAATTTGAAAGTAGGGGTCCTGAACGTGAAGAAAAATCAAATTATTTACTAAAACAAAGTCAAGCATTTCAGTCAAAACAAGACGAAGTCTCTTCCGAGGTAATGACAAAAACCGTTGAATGTACAATGGTAAAAGTAAAATGACAAAAACCTTTGAATATAAAATGGAAAAAGTAAAATGACATAAACCCTTGAATGTAAAATGGTAAAAGTAAAACAACAAAAACCTTTGAATGTAAAATGGTAAAAGTAAAATGACAGAAACCTTCGAATGTAAAATGGTAAAAGTAAAATGACAAAAACCTTTGAATGTAAAATGGTAAAAGTAAAATGACAGAAACCTCTGAATGTAAAATGGTAAAAATAATGACCACAAAACGAAAACAAAAATATCGTTAAAACATAGAGACCATTTATGGCCACTTAACCTGAAATTCCTGATAGGAATGAGACTCCTTTTCATTCATTTTCTTTCGGATTCCAAGCTTTGGATGGTGAGCACATCCAGAAATGTGAAGAAATTATATGTACCTCTGTGAGGTTATCAAAAGGTTGACAATGAAACATAAAAGCTATTTACTTATGCCTATTAACTTTATCTAATGTAGTCGGTTACATTTACACGGAGTTTTCCTAAAGTGATTTACGGTTGATCATTACACGGGGAGTAATTTCATTGACTATTTTTGCGCAAGAGAATCTCTCTCTCTCTCTATCTATCTATCTATCTCTCTCTCTCTCTCTCTCTCTCAAATTAATTTATATATATACACACATACGTACATACATACATACATATATACACATACATACATACATACACACACACACATATATATATATGTATATATAATAAAAGCTATTCTCTTAAACACAAAAATCAAAGCCAATACCCAAAGGCAAAACGATTTAAAATAAAGCACAATATGAAAACTCTTCACGCATTCAACAAAAAGTATTATATAATTTAACCGGCATAAAAAAGACTAACCTTTCTATTTCTACGTCAATCTTTCGACAGCATACACGACATGTTTCAGAAGAGCAATTAACTAAGATAAATTACCCACAATACATATATATTTCCTTTTAAAACTGGTAAGCATTAAATTTCTCATTTTCAAAAGGAATCGCGAAGTGAAAATGTACACAAAACTTACTAAATATTCCTTCATTTTGTTTTTCATTAATCATAAGTAAGACTCAAACGTAAATAAAAAAAAAATAAATACGTATAACACTTTATCTCGGCTTCGTTATATATTTCTCGCTTCTCTCTTTCTCTCTCTCTCTCTCTATCACCTCAAGATTATAGCAGCTAAAAGAATACCAGCAAACCACATAGAGAGAGAGAGAGAGAGAGAGAGAGAGAGAGAGAGAGAGAGAGAGAGAGAGAGAGAGAGAGAGAGAGAGAGATTCTCAATAAAGACTTCCTCCAGGAACGTATTGGAATAGTTTTTTCTTTACTTCACCCTCCTCCACCTAGATTCTAGCGAGTGGAGTGGTAGAGAGAAGCCAGTAGATTGGGAGGTTAAGGGGGGGGGGTGTTTACGGGTAGGGGTGGAGGGGAGGTTAGTAAATAATGACAGACGCGCCAACTGAAGCAATTTTAATCGTTAGGTTTTTATCACAGTCCAGCATCAATATGCGGCATTCGAACATTAGCGGACATGATTGCTTGCAAACCGTGGATCATTATGCGATTTGATTAGTGAGATAAC
The DNA here is from genome assembly GCA_039081455.1 of Macrobrachium rosenbergii. NCBI lineage: Eukaryota > Metazoa > Arthropoda > Malacostraca > Decapoda > Palaemonidae > Macrobrachium > Macrobrachium rosenbergii. The sequence continues at coordinate 28,457,328 of JANJGK010000037.1, read as the reverse complement.
GTGCTTCTAATGAAGCCTTTAGTGCAAATGAGGAGATATATTACTGTATATATATATATATAATATATATATATATATATATATATATATATATATATATATATATATATATATATATTCGTACGACAGCGTTTATTGAAGATATGCAAAAGACGAGGCTGTACATTTATTTAAGATGGGACAATTTCCGCCTTCACAGAAAGAAAGTTAACATGACTAACCTGTACCGTTTTCTCTACACAAATTCCCGTCATGATACTGTTAATTCTTTCGAGGTACGGTAAGTGATACTTATACCGCATTCACAGACAGGCTTGATGTTTCTCTGGAATTTAAGACGTCACTCACAGTACATATTCTTACACCAGTCTAAATCAACGTATTTATAAAAAATGACCACCTACATAATAATCAAATTACAAGACGAAATATTCAAAACTTTACCACAGAAGGAGAGAAATGAACTAAACAGAACTCTGCTGCTGTCAAACCTTTGCCATTCGGCCACAACCTTGCTCCCTAAGACGATTAATAAACTGATAAGGCGTTCTCAGGGTGCCTCCTTCACAGAGGTTTTAAAGCTCATGGTATGATAAGTTTGATTTTGAACACTAACTGCTGTTGTAACGCAAGGGCCAACAGACGGACAGAGACAGGGAGAACTATACGGGCCACCAAAATTCCAAATCAAGGCAACACGCAGCAACTTTCACCATACCGGGGGTTGTCGAGAGAGAGAGAGAGAGAGAGAGAGAGAGAGAGAGAGAGAGAGAGAGAGAGAGAGAGAGAGAGAGAGAGAGAGAAACTCCAGGGTACCACTCCCTACGTTCCAGGCCAACCAATATTTGACTAGTTTCAGGAAATTCAACGTAGCAAACAACCGGGGAAGACAATAATCTATCAGTTCGACGTCGGAGCCTGATATTATGAAGGAGCCCAGGACACTTCAGTACTCCCAGAAACAAGAAGACATCTGGACTGAGTGTGCACCTTGCCTGTCAATTACCTGAGGATGTAAATAACTTGCCGTCACCAAGAGTCTGGGATTTAAAAAAAAAATCAGTGTGATGCAGTTCAGTTAACTTTCATTTTACTTTGTGTGCGTGTTTGAGAGAGAGAGAGAGAGAGATTGGGGAGGTACGAGAAAGCTTCATTACTATTAAAATGCATTTTCTGCATAAGAAATTTGTCGCGATAAACGGGTATCTGCCCTCTTGCAGCATCTGAAACTTTGCAATGACACGAGTTGTATCCACCGTCACAACTCAAGCCTAATAAAACCAGTCTCCCGCAAGTCTTTATAAAAATCTAACGCGCACCTATAACTACGCGGAGAGTGTATTAACACTTGACACACCTCCCCGAGAGGATATTTCTGAAGCTAAGTGCCCATAACCCACGGGGGGAAAGGGGCAGTAACACTCAATATATAACCCCACGAGATACTTCACCCTTTGATGGCTGACCTATCCAGAATAGGAGAGTCCACGCGTTTCCTGGAAGTCTTCGGGCCATAACCACATTTTCAGACCATTAAAAACGCGACGGAGTTTCCACTTCTCAGCTGGTGGGTTCGTATACGTCAGCCGCGAGGCCTTTCCAACTTGTACAACTTAACTTGCATCGATTTTGAACCTATACTGATGTTAATTCATCATCAGAGACTTCGCTAAGGTCATTGTATCGAAACAATATACTATCTGCATGAGCTTTCTGTGTTATTTAAATGAACGTTACGATAAATATGCGTTCCAACTGTCATGCCTTCATGGAGCTTAACCTTAATCGTAGTGGGGCTTAATATGTCTACTTGGTTAAAAATATCCAAATTATACCCCTCCCAAGGAGTGAAAGTAAGTCAGATTATTTGAAATTTTTCAACTTGTTTGCCATTTTTTTTTTTTTTTTTTGACCAGCACCAAAGTTTCTGTTTAGAACGGTGTATTGAATAGATTCCCTGAATTTCCAAAAAAACGAAGCATACAACTGAGCCCGAATTATGGCTATTTTAAAATTATTCTCAAGACTTGGCTGTATTAAAATACGCTTACAATTAAAGGATGCATCTGAAAAGAAATTTCAAAAAATTTCTATCCGGCACAATTAACCATATGTAACTAAAGGTAAACCTCAAAAGAATGTGAAGTTTAGTTTGTATGAGTTGTCTACACCGTAATCATATTTTAAAAGATATAGACCAAAAATACTTCAAGTTAAAAGGTACGACTTCATTGTATTCAAAGTTCAATGGCGATGTTTATTTCATGCTGCAATTCACAAAGGCACCGACACACCGTTGAGTATTTACTGACAATCATGACTTAGTTTCACCAAGCAGTGTGCTGGTAACTGAGAATTCGAACGGCATTACAATAAGTGCCTAAATGCATATTCTTCAAAATGAAAGTTATAAGAGGCGTTCATGATTTATAACGCAGTTCTACCTGTAATGAAGTTCAACTACGAATGTCTTCTTTATTATTGCAAAAACAAAGCGTCTCCACTACACTGAATGTCTACGTTACGATGGAGTCCCACTAAGCACTTTAAACCTCGGCACTTGATAAAGACGTGCCAACCCATGACGTTCTCACCGCATGCACGGAAAAGGAAATGCCACGAAAAATGAATTATATAACACAAGAGAAACGAAGATTAAAAAAAATTAGAAACAAAGATAAAAAAGTTAACCCAATGAAAACAATTAAAATGAAACGAGTGAAATTCACGCTAGTCTCCTCAGTACTCAAAAATATATTAATTGCATACAATATCTTGTGTACTATTCTCGTTCATCCCCTTTAGTGCTCGGGCAGCTTTATTTTACAAATCGTAAAAAAAATAAAATAAGAACAGCCAGTCTTCCAGGATTCCCTTGCATTCGTTCCACATGAATAGGGTTCATCTTCTGAATAATAATAATAATAATAATAATAATAATAATAATAATAATAATAATAATAATAATAATAATAATAATAATAATATCAAGCCGATGGTTCCCTATCACCAAATTCTCTATATCATTTCCCTACAAATTCTCTGTCAAGTAAAAAAAAAAAATTTTTTTTCTCACGTTCAATATTCTTCGTGGACAGTTTACTTGACTGTTCGTTTCTACGCCATTCATCAGTTGCTTCGTAAAAATAAGTAACCAAAAACATATTGAAAAATGCTTTGTTTGAATTTAAACATTATATTCGTATACGCGTGTAAAATAATATATATATATATATATATATATATATATATATATATATATATATATATATATATATATATATATATATATATATATATATATATATATATATATATATATATATATATATATATACATATTGTGCTGACACACAAACACACACACACACACAGAGAGAGAGAGAGAGAGAGAGAGAGAGAGAGAGAGAGAGAGAGAGAGAGAGAGATAACCACATAGAAACAGAGAGAAATACACAACCATATACATATTGTGCTGAAAGAGAGAGAGAGAGAGAGAGAGAGAGAGAGAGAGAGAGAGAGAGGAACACACAACCGAAACATTAAGAGGAGAGTTTCTTTCGTGCCTCATCTCCTGGAGAAGCCGAGACAAATTCTCTCTCCACCGCCATCCAGGTGAGCAAGTGAGCTCACCTCTTTAAGCACCCCACACTGCCATACTGCACAGAAAATAACTCCGCTGCCAGAAACCACTACAACTTGACCTAATAACGCCAGATTCTCCCTTGATGGCGAGAGGAAGTAGCCTCCTACGAAAGTCACAACAGCCGAAACGCCTTTAATAAAAGACCGGGCGAGGTGCACATCAAACATTCACGGGCAAAACGATTTGGCTAAAATCAATGACATGGAGGAAACTCAGCAACTCGGTAAATGAGCTCCTGTGTCACGAATTCTTGGAGGGGAAGAAAGAGGGAATGCAGGAGGACCGAAGAAAGACGGAAGCTAAAGTAAGAGACGAAAAAGAAATTAAGGACAGAATATCTGCGATATGGCAGGACGGAACAGTGAGGAACACTGCCGCTGTTGATAAAACTGAAAATCGAGTAAACCAGGACACTCGGTAAGAGAAGTTTCAGCAGTCCCGACGTATGGTATCACTGATTCATCGAGTTTGTCTGATAACTGCAGCCACAACTTCCCTGTGCATCACCGTCTCTTGGCATAACAGCTAGCAGCTACTCAGAGAGAAATGTTCCTGTTAGTTTTCTGTAAAAGAAAACTATTGTGCCGGCTTTGTCTGTCCGCCCGCCCTCAGATCTTAAAAAAAGCTATTGAGGCAAGAGGGCTGCAAATTGGTATGTTGATTATCCACCCTCCAATCATCAAAAATACCAAATTGCAGCCCTCTAGCCTCAGTAGTTTTTATTTCATTTAAGGTTAAAGTTAGCCATAACCGTACTTCTGGCAACGATATAGGACAGGATGCGCTATACAGAAAACTCGATTGCGCCGAGGAAACTTCGGCGCATTCTTTACTTGTTGGTGTAGGTGGCGAGAGAGAGGAAATTTTTTTTTTTCTCATTCATAAATACAAATGTAAATAAGGAAAATATCGGGGGGGGGGGCATACAAACCTACATAAACGCAGTAGGTTAATAACCCATTATCACTCGGCTGGCCATAGCAGTGATTTGGGAAACGTTAAGTAAGCGACTACGTCCGCTGATAGTGTTTAAAAAAGGTATGAGGCTAGCAACGCCATCCCCAAAAACTGATAAGAAGCGTAAAGCTACTACCTTCTCGCATTATTTACTCTGTAGGAAGAGGGCATGTACATATATGTATGTACGCATTTATATATATATATATATATATATATATATATATATATATATATATATATATATATATATATATATATATATATATATATAATATATATTATATACTTTATATATTATATACATATATATGTATATGTATATGTATAATGCTTGAGAATATGTGTTCTAGCATTAACCCCCTTACTAAACATTTAGCTGGGTACAATATGCTGAACTTTATATCACAAAAATATATATAATGACATCATGAGATAAAGACTAGCACTCGCACTTAATCCTGTAACCCCAATAACAGAAAGGAAGACGAAAAAATACAAACAGAAGCAAAAAAAGCCACAGCAATCCACAAGCCTACACGAAACACAAACGCGCCAGCCACCCAGAACGTGACGAGTGTCAGCCCAAGTAACACGGAACGTCAGGATCAAAACAAATATGCAGAGGAAAATGGGTGGTTAGAACGCAACCGTGTTGGGTCGGGAGCCCACGAAGGTAATGGATCCGCAGAGGCAGAAACAACTGGACACTAATACCAACTGCATCGGAGACTGAACAAGAGGCAGTACTTGAGTGCCCAATATTGGAAATGGGCATACCAATTCGAAAGAAAGCAAGTGAAAAATGGGCCGAAGTTTCCTGGTCGCAATCGAGTTTTCTGTACAGCGTATAATGCTGTATGAGCCACCGCCCATGAAACTTTCAGCCACGGCCAGGTGGTGGCCTGTCCTATAGCGTTGCCAGAAGCACGACCATGGTTAAACTTTAACCTTAAATAACATATAAACTATTGAGGCTAGAGGGCTGCAATTTGGTTTGATGATTGGAGGGTGGATGATCAACATACCAATTTACAGCCCTCTAACCTCAGCACTTTTTATGATCTGAGGGCGTACAGAAAAAGTGCGGACGGACAAACAAATAGCCATCTCAATAGTTTTCTTTTGCAGACAAATGGCCATCTCAATAGTTTTCTTTTACAGAAAACTAAAAATGTATAAGGAAAGGATGGGGGAAAACGTGAATGGTAATTAGCGACCATAGATCACCGCTCATTTGAATGACCAGGCCTGTGCATTAAATCGAAACACCCTGGATCACTCAGACAATCACGTGCATATCCTTCCAAGGATCCCTTGCTCAATGGCCATAGGAATGAAATATAGAGTTTAGGCCAAAGACCAAGCACTGGGACCTTTAAGGTCATTCACCGGTGGACAGGAAACTGAAATTAGGTAGGTTTGAAAGGTGTAAGAGGAGGAAAACCTCGCAACTGCACTGTGAAATAATTATTAGGAGAGGGTGGATAGCAAGACGGAATAAATAAAATATGAATGGAGGTACAGTAAAAGGCATAAAAAAAGGTGCACTGACGGCTATACCCCAATACGGGGTTATTGGCTGTAATACATATTACTGTCATCATAACCCTGAACTGCCTGTCGCAGAGATAGATACGATTTTCAACAAAGCCTGACAAAAAGGTTTTTGGGTGGCTACAAATATTTTCGAAGGAATAGATGAGGCAAACACCACCAGAAACTTAGTAATTGCAGGCCTCACAAACCATTTTCTTTATGCCATCTCTCTTACTCCACTCTATTGGCCTTGGAAATATCCAGAAAACACCCAAAGCTTATTCTATCAGATGTTTACATAACATTTTTCAATGTTGGTATTTCATCTAAGGGGCTTCACGTATTTTAATATGTGATTTTGGTGTTATTGTATGCTGATTGTGATTGAGTGACACTTGCTGAAAATCACCAGGATTTCCGTCTAATGGCAGTGCTAATAAATGTACTTGGGTATATACTTAAAAATACGAAAGTAATTATATATACTTTTAAATGTATAATGTACTGCGTATGATTTTCGTACAATTTCTCACATGCTCACAAAGATCGTCCAATATATTTCTTTCCTATAAGGGTCTTTCGTTTTGGGTTGAGAATGCCAGATCCATGGTCTTCCCTTCACAGGTTGCAACCCAACACAATCCAATAACAACCAGGTACGGAATTTACGTAATCAGTACTAAGAAGGCCATGGTCATGATTTATTTATTTATTTATTTATTTATTTATTTTTTTTTTTTTTTTTTTTTTTTTTTAGCAACTGGACACAATTACTTTCCCCAGTGGTGTCAAACTCTGAACTCTAACTGGTGAAGAAAGGTCAGAAACCACTCGCTAAGATACGGGACCATTAATGTATAGACCCATTTATATATATATATATATATATATATATATATATATATATATATATATATATATATTATGTGTATATATATATTTTATATGTATAATATATGTGTGTGTATGCAAACACACACACACTGGACACCACTACCTTGCGTAACAGTAATACCCATGCTTTACCAAAAAAAAAGGGGGGGGGGCTTAAGTTACCCACGCTGATAAAAGCTATGTGTCTAGTACAGAACACCTGTCTAATATAACAACAATAAACAAAGAAATAAAAAAAAAGGAAGAAGCTGAAGTAAATAAATGGTATTTAACAAAGAATACTGAACTGGGAATAATATACACAAGAAGTCTGGTGTCAGCTTTTTTAATTAAGGTATACGACGTCTTCGCGAAATATAAATTTTCTTGATATATTATCAGTCATTCTCGTCACGGCAATACAACAGACTTGAATTAAACCAAAACACAAATTCAGTTCTGAAGTCAGTTATTTCCAAGTCCACGGCTACTCATTATTCTCTTAAATCAACGACTTGCTTCCATACTACACGCTGCAAATCCTAAGTTTTCGTAAATGTACCTCACATACAACTGAGTTAAGAATTAATGGTCTCTGACAGCAAATGTGGGTAACACAAATTCAGTTCTGAAGTCAGTTATTTCCAAGTCCACGGCTACTCATTATTCTCTTATATATAAATCAACGCCCTGCTTCCGTACTACAGGCTGTAAATCCTAAGTTTTCCTAAATGTACCTCACATACAAGTGAGGTAAGAATAATAATGGTCTCTGACAGCAAATGTGGGTCAGCGGCTGACAGGCTGCCTACCGTACTCTTCTTCAGGATGGTTCCATCGCAAGCAAAGAAAACGTTGCAACAGAAAACGGTCGAGAAATATGACAGTTATAGCAAAGACCAGTCACGGCCCCAACCCACCACCCCAATTCCCTCCCACTATTCGGACCGCCACAAAAATGCGCAAAGAGATCTAATAGCCCACTACATAAATACTACAAGGGGAAAGAATTTCATACTCATTTTGTAAGACACAATACCATCTCCTCTAGATATCGTTAGGTGTAAAACCTCTCAAATAATTTTCATATTTATAGTTTACCGTTAATCTTTAAAATGACCGTGCGGCGGTGACACCCATGAAATATCGTGCTCTCTCTCTCTCTCTCTCTCTCTCTCTCTCTCTCTCTCTCTCTCTCTCTCTCTCTCTCTCTCTCTATATATATATATATATATATATATATATATATGGTCCTCTTGAAACCACTTTCATTTTGACGAGTCATATATGTGTGTGTGTATATATATATATATATATATATATATATATATATATATATATATATATATATACATATATATATATATATATATATATATATATATATATATATATATATAAACTTGGTCAAAATGAAAGTGGTTTCAAGAGGCCCCATTTCCCAACACTTTCATGATCAAGCTACTTCTCTGGATAGCTAGATCCCATTATTACCGTCAGCCAGCTGGGTTCACTTCATCATCCATCATCGCCTTTCGCCAAGTAACAAAGGGAACGGAGTACTTGCTGCTGAAGTGTCACTGCGAGTCAAAGTTTAAAATCATATGATAAGAATGAAGTTATCCTAGAAAAGAATAAACTTCAAGACATATTATAAACATAATGCTGAAGTAACCCTAGAAAAGAATAAAGTTTAAGACACATTACAAGCATATGTTAAAGTAACCCCAAAGAAAAGGATAAAGTTAAGACACATTACAAGCATATGTTAAAGTAACCCCAAACAAAAGGATAAAGTTCAAGCCACCAAGACATATTATAAACATATGTTAAAGTTACCCCAAAAAAGAATAAAGTTCAAGCCACCAAGGCATATTATAAACATGTGTTAAAGTAACCCCAAAAAAGAATAAAGTTCAAGACATATTATAAACAAATGTTAAAGTAACCCCAAAAAAGAATAAAGTTCAAGACTCCAAGACAAATTATAAACACATGTTAAAGTAAAAATTGCAACGAGACATCAATGCAAACTAAACTGACAACAAATGCAATATACCAACGTACAGTCGAGCATAAAAGTCACGACATTCAAGACACGTATTCAGTACAAGATAGCAGTACACTGTAGTATCTAATGCGAAACAAATCGTTCAGGTACAACGACGTTACACTATCTTCCCTATCCTAATTTCATTTTCCTTCATGTCCTAGGGAAGTAAGTCACATAGAAAAATATTAATTTCTAGCAGTCCAACTTGTTTCCAGATCTTTGCCCTTATTAAAATTAACCTTGTTCATTAGAATTTAATTAATCGATGATCTCTACCCGAGTCACTTGCAAATCAAGACTAGCAATTAAGGTACAAAACGATTATGAGACCATTCTTTATTAGAATCTCTCTCTCTCTCTCTCTCTCTTCAGCAAGGCTAACATATATCACCCGCCTAGTTAATTGCATGGGATTTTCGATGACCAGTTGAACTGAGTTTGTTCTAGAAACTATCTCTATACCTTAATCTCCAATCATTTAACCTATGCATACCAAATTGGTTAAGTGCATCACCTCATTACTCTCCTAATAAAGAAAGATTTTCAGCTAAAGTAAAACTAATGAAAAACGATGACATCGAATTCGAAGAGAGAGAGAGAGAGAGAGAGAGAGAGAGAGAGAGAGAGAGAGAGAGAGAGAGAGAGAGAGAGAGAGAGAGAGAGAGAGAGTTCATCAACACGCTAATAACCAATATACGCGACGGTCGTCTAATTCTTTCGAAAAATTAAACCTAAGGTATTCTTGAGTTCAAAAAATTAAGTTAAGTGAACAGCGGTTTTTTTTTTAATTATTACCCTTTGACAATTAACCATCTGGTATTCTTGTTCTTTTTTTTTTTATCTTGTAACCTTCTTTTCAACTGTGTCTCATTTGTGCCCCTACGATGCGTGAATAAACGTGAAAGCGCCTGGTGCTGAACTTCTGCCTGTCATTTTCCTGTGGTGCTCGCTTATATATTGACGTCACGTGGATCTACTGTGAATTTTTAAGCATTATATATATATATATATATATATATATATATATATATATATATATATATATATATATACTCGTGTATATATATATATATATATATATATATATATATATATATATATATATATATATATATATATATATATATATATATATATATATATATATATATATATAAGCACAAGCACGGATCAAACTGGACGTAACAAAATCCACACACACACATACACAAGTTCGTCTACGCGTACACAAAGAGATTCGGTGTTATTGCATCTCACCAAGAGATTCAAAAACATCATCATTCTAAGCATGTTTTCAACACAGACGAATGCAGCGATACTTTCCAGGACACACACAATTGTTGTGTACACACAAACACACACACACACACACACACAGAAATTCCCCGACGCCTCTTTGAACCAAACAAGCGTAGCATTACGACAGATGTTCTACTCTCCACTGAAGCAGTTAGCAGCCTGTACTGTACTCTGTTCGCCATCCACAAACATCGAGTTCATGGAACTACATGCATGTGACTGATGTGTGCCGCGTCACGCCTCACCTGAACAAAGAATAAACCGGAGGGAAAAAATTTACTTTGATGTCGTTACGATATCAACAGACTATAAACTCGCGGGGGGGGGGGGATTTGCCTCAATACCGTTACGATATCAACAGACTATAAACTCGCGGGGGGGGGGGGGATTTGCCTCAATACCGTTACGATATCAACAGACTATAAACTCGGGGGGGGGAAGGGGGGGGGGATTTTGCTTCACTACTTTTACGACATCAACAGACTATAAACTCGGGGAGGGGGGGGGATATGCTTCAATACTGTTACGATATCAACAGACTTTTGAGTATGGCGAGCGTGTGGGTGAGTAAGTGTGATTATGAGTGTGTGGGAGGGAGGCGAAAGCGTGTAGAAGTGTGAGGGTATGAAATTTCCAAGTAAAGGTACTTGGTGGTTTGTCATTTTCACCTTAGGAATGATCAAAATAGAATAGAATAAAGAATTTACGCAAGGCCACGCACAAGGACATAAGAGGTCATTCAGCGCTGAAACGGAAATTGACAGTAAAACGGTTTGAAAGGTGTAACAGGAGGAAAACCTCGCAGTTGCACTATGAATCAATAATTGTTAGGAGAGGGTGGAAAGTAAGATGGAAGAAAGAGAATATGAACGGAGCTACAGTAAAAAGGAATGAAAGGGGTTGCAATGCCTAAATTGCCCCCTTACGTGCGGTACCCGCCAACGGGGATGAATGGTCAAGATTACCGGAATCAAAAGGCAAGGAAGATTTCCCCCTCAGTTGGGTCCATCACCTACAAATAATGAGGGTACACAAAAGGCGCTTTTGACGATGTACATTTTACAAAAACTAACGCTGATACGAACGAACCTCTACTGACCGGAAGTCAAAACAGGGCATAACTAAAAAAGTAGATAATGCACCGAAATTTCTTCGGCTCAATCGAGTTTTCCGTATATCGCATAATCATGGACACCGAAAATAGGTCTATCTTTCGGTGTGGTCTCGGTTTAATGCTGTGTGAACCGCGGCCCGTGAAACTTCAACCACGGCACGGTGGTGGCCTGAGCTATGTCGTAGCCAGAAGCACGATTTTATGGCTAAATTTAACCTTAAATAAAATTTAAAAAAAAACTACAGAGGCTAGAGGGCTGTAATTTGGTATGTATGATGATTGGAGGGTGGATGATCAACATACCAATTTGCAGACCTCTAGATTCAGTAGTTTTTAAGATCTGAGAACAGACAGAAAAAAAAAGTGCGGACGGACAGACAAAATCGGCACAACAGTTTTTTTTTTTTTAGAAAACTTAAAAAGCTAGCTTCCTAAACAACACTATAATAATAATAATAATAATAATAATAATAATAATAATAATAATAATAATAATAGTAGTAGTAGTAGTAGTAGTAGTAGTAGTTTCAGTAATATTCACCCGTGTTTTCTCAACCATCTGACCAGTATTTACTAATTATCATAAAACTTAAGACATTGAACGCAACAAACACCCAGGATACTGAGTGCTTTGTTTTGAGAGCAAAAAAATAAAAAGTCAATCGTACTACCTTCCATAGATGGAAATATAACGGTTGTTGTATCCACGTCGTAACTAACTCTCTAGAATCTAATAAACCTGATAAACATGAACACATACAATATATGCAAACAGCAGTCTATCTATTTGTCCAATATATATATATATATATATATAATATATATATATATATATATATATATATATATATATATATATATATATGTGTGTGTGTGTGTGTGTGTGTGTGTGTGTGTTTCTGTGCAATCTACAAAACTCGGATATAATTGGAAAGCACAGAAATTAGGCCCCATTACAAAAATGAAATATCTCTTCCAGATAATAAGCAAGCTGCGACTCGCTCTCGCTTCCATTTTTTTCTTACTCAAGTCTCGCACACTTATGCCCGTTCGTAATTGCGCGCCTCGTCGGAGAATGCCGAATCCGAACGCAATTAAAAAAAGGAGCCCCCGCAAACACATTTTCTCTCGCGAAATAGGGAATTACTATTCATTGAAAAGAGGGGGAAGTTTCCCCGGCCCGGAGACCGCCCGCGCGGGGAAACTCAGCCTCGACAATCTCCAAAGAACAATGGGCGGTCCCGCCCGTTATACGGCCTTTCCTCCCGAACTCGATAGCAATTTCATCTCCTGATAGAACGTTCCTTCACCCAAATTTTTCCTTGGCGTTTCCGGACACGAAAGCCATCACGACAGGGTGTGTTTTCATAGGCATTTACGTGATGTCTCTGTTTGTGAATGAAACAAGCAAAATATGCGCCGAAGTTTCTTCGGCGATATCGAGTTTTCTGTACAGCCGCTGCAGCGTATAATCAAGGCTACCGAAAACAGGTCTATCTTACGGTGGTCTCGGTATAATGCTGTATGAGCCGCTGTCCATGAAACTTTAACCACGGCCCGGTGGGTGGTCTATCCAGAAGCACGATTATGGCTAACTTTGACCTTAAATATAATAAAATTTACTGAGGCTAGACGGCTGCAATTTGATATGCTTCATGACTGGAGGGTGGATGATCAACAGACCAATTTGCAGCTCTCTAGCCTCGGTAGTTTTTAAGATCTGAGGGCGGACAGAATAAAGTACGGACGGACAGACAAAGCCGGCACAATACTTCTATTTTACAGAACGTTTTCCGTCTCGTCGTTGGTAATTTATAAAAATTTCCCCCATCCTAAACCAAATGTTTTCATGTCAACTGTTGGTGATTCTTATATGTTCTCGAAACCCCCCTTTTCGTCAATTACTATCGCGCTCCATTTTATACACTCTCCTCCTGCAAACCTGTTTGTCCGCCCCGGGTGGGGTAGGTAGGGGAGACATGACACGTCCGCCCTCCTCCTGCAAACTTGTTTGTCCGCCCCGGGTGGAGTAGGTAGAGGATTGGGACGGTAGGGGAGACATGACACCTCCACTCTCCTCCCTGAACTGAAAACCTGTTTGTCCGCCACAGGTGGGGTAGGTAGGGGATTGAGACTGTAGAGGAGACATGACACATCCACCCAAATCCTGCAAACCTGTTTGTCTGGCCCGGGTGGGGGAGCGGAATAAGTAGGGGATCTGGAGGGTAGGGTAGACATGAAGGGCAGCACCGGGTTCCAGCGCAGCGTAGCGCGCGCCATTGAGCTCGTCATATATTCTATAGCCTAAACACGAAACCAGGCTTATTAGTTTTCTTGTCATACTGGCACCACAACATAAGTAATCATTAGTCTATTGAAAGATTTATGATTTAAAAACAAAACTTAACGGACAATGTTATGTCTCAAAAAAAAAAAAAAACCTATAGGTGGATCTTGCAAATTCGGGAAGTTTTTCGTAAAAACTTATAGCATTAATAAAAATAAATCAAAATACTCCCCTACAAAACCCGAAAGAACACAAAAATATTAAGAACGCACACCACTTACTTTTAGATGCCTCACGAATAAAAACAAAAATAAAAAAAAATATCCCAGCATAATAATAATAATAATAATAATAATAATAATAATAATAATAATAATAATAATAACAATAATAATAATAATAACAATAATAATATCCTAGAGATGACCACAAACAAAAAGTAGTCCAAAAACTGTCAGAGATTCGGATGCCTTAAGAATAAAAAGCAAAAAAAAAAAAAAAAAAAAAACCTCGCCGTATTATAACAGCCGATAACTCCTACGGATAGATCAATGCCATGAAAAACCAACTCTCTGAAGGGGTTTCAGAATGCTTCGCGAATGAAGATAAAAAAAAAAAAAAAAAAAAAAAAAAAAAAAAATCTTACGGAAAATTAACCTAAAAAAAAAAAGAAAGAAAAAGTTCTTGTAGGAACAGGCAAAAACAAAATAAAAGAACTCGAAAGTAAGGCGCAAGACAACGAAGCGATGAATCAACTGTCGCCATTTTTTCGGATCCTTGGGTACCTGAAAAAATGTAAAAAAAATATATAATATAATAATAATAATAATAATAATAATAATAATAATAATAATAATAATAAAGAAAGACCACACACATACACGAGTTTTTTTTTTTTTGGGGGGGGGGGGGGGGGAGGGTTGGTTGGAGCTCTTGACCCGGAAGCAGGAGGTCATCGGGAATTCCTTGTCAGCGGGCCGTGAAGAAGAAGAAGAAGAAGAAGAAGAAGAAGAAGAAGAAGAAGAAAAGGGAAGGAGAGAAGAAGGAGCGGCGGGGAGCCCCAGGAAGAGAAATGCGTGCCATTTGCCGTACGCACGCGATGATGCATGTCCGGAATCTCCAGCCGAATGAAGGTCGGAAAGCTGAGAGGGACACGCCCCATGTGGTACACAGCGCCTACAATATTTCTTTCCTCTTCTTCGAAAATGACACCCCGATTTCTTGTGACACCCCCCCCCCCAACGGCTAGGCTGTACCTCCCCTCTTCATCATATTTTTCCCTGTTCCACCTATCTATCAATGCCCCCCTCGCAATGCGACCGTCGAGCTAAGACTGGCACTGCGCCAAAGATTTCGTTGCTAATGCAAATTGTTTTTATTGTTATTCTTATTTTATATCATCTGGAGCTTAACTCTCACAACTTCCATTTGCAAAAAAAAATAAAACATAAAAAAACCTTGGTATTTTACCGTCTTGCAAATTCAAACTACAAGTTTTGAAAAGTCATTTTTAATAGAGGTTCCGTGGACTAAACAGATTCTACTTACCCTGAAAAAACCTACAGAGTAAATATTAATATATATATATATATATATATATATATATAAATATATATATATATTATATATATATATATATATATATAATCATAATCGACATAGTCGGGAAAAATTTAGGACGGGCAGTTCGACCCACTTTCTTGAACTGAAATTGAATATAGAATTTAGGCCAAAGGCCAAGCACTGGGACCAATGAGGTCATTCAGCGCTGAAACGGAAACTGACAGTAAAAGTTTGAAAGGTGTACCAGGAGGAAAACCTCGCAGTTGCACCGTGAATCAATTGTTAGGATAGGGTGGAAAGTAAGACGGAGGAAAGATTATGAGAGGAGGTACAGTAAAAGGAACGAAAAGGGTTGCAGCTAGGGGCGAAGGCACGCTGCAAAGAACCTTAAGTAATGACTACAGTGCCCCGCCCGAGGTGCACTGACGGCACTAACACCCCCTACTTTCTTCAGATATGAATGAAAATGATCAACGATGCACTGGCTTCAACAAGAAGCAACTTTCAACCTGCCTAAAAAACATACACATACGCGACATAGTTTCCACTCTTGTTCCACCCCTGAAGCCAAGCTAATCAAACCTGCCATACTCTTTATATCACATTTCTTTCTTGACACGTATCTTCTTTTGTATATATATAATCAATTTAACTTCATTTACTCCGTATCAAAAGCTGAAAGTTACTTCGTATCAATAGCCCTTCGTTGGCTGAGTCGGTTGAGCTTCAGACTGTCACTCGATGGACCGGAGTTCAATTCCCCCGCCGGCTGATGAAGAGTTAGGAGGAATGTATTTCTGGTGATAGAAATTCATTTCTCGCTATAATGTGGTTCGGATTCCACAATGAGCTGTAGGTCCCGTTGCTAAGTAACCAATTGGTTCTTAGCCACGTAAAATAAGTCTAATCCTTCGGGCCAGCCCTAGGAGAGCAGTTAATCAGCTCAGTGGTCTGGTAAAACTAAGGTATACTTAACTTTAACTTAACTTCGTATCAAAAGCTACATTTCAATAATAAGTTTACTTCTGTTTGGTTTTAAATTTCGGCCTTCCCTTGTAATCTATTCACAAGTCCCTTCCTTTAATATCTTTAATATCAGCTTAGACCGCTTAATGCCATACTCTATTACCTCATTTCTTTCATAACATCGTATCATTATTTGTATATAATCAACTTAACCATTTACTTCGTATCAAAAGCTGCAATTTTAATAAGAAGTTTTCTTTTGTTTGGCTTTAAAATTTCAGCCTTCCTTTTCAATCTATACACAAGTTCCTTCCTCTAATATCAGCTTAAGACCTCTTAAGGTTCCTTTTTTTCATCTCCTCCGCACTCTTCAGCTATACACTGCCTGTCCACCTCTTCCAACTAACTCTACGAGTGTTCTTCTGTTTGTCCAGAAATACAAATCAAATTTGAATGTTAACCGATCCACTGAATTTCATGAACAAAAACGACAGAAACAAGAGAGAGATTCACCGAGTTAGATACCTGAATTTTTCATGTGTAGTAAAATAAGTCCATTTTGTAATAAGAGCAACTGTGACAATGGTGCACTTCGTATATTACGGATATCGTTAAAATAATGAATGCATCAAAATTATCCGAATAAATTTCATGATGTCAGGCACGGTAATATCACCATCAATATAGTAACAGTAATATTTTAAAAAATAACTAATTCAGTAAACTAGTAACCATTTACCCTAGAGTTCAGTTCGTAACATGAAAAGATAAACAAATTTACTGAAATAATAAATGCATCAAAATTAACCCAATAAATTCATAATATCAGGCGCGGTAATTATCACAATCAATTATAGTAACGATAATATTTTTAAAAATGTAATAAACAAATAATCATTTAATCTTGAGTACAGTTCGTAACACGAAAATGATAAAAAAAAAATCTACTGAAAATAATAAATGCATCAAAATTAACCAAATAAACTCATAATAGTATCAGGCGCGGTAATATAACAATCAATTATAAATGTAATACACCAAGTAGCCATTTAATCTAGAGTCCAGTTCATAAAACGAAAACGAAAAGAAAAAAAAATCTACTGAACGGCTTATATACCTTTGGATTCCAGGTGAGCGAGGCACCAAAGGGACCAGGAATCAGGAATCAGTCTCCCCTTTATTTGCCCATCCGGGAATCGGTCAGACCAAGCTTAAATACTTACTTATTTACAAGTCCAGCTCCATCCCTCTGCAAGTGTGGGTCGTCCCTACACTTATCAATGCAGATCACCCTTATGTATCAGAGAGAGAGAGAGAGAGAGAGAGAGAGAGAGAGAGAGAGAGAGAGAGAGAGAGAGCTGCGCCATGGACACTTGCTATTTTCTCTCTCTAATTAAACTTGAATCAGCTTCTCCAGCCCACACGAATAATAAATGATTGGGTAGGTCAACATCATGTCGTATCCACAGGGTACAAAGATATCTTTCAATCACTTAAAAGATGAAAAGGAATTTGCGTTTCAAGTTGGACGATAGGAAAATCTGAATGTCTTCAGAGCAGTGTCTGCAAATCAGTAGTCAGGCAAGGGAGTATCTACCATTGTTCTCAGTTTTG
>JANJGK010000037.1:28431917-28434417 GCA_039081455.1 Macrobrachium rosenbergii | reverse complement strand
CCCTCCGGGTGGAATGTTCAAATTCCTTTGCTTTTGTCTACCCCGCAGTAGGCCTACTATACATTTATCCTCAAGCGAAAAGGAAAACTGAAAGGGCGCCCTGTCTGAAAAGTAGTGAGAGGTTAGGAAGGCCTAGCGCAGGGACCTATGAAGTCATTCGCCGCTGAAAGGGAAATTTAGAGTAAAAGGTTCGAAAGGCGTAACAGGAGGAAAACCCTCGCAGGTGAACTGTGAAACAATGGTAAGGAGAGGGTGGAAAGTAAGATGGAAGAAAGAGAATATGAACGGAGGTACAGTAAAAGGGATGAAAATGGGCTGCAGCTAGGGGGCCTAAGGGGACGCTGCAAAGAACCTTAAGTAGTGCCTACAGTGCACCGCGTGAGGTGCACTAACGGCGATATCCCCCTTACGGAGAATTTGGACTTAGGAATTCCCGCGGAGAGAGAGAGAGAGAGAGAGAGAGAGAGAGAGAGAGAGAGAGAGAGAGAGAGAGAGAGATAGAAATTAACGCGGTTGCTTATCTACCAAATGCCTGAATCAATACCTGGCAATGTGAATACCCAGTCGCAACCACTGAAATTCATTACATAAAAAATATTTAGTCTCAAAACAAAACAGCCTTTTACACAATGCGATCTTCTGTTGGAGTAACACACAAAAATCGCATAAACGAACAGCATAATGATTTTGCTCTGCTGATAAAGGTCAAGCCCAAAGTCGCTAATTTTAGCCAAAAACGAAAAAAAAAAAATGGCGAAAAAAAAAATCTTCAAACTCTCTACATCAACGGCAAATGTCAAGTTAAAAAAGTTGTAGATGTTCCCGAGCCGTCAAAGTTGTACAAAAAAAAATTTAAGAGTGTCCTTTTTACTACCTGGGATCGATCCCAAAAATCCAGCGACAGTGTGAGCTGTTGCCGGGGCCTTCAAGTTACATCGCGACTGCCGAGCAACGAAGCACAAAGAAACGCAGGAGGTCTAACCCTTCTTAAACACCCGGCCATTACCCAATTCCGGGCACACGCTCCGCCCGCCCAATTTCCTCATCGGCACTGGGTGTGTGGCTTGAAAAGTGGCTCCCTCGATGCAAGGGCGAAGGCCTAAGGGAATACGCCCGCCGGTTCCTGCCCTGCATAACAAGAGAGGGCGCTGGCTTCGTAATTGCATTACCCCCACTCAGATGAGGAACGCAATCTCTCCCGAGTACCTTTTGGATTTAGTCGCACTTTCGCCAATTTCGACGAAATAAATAAATTAACAGGCTGAAGTGGGGTCTCTTTCTTTCGCAGTTCCTTTTACTTCCTTTTACTTCTTCCTGATGAACGCCATATTCTTTGGAAGCTTGAATTTCAAGTCAGTGGCTCCTTTGGTGGGCTTGGTGCATATGAATAGGTTTCATCTTCTGAATAATAATAATAATAATAATAATAATAATAATAATAATAATAATAATAATAATAATAATAATAATAATAAGAAGAAGAAGAAGAAGAAGAAGAAGAAGAAGAAGAAGAAGAAGAAGAAGAATAAGAAGAGAAGAAGAAGAAGACGATGATGATGACGGGAAAATCATCAGCCTTACGAGAGAGAGAGAGAGAGAGAGGAGAGAGAGAGAGAGAGAGAGAGAGAGAGAGAGAGAGAGAGAGAGAGAGAGAGAGAGAGAGTTACTGAATACTAAGGTCTTATCCACTGCCATCACATGAATAACAGATACACTTGATTGTATGCAGAAAAAAATATGAAACTCCGAACTGCTCAAAAAAAATTTTTGTTATTCAAAACACGACTGACAATAATCAAGGCAAAATTTTTATGAAGAGACAGAGACACAGCCTACGGACTTGACAGACTTTAAATAGCAGGCAATTATCCTTCCGTCTTCACGGTGCTTTAAAATGAATTCACGATGCTAGCAAAGAAGCATATGATAATCAAAAACTCCACCTCAGGTTCGCTACGTGAAAACCAGCATTCCATGATAATTCAAATCAAGTTTAAAATCATCTCAAGAAACCAGAGCTTTAGAACGTCATGCTGTGACTTTTAAAGGTCCAAAAATTCCTATCAAAAATAAAGGCCAATGGTTATATACATACATCCACAAATTGACTTTTTTTTCTGTCTTTGTTTATCCCAAAATGTCAGAGAGCATCTTCACTGTAAAACTCTGAAGGAAAAACTCAGCAAAAGGGAAAAGCAGGGAGGAATGCGAAAATTCATGATTTAAACCAACCCAGTGCAACACTTTCAAAACGATCAAAGAACGAAATCAAGCAACCAGCATTTCACAAAAGAGCGCGCGAGCGCGCGCGCGCCCAGACTGTCACAAAGGCGTAAATCTGAACCGACTTTCTCTAGCTGTTGGAGAATGGAGGAAGAAGAAGAAGACGAAGAATACAGAATTTAGGCCAAAGGCCAAGACCTGGGACCTATGAGGTCATTCAGCGAGGAAACGGAAATTGACAGTACGAAGGTTTGAAAGGGTGTAACAGGGAGGAAAA
>JANJGK010000037.1:28429835-28431817 GCA_039081455.1 Macrobrachium rosenbergii | reverse complement strand
TATTGATTAGCAAGAACAACACGTATTGATATACTGGCAGAAGACTCTCATTATTGAATGGCGAGAAACAGAACGTATTGGTATATTGGCAGAGGTCTCTCAATATTGAATGGCAAGACTAGAACGTATTGGTGTACTGGCAGAGGTCTCTCATTATTGAATGGCAAGAACAGAACGTATTGGTATATTGGCAGAGGTCTCTCAATATTGAATGGGAAGACTAGAACGTATTGGTATATTGGCAGAGGTCTCTCATTATTGAATGGCAAGAACGGAACGTATTATTGATTGGCAAAAGCAGAACGTATTGATATACTGGCAGAGGTCTCTCCACATCCAATAAATAAAACGGGTCACTGAAGACATTTTGGCAGAGCCTTTACAGCTCTAGAAGGAAAGACTTTGATTATTTTGTGGCAAGTCTTTTCTCTGTTGAATAACGAAGAACGGAAGGCACTGATGACAGCGGCGTACTTGACAGTATTCCTCTCCGATATTTCCCCAATGAAAAAAGGCTTCATAAACGTATCAATTTGATAGCAACGCCGGGGGCCCATGAAGATAAAACAAGTATATTTATGTTGTATACCTGGAAAGTATTCAGTGTAGCTCCTTAACTGTGAGAAAATTCTCTCTCTCTCTCTCTCTCTCTCTCTCTCTCTCTCTCTCTCTCTCTCTCTCTCTCTCTCTCTGCGGGTTTTTCGTCCGGATTCTCAGCCGGAAATAGCGGTAACTTCGCCGTCGTGGATGTGACGACATCAGCATACAGGCCACCCTTTGAAGCTAATCCATTCCAGGCCCTTGGAATCAGGAATGGAAGCGAGTGGGAATTGGCCGCGGAGACACTAGGAGGTCAGGGAAGCACGAGAGGAGAAAGTTCGAGAAAATGAATCCAAATGCGGATTGGGGAGGAAAGCGACGAGGTAAGTGAAGAAAAATGGAGAAGAAGAAAAATACCGGAAAGTGGAAGAAAGTAGTGAAAGAAATGAAGGGGAAAGTGAAAAGGCAGGAGGAGGAGAGGAGGAGGAAGAAGAGGAAACGCGTCACGAAGAGAGAAAATGACTTGACCCAATCAGGATGGTTCTGCTGCTCTCCGAGTCCCTTATGAAATATATCTCTCGCGAATAGAATCGACCGAACTTTATTTTCCTACCGAATCGTGGGACCTGGTTGATATTTTTCTGGATTGCTGTATTGATGTACTTTCTTTACTTGATGCTGTTGCTCCAACGTACTTTTCTCAACCCTTTCCTAACAGTTGATTCATAGTGCAACTGTCAAATTCCGTTTCAGCGCTGAATGACCTCGGTAAGTCCCAGTGCGTGGCCTTTGGGTTAAAGTCTATATTCAGTCCACCTTCCCCTAACAATAATTGATTCATAGTGCAACTGCGAGGTTTTCCTCCTGTTACACATTTCAGACCTTCTCTTGTCAATTTCCGTTTCAACGCTGAATGACCTCGTAGGTCCCAGTGCTTGGCCTTTGCCCAAAATTCTATATTCAGTTCAGTTCAATTTGATGCCGTTGCAACATTCGTAACACATACGTCTGCAAAATGATGGTTTATTTCTACACGTGTCATTAGGCTTTGATTTGGTACGTGGCCTGTAAGACCAAGTAATAGAGTCCAGGTTTCCCCTGATTCTAAGTTATTCAGAATTCTCTTTACTTTCTGAAGACCGTCCATTAGTTTATCAGGTGGTCGACTGATTTTACACCTAAGGCTGGCTGGGTTTGCATCCGCTGGGGGGGCGGACGCCGAAATTTAACGAGTGAAGGAATGTGTAGCACATATCGGCGAGGAAATAATTAGAAAAGTCGGAAGGGAAGGCAGAGTGAATAGGAGCCAAATTGAAATTTGGCGTTGAATGCGATCGTTTTGGGCTGCAAAGGTTAGGGGTGAAGAAGTCGGGTGTTGTTTCACTTTGTCTGGAATTGGTTGTGAATGTTGGGACATTTTGTTGTGGTTACCAGGGTGTTAT
>JANJGK010000037.1:28394835-28427335 GCA_039081455.1 Macrobrachium rosenbergii | reverse complement strand
TATTGGTTATTGGGTTCTGTACAATTTGATTTGCCAATGATTCACGAACGTTTATAACTGGAACCTTGGTAATGTTTCTTCCCCTAAAACATTGTGGAATAACGGTACATATGGAATAACGGTATATTATGAAATAACGGTACATTATGGAATAGCGATACATATAACCTGTTTTCCTGTACTTCTGGCAACAGGGGTTTGTGTATTTTTTTTTTTTTTTTTTGGTATGGGGCGTTTCCTTGAAAACGTAGAATGTCTCTTGTGTTGACCTGAGCAGATTGTTACGAACTCGGTTGTTGGTCGATTGCTGTGTTGAAGAAGAGAGAGAGAGGAGAGAGAGAGGAAGAGAGAGAGAGAGAGAGAGAGAGAGAGAGAGAGAGAGAGAGAGAGAGAGAGAGATGCTACACAAGAGCTATCAGGGCAGATGCATTAACAAGGTAAACCTCATCCAACAAGGTTGAGCTCCCTAGGGTTCTAGTGCCGTCAGTGCACCTCGCGTGGTGCCCCGTAGGCGTTACTTAAGGCTCTTAGCAGCGTGTCTTCGGCTCCTAGCTGCAACCCCCTCTCATTCCTTTTACTGTACCTCCATTCATATTACCTTTCTTTCATCTTGCTATCCACCCTCTCCTAACAATTATTTCATAGTGCAACTGCTTTGAGGTTTTCCTCCTGTTAGGCATTTCAAACCTTTTACTCAAAGTTTCCCTTCCAGCGCTGAATGACGTCATAGGTCGTAGTTCTTAGCCTTTGGCCTAAACCCTGTATTCCATTCCATTCCAACAAGGGTGAGTCCATTCATCAGAAACTACATCAGTTATAATCGTTCCTTGGAATAATCCATAATGCAGACTAGTAGATTTTGCCTGTATTCATCGCTAGCGTGTTTGTCTGCCCTGTTCCAAGGAATTTTTCCCTGGCGTTTCTCGGAAAATTTCCCTTCATGCTGGACGCTGAAAGGGCTGAGCTCTGCCCATATCCCCACTTGTTACTTGGAATTTCTCTGTCCTTTGTCGATATTTGTGTGTGTGTGTGTGTGTGTGTGTGGTGTGCGTGTGTGCAGAGCTTCTGTAGTTGATGTTTCTGTTCCCAAATATTTTCTATTATATTTTCTGGTAGTGAGGACTTAAACTGATATGATATGGAAGTAAGAGATATTAAATTAGTTTCTCTCTCTCTCTCTCTCTCTCTCTCTCTCTCTCTCTCTCTCTCTCTCTCTCTCTCTCTCTCTCTCTCTCTCTCAATTTCTTTCGAAGAATATAATACTACCGTAGCAGCTATTTGAGTTAAACATTCTTTTCAGGTAAAGCGTTTTCCGTTATTATTTAAGAGCCATTTCAAAGAAGAAATAGCTTCATTTTTAAGAAAAAGCTCGTTCGGACATCCTTGCTGTTTAAAACGCTGGCTTTCGCTGTAGCAGGTCACAGCACTCGGCAGAGGGTGTATTACTGACTTTTATTGGTTTTCTGTAAATAAAACTATTGAGATGGCTATTTGGCTGCCCGTCCGCACTTTGTCTGTCCGCCCTCAGATCTTGAAAGCTACTGAGGCTAGAGGCTGCAAATTGGTATGTTGATCATCCAACCTCCAATCATTAAACAAACCAAATTGCAGCCCTCTAGCCTCAGTAGTTTTTATTTTATTTAAGGTTAAAGTTAACCGTGATCGTTCGTCTGGCACCGCTATAGGTGCCAAAAACTCTGGCCACCACCATCCGTGGCTGAAAGTTTCATGGGTCGCGGCTGAGAGTTTCATAACGGCATTCAGCGCATTTTTTTACTTGTTTATTTAGTGTTTCACACAGTGGGTATTATGACCTTACTGCTGAAATTATGTCTAAAGTATGCAGTTTTTTTTTTTTTTTTTTTTTTTTACGAAGGCTGTGATCGTTGACAGTCTTTTGAGGTCACATGGGTATGGCTCGGTGTTTGTAGTTGTTAAATGATTTTTGGGAGTTTTTTGAGTTGGCTTCTTGTTACCATGATTAGTTGTCTAAGCGTAAGTCTTTAGAAGTGGGGGGTTTTCCTATTAATTCCTCCTTCAAGGCTGCTTCTTGACTCCCTCTTTAAAACCACTGTAAAAATCAGAAAGCAATGTTTGTATGTATGTGTGATGATTTCCTCGAAAGAGAATCATCGTAATCGATGTAATTTATTTATCATTTGTTGATCATCTGTTTTCCTAATAACCAATCTCTTTCTCTGTATTTCCAGTACCTTCTGTTACTTCTTTCGAATGAATACCATTTTCTTTGGAAGCTTGAATTTCAAGTCAGTGCCCCTTCGTGTGAGTAGGACTCAGCCTGAACATCAGTCTACTCCCGTCCTGTGCCGTGAGCATGCTCAGCAGAGACCTAGAGAAGCGCTCGCCTTACGTACCTGCAGCCTAGTTACGAATTTACAAACCTGAACAACTCTACGGACTATGGAACCCAGATTTCAGTTACCGGACGCGCGTTGCATACCCCAGAAATAAATTAAATCTTGATTCACGATTATTTCCCTCTCCAGAAATGACAAGTATCGGAGAGTTACTAGCGCAGTGCAGTGACCAAGAAAAGGCAGTTATTAGAAAAATAGAGAAAATTCTATATATTAAACTGAATACAGGTAACGCAGCAGTCACTTTCAATAATACCTGTTTGAAGAGGGGTCTACTACCCGCTTAATAATAATAATAATAATAATAATAATAATAATAATAATAATAATGTGGGCTTTTTATGATTGTCATAATATCCTCTATATGGATTACTTCACTTAATTCTCATGACTTAAATTTTAGAACCTTCGATTTTGCCTAATTGAGCAAATTATTCCATTAACGTTTTCTCTTCAGGACCAGATTCTCTGTTAAGAAAATTTTACAAAAATGTAAATTTATTGACTGAAATTCACCACACCTTCAAAACCGTTTGGCTGTGGAGGTTACTGAATTTAATCCTGTGATCAAGAAGTTGCATTTTAATAATAGCCTTCTATTCTTCAAGGAATATCGTCGTATTTCATTTTGTTTTACTGGGATGAAATATTGACCCTCATGCGGTGCACTGTAGGCAGTACTTAAGGTTCTTTGCAGTGTGCCTTCGACCCCTAGCTGCAACCCCTTTCATTCCTTTTAGCGTACTCCTTTCATATTCTCTTTCTTCATCTTACTTTCCTCAACCCTCTCCTAACAATTGATTCATAGTGCAACTACTTTGAGGTTTTCCTCCTGCTACACCTTTCAAACCTTTGACTGTCAATTTCCGTTTCAGCGCCTGAATGACCTCATAGGTCCCAGTGCTTGAAAATTCTACATTCAATTCAAAATTCTGACGCAAATTTGGAAATCGACCAAAAACGGAGGTTATTCAATTACCCGTCTCGGCAGTGAATGATTACCTGCTGGGTATTGGCGGTGATTCCGATATGGCCCGGTTTGATGGGTCGTTACCGGTAAGTCTCATCATCGGCTAATCACTTCGGGAGATTTATTGACGGTGCCGTCTGTCTGTCACCCCTGACGGAGATGTCACCGGGCGTGTGATCACTAGCAAATACGTCTGAGTGAAAAGGCCCAACTTGGTGCTAATTATTACGAGGTGTGAATCGCCCTTGGAATATTAATCTCGAGAAGTAAACGAGTAAAAAATGCGACGAAGTTTCTTCAGCGCAGTCGAGTTTTCTGTGCGGCGTATAATCAAGGCCACCGAAAATAGATCTATCTATCGGTGGTCTCGGTATAATGCTGTATGAGATGCGGGCCATGAATCTGTAAACAAGGCCCGGTGCCGGCCTGTCCTATATCGTTGCCAGATGCACGATTATGTGTAGCTTTAACCTTAAATAAGATCAAAACTACTGAGGCTAGAGGGCTGCAATTTGGTACGTTTGATGATTGGAGGGTGGGTGATCAACGTAACAATTTGCAGCCCTCTAGCCTCAGTAGTTTTTAAGCTCAGGGGGCGGATAGAAAAGGTGGGGACGGACAGACAAAGCCGGCACAATAGTTTTCTTTTACAGAAAACTAAAAAAGAATGGTGATGATAAAATAAGGACAGATAAGTAATAATAAGTACTGCAAAATTTAAGTTGGGAGAACAATACTGATCACTCGTTTGCCTCGACTATTCAGTACGGTTACGGGAATAGACGAGAATTTTTATTAACTATGGCAAAAGAGAGGAATGCCACGTGAAACAGTAAGTTTCTGATAAACCTAGATCAGTAAAACTTTGAAAAATAAAAACTGACGAAACATACAAAAGTTAGTATTGTAAATCTGAGGTGGCAAGGCAGTGTTGTAAATCTGAGGTGGCAAAACAGTATTGTAACTCTGAAGTGGCAAAGCAGTATTGTAACTCTGAAATATCAAAGCAGTATTGTAAATCTGAGGTGGCAAAGCAGCATTGTAAATCTGAGGTGGCAAAGCAGCATTGTAAATCTGAGGTGGCAAAGCAGCATTGTAAATCTGAGGTGGCAAAGCAGCATTGTAAATATGAGGTAGCAAAGCAGTATTGTAACTCTGAGGTGACAAACCAGTATTGTAACTCTGAAGTGGCAAACCAGTATTGTAACTCTGAAGTGGCAAAGCAGTATTGTAAATCTGAGGTGGCAAAGCAGCATTGTAAATCTGAGGTGGCAAAGCAGCATTGTAAATCTGAGGTGGCAAAGCAGCATTGTAAATATGAGGTAGCAAAGCAGTATTGTAAATCTGAGGTGGCAAAGCAGCATTGTAAATATGAGGTAGCAAAGCAGTATTGTAACTCTGAGGTGGCAAAGTAGTATTGTAAATCTGAGGTGGCAAAGCAGCATTGTAAATCTGAGGTGGCAAAGCAGCATTGTAAATATTAGGTGGCAAAGCAGTATTGTAACTCGGAGGAGGCAAAGCAGTATTGTAAATCTGAGGTGGCAAAGCAACATTGTAAATCTGAGGTGGCAAAGCAGCATTGTAAATATGAGGTGGCAAAGCAGTATTGTAACTCGGAGGTGGCAAAGCAGTATTGTAAATCTGAGGTGGCAAAGCAGCATTGTAAATCAGAGGTGGCAAAGGATCTTCGTAAGTCTGAGGTGGCAAAGCAATATTGTAAATCTGAGGTGGCAAATTAGCATTGTAAATCTGAGGTGACAAAACAGTATTGTCAGTCTGAGGTGGCAAATTAGCATTGTAAATCTGAGGTGGCAAAGCAGTATTGTAAATCTGAGGTGGCAAAGCAGTGTGTGTTCTGTCTCGCCTTACCCTTGACATTACGGCTGAACCATGACCTCTCACCTTTTATCCAAAAATTCGTTTCTTTCAATTAAGCCCCACGTGGGCTGGCGTTATACATTGCTTACAAGTCAAGACGGCGTTTTTTCCAAGATAATGAGAACATTACCGACGAAATTGACAATATCTTGTCACGTCTGCAAAGATTGTATATAATCCACTGTTAAAAATTTCTTGGAAGGTATTAGCCTACAGATTTATTGTTTTTGACGTTTATTTGTACTGTAGAATTGGTCATAGTCGTCTTACTACTGTGAAATGACTCCACTCTTCATGACAGATGGCCTCATTTGTGATAGGATATTCGAGGTTCTTCACTCAAGGACGCTCTTCAGATGCATGGAATGGTTTTCGATTTGGTATAGTGGTTAGTGTGGTGGTATGCCGCTCGGATGTCGCCAGGGGTTCGCGTCTACCGCAGGGCGATGAAAAATCACTGGCTCTCTATCAGGATCAGTTACTGCTGCAGTGTGGGGTCTGCGATGGGAGGTTGAAACCAATATTCTATGGAAGCTTGGATTTTAAGTCAGTGGCCCCTTTGGTGTGCTTGTTCCATGTGAATAGGTATATAATAATGATAATAATATTGACAAATCAGTAAGACTTTGGAGTTCCTGTCACAGGGAAACTTGCGGAGCTATTTAAGACTTCATTCAGTTGAAAGTGCATTCTGATTGTAGTAAGAGATAGACTTCATATTCCATAAGACACCTCTTTATATTCAAGAGGACCTTCCGCTAGCCCCTGGGAGTTTAATTTCAATGCTCAGGTCTGTGTAATCCACTTTGTTTGGTCAAGGAAAGACTTTTTTTTATTTAAAAGAATTTTGACACGTTAAAGAGCCTCGTGTTAATAACTGTGTTGTGTGTTTTTTTTCCAAGAGCGCTTCATTTACTCATTGACGTTTGAATTTTCTTTGCCGTTGTTATCGATGGTCGTTTCTCTCTCTCTCTCTCTCTCTCTCTCTCTCTCTCTCTCTCTCTCTCTCTCTCTCTCTCTCTCTCTCTCTTTTGTTCAACCTAAACTTTTTCGTCTCCTGCGGAATGGAGACCCCTTCAGTATAATGGGAATTATTAATTTTGGATAACGCCGGATATTACAGTTCAGCAAAAGGGATTCAGTTCTTGATTCAACCCCCCCCCCCCCGAAAAAAAATTATGCTAGGAACCATAATAAAATATATATACTGAATGAGGCAGCGGTCGCTCTATCAAATTACTTTTAATTGGAAAATGGCCCATAATGACTACTATGGATTTGGGAAATTGATGGCGAGTCCAGTTGAATAGATTTAGAAATGCTGAAGCTCTCTCTCTCTCTCTCTCTCTCTCTCTCTCTCTCTCTCTCTCTCTCTCTCTCTCTCTCTCTCTCTCTCTCTCAAGTTGGAATAAAGGCTTTGAATGGAGACCTCTTATATCCATACGTGTAGAACGGGTGGGTGGCTATCAATGACCACTTAGAAGGGTCCTCCTTATTCCTTCCTCTTTTTGTGCCTGGAAGAACCGCGGTTAAATTGTCTGGAGGCACGGGGAAGAGCACACAACTTACTTCTGACCTTTGGAAGCCATCCAGAATGAGCCACAGTTTTCATGGCTCATTTCTCACGGCTCACCGTGTCTATTGATGGCTCTATTTTTTTTTTTCGAGTGGGGAGTCCGAGTCTTCTGGTCTCTTGGTTCGTGGTTTATCCTTTTGGTGTGTTATTATTATTATTATTATTATTATTATTATTATTATTATTATTATTATTATTATTATTATTATTATTATTTCAGTAGATGAAACCTATTCACATGGAACAAGCACACCAAAGGGGCCACTGACTTGAAATTCTAGCTTCCAAAGATTGTTGGTTTCAACCTCCCACCGCAGCAGACCCCCCCAACACTGCAGCAGTAACTGATCATGATACAGAGCCAGTGATTTTTCATCGCCCCGGGGGAGACGCGAACCCCCCCGACATCTGAGCGGCATGCCACGACACTAACCACTATACTTCCTGCAAGAACTAGTTCAGACGTTCTCAGAAGTTCAGAGGACCTCATGTTAGTCCAGGTGATCATGTGTTGCTCAGCCTGACTTAAGAAACTCGTGTGTTTGTAGGCTTAAGGTTTGATTTGATTTGATTTGATATGGCCTCGTGAGAGGATATTGATTTGGCCTCGTGAGAGACTAATTTATTGGACATCCCCTCCCATTCTGTGAGAGGGGCAGCTTCAAAAAATATACGTACAGTATACTGGATGCCCAAAAGAGTGGAGTCGCATAGTGGAACAACCCCAGACTAGACTAGACTAGAGAAGTTTTTTTTTTTTTCTGTAACAAAAACTTGATAGTTCAGGACAGTCCTGTTGGAGGAGTGAACTTTTTCCTCCAGAAAGGCTTCTATAACTGTTGAAAGGTCTCTTGCTACACATTATTTCAGAAGATTAAAAGAAAATACTCATAGTAGCATGAGACTTGGAATGGGGAAACAAATCCACAGTTATGTATGGGCACAAATATATTTTGAGATAAAACTAGATTCATTTTATGAATATATTTCTACCAATACGTAACTGTGGATTTGTTTCTCCAGTGTAGAAGATTTCGTTAGGCCAGAGGATTTTAGGTTAATGCCGTTCTTGTGTTAGTAGAGAGGGCTTCGTTAATATTGAGTGTTTATGGTAATCCAAAGGACCTGTTGATAGTCCAAAACGACATCCTAGTTGTCCAACGGACATGGTATTCCCCAGACCTCGTTATGGTCCAAAAGACTCATCTGTCAAAATCAGTTTGTTGTTACAGATGGCCTCATGTTATCGAAGTGGCGGTTTTCACTGTTCTTCTGTGTAATATAGGTGACTTTTGTTAATACGTCTGGCATACGTGATAGGTAATAGCAAGTGATCACACGTCACAAAAGCTCTCTCTCTCTCTCTCTCTCTCTCTCTCTCTCTCTCTCTCTCTCTCTCTCTCCTCTCTCTCTCTCTCTCTCTCTCTCGTCCAGTAGTTTTAATTAATTGAATTTTTTTTCCATATCGAGAAGGGACCTCGCCGCTGTAATTGGGAAGATTAATGGCGGATATTTCGATTGGGTAAAAGGATTGAGCGCATATTAACAAAAAATAATCAGAATTGTAAAATGCAGTGATGAGGCTCTCTCTCTCTCTCTCTCTCTCTCTCTCTCTCTCTCTCTCTCTCTCTCTCTCTCTCTCTCTCTCTTTCATACGGAGTCGATTCCTGATTGATAAACAAAGATATGAATGTGTCTCGGTCTCAAAAGGCACCAAGTTTTATTGTTGTGCTTTGAGGTGGATAGAAAAAATAGTTATAAATCTCTCTCTCTCTCTCTCTCTCTCTCTCTCTCTCTCTCTCTCTCTCTCTCTCTCTCTCTCTCTCTCTCTCTCTCGTAATTGATTTAGGTGTACGGCACAGATACTGTGGTATATCACAATCCTAACAGCGTGTACCTTATCTCTCTTCGGCCATGTTGCACCACGGATTAGTTACTCCCGTGGGATCTCTATTTCACAGACTAGAATTCAAAGACTCCATCCATGTTTCCCTCGCCCCCACTTCCCCCCTTCCTCCTCCTCCTCCTCCTCCTCCTCCTCCTCCTCCTCCTCCTCCTCCTCCTCCTCCTCCTCCTCCTCCTCCTCCCGTTTCGCAGTTGGTGGTCTCTATTATTTTCACAGACTAAAATTCAAAGACTCCATCCATGTTCCCCTCGCCCCTACTTCCCCCTTCCTCCTCCTCCTCCTCCTCCTCCTCCTCCTCCTCCTCCTCCTCCTCCTCCTCCTCTCCCACCTGCCGTTTCGCTGTTGGTGGTGGTGGAGGGGCTCACGTTTATCCTAATATATACGACACGGCTTCTCACACGGGGGATTGTATGGGATTATTCTATTAAGGCGGTGCCTGTGTCTCTCCTCTCTTGGAGGGAATTTGGTGGTCCTTGGTCGAGTCGCCTCAGCTTCTGTTCTCCAGTTCCTCGTCCCATTTAGTGTCCTTCGAAGATGTATTGTCGCTTTTTGGGGTTTTTTTGCGTGTGTTTTCATACACAAGCTGTGATAGATTTATTACGCGGGGGTTCTATGTGGTGTGTTAGCTTATATGCACTAATCTGTGTGCATTATATGGTTTGTCATCGATCTGCTTGCATATACTGTTTGTTATTAGTCTGTGTGCATATACTGCTTGTCATCAGTCTGTGTGCATATACTGCTTGTCATCAGTCTGTGTGCATATACTGCTTGTCATCAGTCTGTGTGCATGTACTGCTTGTCATCAGTCTGTGTGCATGTACTGCTTATCATCAGTCTGTGTGCATGTACTGCTTGTCATCAGTCTGTGTGCATGTACTGCTTGTCATCAGTCTGTGTGCATATACTGCTTATCATCAGTCTGTGTGCATGTACTGCTTGTCATCAGTCTGTGTGCATATACTGCTTGTCATCAGTCTGTGTGCATATACTGCTTGTCATCAGTCTGTGTTCATATACTGCTTGTCATCAGTCTGTGTGCATATACTGTTTGTCATCAGTCTGTGTGCATATACTGTTTGTCATCAGTGTGTGCGCATATACTGCTTGTCATCAGTCTGTGTGCATATACTGCTTGTCATCAGTCTGTGTGCATATACTGCTTGTCATCAGTCTGTGTGCATATACTGCTTGTCATCAGTCTGTGTGCATATACTGTTTGTCATCAGTCTGTGTGCATATACTGTTTGTCATCAGTCTGTGTGCATATACTGCTTGTCATCAGTCTGTGTGCATATACTGCTTGTCATCAGTCTGTGTGCATATACTGCTTGTCATCAGTCTGTGAGCATATACTGCTTGTCATCAGTCTGTGTGCATATACTGCTTGTCATCAGTCTGTGTGCATGTACTGTTTGTCATCAGTCTGTGTGCATATACTGATTGTCATCAGTCTGTGTGCATATACTGCTTGTCATCAGTCTGTGAGCATATACTGCTTGTCATCAGTCTGTGAGCATATACTGCTTGTCATCAGTCTGTGAGCATATACTGCTTGTCATCAGTCTGTGAGCATATACTGCTTGTCATCAGTCTGTGAGCATATACTGCTTGTCATCAGTCTGTGAGCATATACTGCTTGTCATCAGTGTGTGTGCATATACTGCTTGTCATCAATCTGTGTGCATATACTGCTTGTCATCAGTCTGTGTGCATATACTGCTTGTCATCAGTGTGTGTGCATATACTGCTTGTCATCAATCTGTGTGCATATATTGTTTATCATCGATCTGTGTGCATGTACTGTGTGTGCACATGTACAGTATGTATGTCTGAGTGTGTTTCAGAGACAGGGTGCCATTTTTTGGGGGGTGTGGGCTCAGACGAGATTTTGGCGTGTATTCATACAGCAGCCATCAATCAATCAATCAATTCCTGCTGCACCACGGGGATGCAAAGGTCTCCAGTGAATTTCGTCATCCATACTGTGTGTGTATATATATATATATATATATATATATATATATATATATATGTGTGTGTGTGTGTGTGTGTGTGTGTGTGTGTGTGTGTGTGTGTGTGTGCGCGTGTGTGATGGTCATTTATTGTAAATATTTATGCAGTATACTATTGTCTATATTGATATCGTGTATCAATAGATATGATATATATATATATATATATATATATATATATATATATATATATATATACTCGTATATATATATATATATATATATATATATATATATATATATATATTTAGTATATCTTAATTTGTGCAGACAGTTAACTTTCACAGTTTCGTATATACTATCAACAGTAAGATTTTCATTTATAATATAAATAATTTCAGTGTCTGCCTCCTTAGTCTTCATAAAAGTGCCTTTCTTCCTCTTGAAATGACCTGAATTATCTGGGATTTTATTCCTTTTTGTAGAAAGGTTTGCACTACGAATCAATTGTTAGGAGAGGGTTGAGGAACGTAAGATGGAAGAAAGAGAATATGAGAGGAGGTACGGTAAAAGAAACGAAAGGGGTTGCAGCTAGGAGCCTGAGGTCTTTCAGCGCTGAAACGGAAATTGAAAGTAAAAGGTTTGAAAAGTCATCAGGGGGAAAACCTCGCAGATGCACCATGAATCAGTTGTTAGGAGAAGGGGAGAGTAAGATGGAAGGAAGAGACTATGAAAGGAGGTACAGCAAAAGAAACGAAAGGGGTTGCAGCTAGGGGCCGAAGGCACGCCGCAAAGAACCTTTAAGTAATGCCTACAGCGCACCGCGCGGCGTCACCCCCTACGAGGCTTTTCTCATTGCGTTATCGCCTGTTCCAATTATTTCCCCCAGGCCAATCCCCGGCAGGATTCGGTCGTCACGCGGATTTTCCTCTTCATTTTATATTTCGTATATATTTCATCGTTAGGTTTGACAATGACCGTGACATCAAGGCTCCCTAATGACAATGGATGTCTGTGTTAGGGGCGGTTTAGCGCAACAGGTAATGACCCTTGTTAGCACGCGATGGCGCTGTTGTCTTGTGTGTGTGTGTGACAAATTTGCCGAGTTTACCTCTTTTGATTGGGGGCGTTTCGCCTGTAAAAACATTTTGACGAGTCGACTGCTGGGTTAGAAAAAAAAAAAAAAATCCTTGCAGTTATGGAATGTAATTAATTTTCAGGTGTTTTGTTTTTACCGACAGACAATTGTTAAATCGGTTGCATTGGACGCTCACACAAAGACTCTTCATACAAACACACACAGTTTGAGTGGAATATAGAACTGAATATAGAATTTAGGCCAAAGGCCAAGCACCGAGACCTATGAGGTCATTCAGCGCTAGAACGGAAATTGACAGTAGAAGGTTTGAAAGGCGTAACAGGAGGGAAAACGTGGCAGTTGTTAGGAGAGGGTGAAAAGAAAGATGGAAGAGAATATGAAAGGGGGTACAGTTAAAGGAACGGAAGGGGTGTCAGCTAGGGGCCTAAGGGACGCCGCAAAGAACCCTTAGTAATGCCTACAGTGCACCGCATGAGGTGCACTGACGGCACTATCCCCTTATGGGGTGTTCCACCAAATAACTTGTGTTCAAGTAATATCATTTCGTTATGTCAGAAAGATGAAAGATTTCTGTTCTTTGTTAGGAAACGCCAAAGGTTGGTGTATATCTCCATATTGCTGTATTGGATAATATCTGAATTCATTGGGTCTAGGGAGGACTGGATGTGTTGCTGGTAATCCTCTTACGCTCTCCTGGCTGTTTCCGAGAATTTGGTTGTTGTTCAGGATAGGCTGATTCTGAGAGAGAGAGAGAGAGAGAGAGAGAGAGAGAGAGAGAGATGTGTAATCTTTCACATACATGCAGTTCTATTTGTGTTTTAGGAGAGAGAGAGAGAGAGATGTAATCTTTCACATACATATATACATTTCTATATGTGCTTTAGTAGACAGAGAGAGGGGGGGGGTAATCTTTCACATACATACAGTTCTGTTTGTGTTTTAGTAGAGAGTGAAAGAGAGGTAATCTTTCACATACATACATTTCTATTTGTGTTTCAGTCGAGAGAGAGAGAGATGTAATCTTTCACATACATACAGTTCCATATGTGTTTTAGGGGGAAGAGAGAGAGAGAGAGAGAGAGAGAGAGAGAGAGAGAGAGAGAGAGAGAGAGAGAGAGAGAGAATATAATCTTTCACATACATATAGTGCTATTTGTGTTTTAGGGGAGAGATGTAATCTTTCACATACATACAGTTCTATATGTGTTTTAGTAGAGAGAGAGTGAGGTAATCTTTCACATACATACAGTGCTATTTGTGTTTCAGGAGAGAGAGAGAGAGAGAGAGATAATCTTTCACATACATACAGTTCTGTTTGTGTTTTAGTAGAGAGAGAGAAGTAATCTTTCACCTATTTACATTTCTATTTATGTTTTAGTAGAGGGAGAGAGAGAGAGAGATAATTATTTTTCACATACATTTCTACTTCTGTTTTGATATGACAGGATGCATGCATTATTTAAAGATTAAATCCTTATGGGTTCATGTGATTAGAAGATTGAAGGATTTTTACAGTTCTTGTGATTCGAAGATTAGAGGTTACTTACAGTTTATTCGAAATTAAGTGATGCTTTGTCAGTTAACATAACTGTATTCTGCCCTAAAATGGAAGGCTACAGTATCTGCAAAAATGCAAAATTGAGAAAAATGGTAGATACTTCAGTTTTCCCTTGCCCTACTTACTGATTTTGCAGATACTGCAAATGGGACCCCATATATAAAGCATTGAAGAATCATTCTGTTTAACGAGCCAAATAGGTGGCACAAATCAATTTCGAAAATTTTGCAGGCACTGCAGTTTTCCATTTTAGGGCAGTATTATTACTGGTCACTGATAACAGATATTTTCTAAATTAGTCAAAGGCACGGGAAAACTAGTTCCTATCTTCACCAATAAGCTGTTTCAAAGATTAATTTTATCCGAAAAAAGAAAGTTCCGCTTGACAGAGTCATCTAATTAGTCTACTCGATTCTGATTTATGACTGTCCGTGTTCTGCGATTGATAATTGTCTGATCATTTGTAATTGATTAATTCGTTTGTGTAATTAATTGGGTTCATGATTGGTTAGAGCCAGATTTACGTAGAATCAAAGTGCATCACCCACAAGGAATCAATTTCGTGCTCCGTTACCCCATTTCTCCTTGGAGTAGGATTTTCGAGATTGTTTCAGGTTCAATGTGTTTCTGGCTGTTGTTGGGGGCAAGTCTGTACCAAAACCAGCATGTTTTCACGCAACAGACAGTTTGCTTGCAAATTGTCTGTTGGCTTTTGACACCGCGGTCTGTGGGGTAATGTGACACACGATTTATATATTAATTTGTATTGGAAACTTGTTCTAACCATCTTGTCGTCTACGTTGAAAATAAATTGATAATATTTTATAGCTAGGTGTTTCTATAACATTTATTTTATAGCTAGATTTTTTTGTAAAATTTATTGTGAAATGCACTGAATTCTGCCGGTAATTACGATACACAAATAGGACCAGGAGTTTAACATACTAGGACCCCCCGTAGGGGAGTAATGCCGTCAGTGTACCTCACGCGATGCACTGTAGGCATTACTAAAGGTTCTTTGCAGCGTCCCTTCCTTAGGCCCTAGCTGCAACCCCTTTCCTTCCTTTTACTGTACCTCCGTTCATATTATATTCTTCCATCTTGCTATCCATCCCCTCCTAACGATCATTTCATAGTGCAGCTACGAGGTTTTCCTCCTGTTACACCTCTCAGAAGTACCTACACTCAATTTCCTTCCCAGCGCTGAATGGCCTCGTAGGCCCCAGTGCTTGGTCTTAGGCCTAAACTCCGTATATTCCACTCCATTCCTAGAAGGCACAGAAAGCTGAAAAAAGAAAGATTCTGTTCGATTATCATTGCAAGTAGATTAGCTGAATTACTTTGGAATAATTAGGTGAATAATCCTCTTAGTATTTGTAGCGGTTTTATCATATCATATTATATTATTCGGCAGTTTACTGTAATCCCTACCCACAGTAAAGTGCGTAACAAAACCTAATTCCCCTGATCGCCCCGCTCACGCATTTGTGATCCGGAATACGTGCGTATGCATATCATTAAAGCGTTCATAACTAGCCAAGGGATTTTTTTATTTATTTTTTTTTTTATATTGTAAGTGGTGAGTAATTTATTAACATTATTAATACAGACAAAAGGAACACATGTTTATTGAGGATAACATTGTACATCCATAGAGAGCTTTGCATTGGTATTTGTCAGAATATAATGTTCATTTGTCAGAGTATAATGTTTATTTGTCGGAGTATAATGTTTATTTGTCAGAGTGCAATGTCTGTATGCAAAACAAGGTGGAGAACGGGGAGGAGAAGAACAGGGGGGATAGCAGACGAAGGTGAAGTGTTGTTGAAAACGTTAGGGATGTAATTTGAATGACTGCTGTTATGAATTTCGAAGCGCGTAGAAATGTTCTGCCATGGAGAAATATGGGTGTCCAGAATTAATACGATTATTATTTGTTTATCGCAACTTCTCCTGTTATTTTTTTTTTATTACTGCTTTTGTTGCTATTGCTTTGTAAAATCTACAACATTATTCTTGTTCCCCAATGTTGCTGGCAGAGCCAACAACAACAACCAGATTAATAATGAAAATATTAATTATTGTTGTTATTGTATGAAATCTGCAGGCACAAGAGCCCTTGGAGAAGATCTGACTCTGAGTGCAGAATATAAACAAGTAAAAAATGCGCCGAAGTTTCTTCGGCGCAATCGAGTTTTCTGTACGGCGTAAAGTGCTGTACTGAAACTCCCAGCCACGGCTCATGAAACTCTCAGCCGCGGCCCATGAAACTTTCAACCACGGCCCGGTGGTGGCCTGTGTTGATAGGGGTGCCAGACGCACGACCATGGCTAACGTTAACCTTGAATAAAATACAAACTACCGAGGCTAGAGGGCTGAAATTTGGTATGTTTGATGATTGGAGGGTGGATGATCAACATACCAATTTGCAGCCCTCTAGACTCAGTAGCTTTTAAGATCTGAGGGAAATAGTGGATTATTCCATCTGATTTACAGTGCAAAGGAATGGCGTTTATTTCACATAGTCCCTTTTGCTTTCATTTGCAATGTAATCCTCTGTTTTGATTCCTTAGTCGTTGTGAAATTTGCCCAGTTGCTTTGTTCATAAATTTCCCCAATTAAATATAGATTTCGATTATGCATTGATTGCTTGCTTTGACGCTAGCGAATTTAATATGTAATTAGGAAACATATATTTGTGTCTAATATAATAACATATTACTTACAGGTTATATATATATATATATATATATATATATATATATATATATATATATATATATATATATATATATATATATATATATATATATGTGTGTGTGTGTGTGTGTTTTTTCCGGTTCCCCATTTTTTTTTTTTTTTAATGAGGTTCTCAGTCCACCGCCCTGTCCTTGGATGTTCAAGGGCCTTTAATGCTGACGGCCACTTGTCATTTCTTAGTGGTCACCCATCCAAATTCTAACCAGACCTGGATTTGTTCACTCACCTCTCTCTCTCTCTCTCTCTCTCTCTCTCTCTCTCTCTCTCTCTCTCTCTCTCTCTCTCATATACATACGCACACACATCGCACAGTGAGTATGTGTGTGTGTGTGTGTGTGTGTTTGACTAATAGAGCCTTAATTGATAGATTATGGGAACTTATGCGTAATTGCTGAATCCGGCATATTATGTTTCTCATTAGGATGGTTAGGGCAGACCCTTTAATAAGCGCGAAGAATTCACGGTTATAATTCCGATTTCCGAGAGAGAGAGAGAGAGAGAGAGAGAGAATTGTAGGACTGCTCTGAAAACCTGAGAGAAATAAAGCGGAAGATGTTAGTTTGTCGAGATCTTTCTGTTGAAGGGCGGGCGGCCGATTCATTCCTGATCACCGCTACAAACCAGACGTGGTTCCGCGCGCGTGCGCGCAACATTGGAAGCTGGGGAAATACTTGTCACTTGAACAGAAACAAACACTTACGCATCTAAGGTAACGATTCCACATTGATATATATATATATATATATATATATATATATATTTATTTATTTATTGATTTATTTTATATATAATACGTCCTCGCGTGAAAGTAAAAGGAAATGGTACCAAGACTTTCAACTTTTCTTCCAAAGTCATCTTTAGTACCCTTGAAGATGACTTTGGAATAAAAGTTGAAAGTCTTGGCACCATTTCCTTTTATTTTCACGCGAGGACTTATTATATACTTCATCCACGAGACCATTGTGGAAAT
The DNA here is from genome assembly GCA_039081455.1 of Macrobrachium rosenbergii. NCBI lineage: Eukaryota > Metazoa > Arthropoda > Malacostraca > Decapoda > Palaemonidae > Macrobrachium > Macrobrachium rosenbergii. Next base: position 28,410,285 of record JANJGK010000037.1, on the reverse strand, counting down.
TACAAAAAATATTATATACATATATATATATATGTGTATGTATCTGTATCTATATATATATATATAATTGTACATATATATTTACTTATCTTTCTGTTGCCTCTCAAAGGACTTAATGTCGATTGGTCTGAATCTAGTGGTTCTTATCCCCAGCGCTGAACAAATGCAAAGCCATTTCTCATCATAAGTCATCTGCCTGAAGCCGTAGCGTTTTCAGGCCAACCCATGACATAACCTCATGAACGTTGCAGCGGCAACATTCATCATCCTGCAACCGACTCGAGATTCTTTCCGAGATGTGTTTCCGGACACTGTTGCTCCCAACGAAGAGGAGGAGATGGAGGCCACGACGGTTATTAGCCTCTGTGGGTAAACAGGGTGGGAAGGGAAAGGGGAAGAAAATGCTGACTCAGAGAAGAAGGAAGAAGAGAGAGAGGGCCAGAAGGATGTAGTGTGAGGTTTTGGGGGCTTTTAGTCGCCGCTAATTGGTGCAGTAGGAGATGGAGGGAAAAGACACAGGGCCGTTAATTTTCCGCAGCTCGCTTGGCTGCTGGAAGTAGTTTCGAGTCATCACTCTCTCTCTCTCTCTCTCTCTCTCTCTCTCTCTCTCTCTCTCTCTCTCTCTCTCTGCGTCATACGTGTATATATATATATATATATATATATATATATATATATATATATATATATATAATATATAATGTTTGTATATATATTATGTATATATACAGTATATGCGTGTGTATGTGTTATATATGTATATATATATTTTATATGTATATATATACAATATATATGTGTGCGTTATATATATATATATATATATATATATATATATATATATATATATATGTATATGTGTATGCTTGTGAATTATACGCCTTCCGATTCTCTGGAAGTATTTTTGTGTTTGAGTCCAACCTGCCTTGAAGGGTTCACCTCGACTGGGAATCGAACCCGGCTCGTCTTGTTGGCGAAGTAAGTGTGTTTTAGCCACTGAAAATGGTACCTTGAAATGTAAGAAGGTTATAGTAAAGGAGAATGATTAATGCGAAAATTTGCTGTTAAAAGCTACTGAGGTTGGAGGGCTGCAAATTGGTATGTTGATCATCCACCCTCCAGGCATCAAACATACCAAATTGCAGCCCTCTAGCCCCAGTAGTTTTTATATTATTTAAGGGTAAAGGAAGCCTTAATCGTGCATCTGGCAATTTATAGGCCGGGCCACCAACCGGGACGTGGTTAAATTTTCTTGGGCCGCGGTTCATACGGCATTATACGGAGACCCCCTAAAGATAGATCTATTTTCGGTGGCATTGATTATAGATGTGCAGAAAACTCGACTGCGCCGAAGAAACTAGGGCACAATTTTTCTTGTTTATTTCGCAAATAATTAGGGTGTAGAGGATTCTTGTTTCTTTATATAATGAAATTGTCAGAGGGACTTCTTTGGTATTCCCAAATACGGAATCCGTATGGAATATCTTATCGTAACTAATACTGAAACTTTTTTTTTTATATATATTTCTTAACTAGCTCTTACGGAATATTATCATCATGAATAGTGTGTAGTCTTAATATTGCCTTTATAGGTAGATATGTATAGAAAATTTTCTTTCTTTACTTGATGTCTAGACTTTACATTGATTGCAGATACTGGAATCGTGCAAATTTTACACGGTCAGAATCATTGGAGTTGTGCAAATTTGATATGGTCAAAATTATTGGAGTTGTGCAAATTTTTTTTATGGTCAGCATTATTGGAGTTGTGCAACTTTTACACGGTCAGAATCATTGGAGTTGTGCAAATTTTACACGGTCAAAATCATTGGAGTTGTGCAAATTTTACACGGTCAAAATCATTGGGTTTTTGCAAATTTGTTAGTCAGAATCATAGGAGTTTTGCAGATTTTACAAGGTCAGAATCATTGGAGTTGTGCAGATTTTTAATGGTCAGAATCATTGGATTTGTGCGAATTTGGTACGGTCAGAATCATAGTAGTTGTGCAAATTTTACACGGTCAAAATCATTGGAGTTTTGCAGATTGTACACGGTCAAAATCATTCCTCAGTTATACCCGTCTGACAACCGTTAGAATCCAGTGTTGTGGAAATCCCCCTTCTCTCTCTCTCTCTCTCTCTCTCTCTCTCTCTCTCTCCCCCACAACAAGCGACAAAGACTGCATCCGCTCACCTACACCGCAGCATTAACATACGGAGAGTCAGCCCGTCTTTAAGTCCTAATGAAGGCCGGCCGCTTTGTTTTGGGAACGGGACACTGATGGCGAAATCGGCCCGAATTTATTGGAACTGCATTTGCTGAGTGGCCCTATTCCCGAACTGCAAGACGAGCAAAATGGCTAAATGAATTTGCATCTCTTTTCGGATTCAGTGGTCTTTTTGTCTGTATATCTGTCTGTCAGTCTGTCAGTCTGTTCGTTTTTCCCATCCAAGTGGCTTGATTGTACGTGGTCCGTTTTATGGTGGGGATTTGACCGTTCTTATCTGCGTTTACGGAAGCATTGCATTCGTGGAAGTGTCCCCCATCTTGGGAACATGTAGCATGTTTATATTTGATTATATATATTCACGTTGTATGAAAATGCTCTTGCGGGCACACAGTATGCATGTATGAATATACAAGTACGTATATAAGGTGTATATATACGTGTGTACTGTGTATTAGTAGGAGGTCATAACAAATTTATAATTGGTTCACAGCAAATGAAAATAATTGAAGGCAGATAATCGACATGCATAGACGACCCTGCTTTTCGCATCCACAATAAACTAAAGATCGGAGCCCAGCTGAAAGTTGCTAGTGTGGGAGTCCTTTCGAGATTTTAACTTTAAGATGATAATAATAATTCTAAAAATCATTCTTTTCCTACGCGCCTAACCACTCTTCCATGCTATATTATACAAGCTAGTCTCACCTAGAGACCTTTTGATTTACTGTGAAAGCGAATACCTCTAGAGAAATGCATACCTTTGCTTTGAACAGATCCACTGGCCATTGTCGTAGCGACGCCGCTTCACTCGGACGAATCAGTCAATCAGTCAACCGTGCTTTGGGGGACCCATGTACTTTATTCCCAGTTTCTATAATTTCTTGAGTATTATTAAAGGGAAAATATGTGCAAGTAGAAAGTATGCGTTTACGTAGTAATTATTTCATCAAAAATTAATCAAGATTACCCCTTTTTTTATATCAATTCCTGATAAGTAACCACCTCTAGCTTGAGTGACCTTGAGTCGTTGCAACGCTAGATTGAACAAACAATTCAATGAATCGGTCAGTTGATGCTGAAAAGAAGGGTATTTAGAGAGAAATATTCACTATATATTAAATGTAATGAACGCTATAAAGCCCCCCCTTCTCTCTCTCTCTCTCTCTCTCTCTCTCTCGGGAATGTATAATGGACGTGAGTGAACAGTATTCTTCAAAATATATACCATCACAGCTGAAAACGAAAGAGCCCCGACAAGTTAATCCTTTTCCCACCGGGATGAGGTGAAGCCGTTCATAAGATTCTCTCTCTCTCTCTCTCTCTCTCTCTCTCTCTCTCTCTCTCTCTCTCTCTCTCTCTCTCTCTCTCTCTCTCTCTCTCTCCAAACACTGGAAAGTATGGAAGTAATATTATTATATGAAGATCGTACATTAACGCATCAGTTTCTACGAGGTTTGCGTTAAATAACAGTATGTGTTAGTTGAGTATTTCGTTGAATTTTTAGAGAAATCTATGTAAGTCATTCCTAGCATTTGAAATCCTAGTATTGTAATAATCAACGGTTCTCTTAGAATACTTATGGAAGCTATACGGAGACTCTACCCATCAGATACTTTCGGAGGAAGGGACACCGAGTTCTGAACTCTCCTCTTGTGTTGAGGATATTTCTCGTGAGGATTCTAGCAGGGTCTTTAAACTACTCTGATACGAGAGAGAGAGAGAGAGAGAGAGAGAGAGAGAGAGAGAGAGAGAGAGAGAGAGAGAGAGAGAGAGAGAGAAGAGAATCTTATGATGGCTTCACCTCATCCCGGTGGGATAAGGATTAACTTGTCGAGGCCTTTCCGTCCTCAGTTACGATGGTATGTCTTTTGAAGAATAGTGTTCGCTCCCGAAAGAGAGAGAGAGAGAGAGAGAGAGAGAGAGAGAGAGAGAGAGAGAGAGAGAGAGAGAGACATTACTTGTCCGGACCATCCTGTTCTCAGTTACGATGGTATATATTTTGAAGAATACCGTTCACCTCACGTCCATAGTATATTCCCGAGAGACAGACAGAGAATTCAAGTTTGCGGAAGCAGGGTGGATTTCTCATGTCTCCCCTACCTACCCCCCACCCCACCCCACCCCCGCACCCGGGCGGATTTTATTATTATAGATAGATAATGATAAATGCGTCAGTTCCACGTTTCAGCTCTCCCTTTTCTCTATCGAAACGGCACAACACTAATTAGATTGGAGAAACAAACCCACATTTATGTATGGGTACGTATATTTAGAAGTAAATCTCTGCAGAGAGCGCTTTCGGGAATCTGAGGTTGTAAACGGGAACCGAACAGATTCCCGAAAGCTCTCTCTTTGTAGGTTCATTTTTATTTTCTAAAAATAAACGTACGCATGCATAACTGCTGTGCATTTGCTTCTCCATTTCAAAACTCATGCTGTTGCGAGTCATTTTCAACTGATCAGGTTACAGGCCCAGAGTCTCACAATGACGCCTGGGATCTGAAAATTTACCTCTCGACGCGGCAATCCTACGGGCACAAAGAACACTGAATTAATGATGTACTCTACTTGGCTGAGATGGTTGCACGTCTCTCTCTCTCTCTCTCTCTCTCTCTCTCTCTCTCTCTCTCTCTCTCTCTCTCTCTCTCTCTCTCCCCGTTTCTGTACATATGTTCTTCGGCACGCGCGCATAAACTATATATATATATATATATATATATATATATATATATATATATATATATATATATATGTATGTATGTATGTATGTATGTATGTATGCATGTGTGTGTGTGTGTTTGTGTTTGCAGGCAGGGAAGCGGGCTATGCATTTAAGTGTTTACTGTACCAGTATTTTGTCCAGAAGGGGAAAAATTGAAATAACAAGGCCTAGAGTAGTGAGGTTGAGGAGAGGAAGGCCTGGCTCCTACGGACACGCACACAGAGGCATAGCAGCCCGGGAGCATGGGAGGGGGAGGGGGGGGGGCCGCTCACCCAAGGCCGCCCGGGCGAGGTTGAGCTTAAAGGGGCTGCTGCCAAGGGGTAGGAAGGATGTGAGCTCGTACGAACTGCAACTTAGGAAAAGGGGGGTTCGGGAACTGCAGCAGAGGAAAAGGAGGGGGTTTCGCCCCCCTGTAAGTTGTAGGAAAAGGGGTGGTTCGGGAACTGCAGCAGAGGGAAAGGAGGGGGTTTTGCCCCCCTGTAAGTTTTAGGAAAAAGGGGGGTTCGGGAACTGCAGCAGAGGAAAAGGAGGGGGTTTTGCCCCCTGTAAGTTTTAGGAAAAAGGGGGGTTCGGGAACTGCAGCAGAGGAAAAGGAGGGGGTTTTGCCCCCTGTAAGTTTTAGGAAAAAGGGGGGTTCGGGAACTGCAGCAGAGGAAAAGGAGGGGGTTTTGCTCCCTGTAAGTTTTAGGAAAAAGGGGGGTTCGGGAACTGCAGCGGAGGAAAAGGAGGGGGTTTCGCCCCCTGTAAGTTTTAGAAAAAGGGGGTTCGGGAACTGCAGCAGAGGAATATACTTTGCGATGATTTTGTCTTGTTAGGAAGAAAACATGAGGTGGCTTTTCTAATTTTCGAATATTTAAGAGGTGGATTTATCTCTCTTGCGCGCGAATACGTGTGTGTTTACCGCCAACTTGAAGTCACTCGTATGCTTGATCACTGAATGCCAATTTAAGGTAGCCTCCGTAGGGGGTTAGTGCCGTCGGTGTACCTCACGAGGTGAACTGTAGGCATTACTGAAGGTTCTTTTCTTTTGCAGCGTCCCTTAGACCCCGAGCTGCAACCCCTTTCATCCCTTTAACTGTACCTCCATTCCTTTTATCTTTCTTTCATCTTGCTATCAACCCTCTCTGAGCAATTATTCCTCCTGTTACACCTTTCAAACGCTGAATGACCTCGTAATCCCCAGTGTTTGCCTTTGGCCCAAACTCTGTATTCCATTCCATGAAAGGTACCATCAGTATTCCACACCATATTCCATTCCATGAAAGGTACTATCAGTATTCCACACCATTTTCCATTCCATGAAAGGTAGCATCAGTAGAGCGATTGGGTCTGTTTCCATAAAATCCAAGATCGCGATACGTCTCGGCATTTAGTAGTCACCGCTGAGATTCCTTACAAATCTTATTCAAGGATGTGATGTTGGATTGGACACTGATGACTGATGACAGGAGATCTCAGTTGGGGATTAAAGGTAGTGTTATTTTATGAGTACTAATTCGAGTGCCGTGGTCTTTAAGGGATTTCCTATAAATGCCTACTTGTTTTTGGTCATTCAGCGATGAATCACTACTATAATATTATTCTCCTTACATTTTGATACGTTTTTATCTATTTATTAATTCAATAATTCGTTTTTTCTTTTTTTAATAAGTGAGATTTCTATTTTCTGTATTTCACTGTACTTAATCATACTTCTTAATGAACGCTATATTCTTTGGAAGCTTGAATTTCTAAGTCAGTGGCCCCTATGGTGGGCTTGTTGCATATGAATAGGTTGCGTCTTCTGAATAATAATAATGATAATTATAATAATAATAAAAATTTTAATATAATACCGGCAATGACCTCATCTCTCTTTCCGATATTTTTGGACATTTTTCCGTTGAAAACCTCGAAGTTCGGAACGATATAAATGAAATAATTCTGCCCTGCTGGTAACTGAACCCAAGCTAGTTACTAGACCAGAGCTTAGTGCCCACCCGTCTACACACCGTGGAAGGATTGCTTACCTTGTCCATGGTAATGTCCACAGAGATGCTTTTAGATGATTTTTTATTGCTGTACGGCTCGAGAATCTTTTTGTATTCCTTCTGAAACGAGCTTTGCTCTTACGCCATTGTTATTGCAAAGGCTCCTTCCTTATTGCAGAGAAACGGGAATATACATTAGAGAGGCGGAACTGGGTTACGGTGTGACAGATTGTAATCCGGTTGAATATTAAGTGAGGTGAACGAACCGATATCAAGCATTCATTTCAGATATTCTCCCATTAATAATAATAAAAATAATAATAAGAGAGAGAGAGAGAGTAACGAAAAACTAACGCTTTAAGAGTGATCTCGCTGTCAATGTCACGCAAGTGAACGTGAGTTCTCTGAACTAGAGGATAAAAACTAGTCTTCAACAGAGACGGAGAGAAGGATAGAAGTAGGGAATCGTCAGTTTTCAGAGCTAAAGAAACACAACACGCCTTAAGAATTATTGAATAAAGAATCATACCATTTCAAAGACAGAGAATGAGAATGGACAGTTTATAAAACTCAAGGATACTTACTACTGTAGTCTTGAGATTGTGAGCCAAATGGCAATTTGAGAGAGAGTGAACCTTCCATTTTTAGTTTTCTGTAAAAGAAAACTGTTGAGATGGCTATTTATCTGTCCACCCTCAGTTCTTAAAAACTACTGTGGCTAGACGGCTGCAAATTGGTATGTTGATCATCCACCCTCCAATCATCAAACATACCAGATTGCAGGCTTGTAGCCTCTGTAGTGTGTATTTGATTTAAGGTTAAAGTTAGCCATCATCGTGCGTTTGGCACCGCTATAGGTACCAACAACACAGGCCAGCACCGGGCCGTGGCTGAGAGTTCCATACAGCATTGTACGCTGTACAGAAAACTCGATTGCCCCGAAGAAACTTCAGCGCATTTTTTACTTGTTTCTATGAAAGACTTGAGAATTGTGTCCTGTGTTCAGGGAGAACACCAGTGCAATCCCTATCGCGCTAGATGCAGGAGCGATAAGCGAATGAAATCCCGTTGGAAAGGAATCGCGCCGCAGAAATCCCCAGAGCTGCGAGCCATCTGGAAATGTATAAATGTTTTTGTATAGAGACGGAGATTAAACTGAAAAAGAGGGGTCGACGGTGTTTCGTGACAGAGGAGGGAAGGAAGGCGCAAACAACAGAAATGTTGAAAAAGGTTTTCGTTGGAGAAGGAACTTTGATATTTTATTTTCTTCTGGTAATTTTTCCAGTCGGGGTTCTCTCGGCCCTGCGACTGAAGGTTAGGAATTGAAAGTAGCTCAAGGACTGGCAAAGGATGGTTCCTTTAACTTATAATTCTCACTTGAATAGGAATGGGCCAAGCTGAGATTGCAGTCGGAACGAAGGTGGTGGTGGTAGCGATAAATATACATTTGTTCCCATAAATGCATATTTGTTTTTGGTCACATTCAATAATGCATCACTACCCTAATATTATTCTCCTTACATCTTAATACATTTTTATCTATTTATTAATTTATTAACTTATTTTTTCCCTTTTAATAAGTGAGATTTCTTCTCTCTGTATTTCACTTTACTTCCTCTTACTTCCTAATTCTTTGGAAGCTTGAATTCTAAGACAGTGGCCCCTTTGGTAGGGTTGTTCCATATGAATAGGTTTCATCTTCTGAATAATAATAATAATAATAATAATAATAATAATAATAATAATAATAATAATAGGTCTTCACGTAAGGGACAGTAGGCCCCCAAGGTGGGGCTCAACTGGTAGGCCTACTGCTGGTCTTCACTAGGCCTACCAGTGGAGGCCCACCCTGGGGACCCACCTACTGTCCCAGACCTCGGGTTTCTGAGTTATGAAATATACAAATTGATTAAAAAATTGTCATTTTTAACAAGAAAAACGTCTGAAAATACTGATACTGAAACCAGATTTTTCTGGTTATCAGTAGCCTTCTCTTTACTTCCTAGTTTTCTGTAAAAGAAAACTGTTGTGCCGGCTTTGTCTGTCCGTCCGCACTTTTTCTGTCCGCCCTCAGATCTTAAGAACTACTTGAGGCTAGAGGGCTGCAAATTGGTATGTTGATCATCCACCCTCCAATCATCAAACATGCCAAATTACAGCTATCTAGCCTCCTCAGTAGTTTTGATTTTATTTAAGGTTAAAGTTAGCCATAATCATGCGTCTGGCAACGATATAGGATAGGCCACCACCGGGCTGTGGTTCAAGTTGCACGGGCCGCGGCTCATACAGCATTATACCGAGACCACCGAAAGTTAGGTCTATTTTCGGCGGCCTTGATGATACGCTTTAGCGGCTGTACAGAAAACTCCATTGCGCCGAAGATTTATTTATTTATTTATTTATTTTTTTATTTTTTTTTTTTTTTTTCTTCAAAATACACTCATGCATAGCCCACTGAGGTAGTCGTCTGACATTCATCATTTTCATTAAAACATTGCTAATGCCTTGTCATCAATTATATTATTAAAGGCAGGACATATTCTTAAGGTATTTTATTAATCGCGACTGTAGTGTGGGTCACATTAGTGTGGTTTCTCGACATTAAGGGTTTAATACTTTTAATACCTTCCTTTGCCTCGTAGGGGGATAGAGCCACCAGTGCACCTCATGCGACTCACTGTAGGCATTACTTAGGGCTCTGCAACGTGCCTCCCTTAGGCCCCTAGCTGCAACCCCTTTCGTTCATTTTACTGTACCTCCTTTCATATTCTCTTTCTTCCATCTTCCTTTCATTAACCCTCTCCTAAGAATTGATTCATAGTGCAACTGCTTTGAGGTTTTCCTCCTGTTACACCTTTCAGACCTTTTACTGTCAATATCCTTTTCAGTGCTGAATGACCTTGTAGGTCCCAGCGCTTGGCCTTTGGCCTAAATTCCATATTCTACTCTATTAATTTTACCCTATATACGGAAATGAATACATTGTAAATTCCATAACACACATATATATATATATTATTATTATTAACAGTGCCCTTGTTAGCCTGATGCCATGTAGCAGACAGTCAGTCTAAAGAGGCCATAGAGATCGTCAGGCTGTAGACTGTCAGAAAATTAATGCATAGAAGAAGAAAAAAATCGTGTATATGTTTTTGTAAAGCGACAGAGATTAAACTGAAAGAGGGAGCTACGGTATTTTATGACAGGAGGGGGGAAAAGGAAATGGAAGCTTCAGAAATATTAAAAGATTTTCCTGGCCCCGGGGGCGGGGGGTTGGGGGGGGGGCGGAATCGTGTGTGAGTGTATGGGTTTGGGGGACGGCGACAGCCTTTGAGTTAGAGGTAGTGTGAAGAATTTAGGTAAGTTTTTTTTTTTATTTAGATGTTCGAGAGAGGGTTGTTGACCTTTAATTAAGGAGTAGTTTTTTTTTCTTTTTACCGAAGAGGCATTTGACATCAAAAAACGACTGAGGGAAAGGCACAGAAAAGTTCATTCAGGAAGAAGACTGACACTCAACTCTGGGTGCTTTTCTGTCAAACTTTAGAATTCTACTCTTGCTTTTGTTCCTCTTGACTTTTCCTCCTCCTCCTCCTCCTTGTCTTCGGGCCTGGGCGGTAACAATCTCCGGCCGGCCAATGAAGAATTAGGGGAATTTATTTCTGGTGATAGAAATTCATTTCTCGCCATAATGTGGCTCGGATTCCACAATAAGCTGTAAGCCCCGTTGCTAGGTAACCAGTTGGTTCTTAGCCATGTAGAATAAGTCTAATCCTTCGGGCCAGCGCTCTCTAGGAGAGCTGTTAATCAGCTCAGTGGTCTGGTTAAACTAAGGTATACTTAACTTTTTGGGCAGTAACAGGGTATTAGGTTGGCAACCCATTGTCCTTTGAAGGCAACAGTAACCTTTCTAGTGCTTGGAAAGTGGCATTGGCTGGATAATGGATAGAGGGAAGTTTTAAAAGCAAGGAATTAGCATATAAGATCCCTCTTAGAACGAGTTTATACACAAATAAAATTAATTGCTTTACTCTAATCACTTCTGACAATGAAATGGCGTAATTCTATGCACTTCTGTTCAAAGCATTTGGTGTCAGGAGAATCGTTACGGAAGCAGTTGATAGATGCCTAAAAGTAGAGGTTAAGTTTGATCGTTTTTCAAACTCGCTGAAAACAAAGATTGACGTTTCTCCAAGTCGTGCAAAATCGTGACGTAATGAACTGTTTCACAGTATGTCATTTGTGAAATGCACTGCTTTAGGTTTCACAGTAATGTAATGGCCTGTTTCAAACTGATGCTAGTGGACTTGGAATTTAGTGTTGCTTCTTTTCAACGGAGAAAATCAACTGCGCTTTGTTCTTCTCGTTTAACAATTGCGAAGTAAGGTTTACCATTAGGCAGCTTGACGGGTCACAAATAACTCTGGTCAAATGGAAGCAAGAGCTTTACATTATATATTTATATATATATATATATATATATATATATATATATATATATATATATATATATACATATATATTTATATATATATATATATATATATATATATATGTATATATATATATATATATATATATATATACATATATATATATATATATATATAAATTATATATATATATATATATATATATATATATATATATATATATAACATACATACATATATGTATGTATGCATGTATGTATACATATATATATTTTTTTTTTAATTTTGCATTTTGCCATAATGAACCGCAGTTTTTTTTTTTTCCTGATAGTTAAGGTTTTATATTTTCTTAGTCACAAGAGATGACCACATTATGTTACCCGGAAGTGACACCACTTGTGAATTAAAATAGTTGTGTTTTTCTCGGCAGAAGATTGCAGCCATTATTATTGTTAAAGAGATGGTTTAAGCTGACCTTCGTTCATTATATCTATTTTATTTCAGACAGTCAAGTTTATACATTTTTTAGAGACTGGAGTTCATTTACTTCTCAGTCTCTAGTTTTATTAATTTTTGCAAGCATTCCCAATTTCGTATATTTATTGCTTTCATCTTGCAGAGATTATTTCTCTGTTATTTATGTGAGTCTGAGAAGATAGCTTTGAACTTTTTTTAGTTTTCTGTAAAAGGAAACTACTGTGCCGTCTTTGTCTGTCCGTCCGCCCTCAGATCTTAAAAGCTACTGAGGCTAGAGGGCTGCAAATTGGCATGTTGATCACCCACCCTCCAGTCATCAAACATACCAAATTGCAGCCTTGTAGCCTCAGTAGCTTTTATTTAAGGTGAAATTTAGCCACAAACATGCCTCTGGCAACGATATAGGATATGCCACCACCAGGCCGTGGATAAAGTTTCATGGGCCGCGGCTCATACAGCATTATACCGAGACCACCGAAAGATAGATCTGTTTTCGGTGGCCTTGATTTTACGCTGGACAGAAAACTCGATTGACTTTCATCCTTCCACTCCTTCGCTTCTGCCTGTTTTTTTTTTTTTTTTTTTTGCCGTGTATCATCACCAGGTCTATCTTTCTCGTCTTTCTCTTCTCCTCAAAACATCTAGTGAAGTCACTTACACGTTTAAAACGTGATTATAACTTTTGCAAATTCGAATCGCAGAAGGAGAGAACTCTATGGAAACTCTTGGTCAGAAAAAGTGTCAGATGATGGCTGCCTGGCAAATGCTTTTAAAAATATCTAGTGTCCAGCAAGTTGTTTGAAATTTCCAGCGTCCGTCCAGTAAGTTGGGTGAAATTTCCAGCGGCCAGTAAGTTGGGTGAAAGCTCCCGCAGACTTGGAAAGTTTCTTTGTTGCTCAGAATTTTTCAGAATTGGAAGCATAAAATTCCAACGTTCTCTGGGGATTATTTTACTCTCGCGCTCTTCAGACTTACACTGGAATCATTGTTGTTGTCTGTGAAGGGAATCGTATGCCTTTTTTTTGGGGAGGGGGAATTTTTTTTTTACTTTTTTTTTGTCTGTGATGGGAAGAGTATGTCTTTTTTTTTTATTATTTTTCACTCAGTTATGGCAAACATTTTTTTTCATGGGTCATTCGACTAGTTATTACTGTTTTGCATTTATATATACTGTGTGTATATATATATATGTGTGTGTGTGTGTGTGTGTGTGTGTTTTGTCTGTGAAGGGAAGAGTATGTCTTTTTTTATGTTTTTTTTTTCACTCAGTTACGGCAAACATTTTTCTTCGTGTGTCATTCGGCTAGTTATTACTGTTTTGCATTTATATATATATATATATATATATATATATATATATATATATATATATACATACACATTTATATATATAATTTTGTTTTCTGATGTTTCAATTCGGCATTTGGAGTCCCAAACACTTATTTCGCTTATGTTTCGGACCTGAAAATAGACACTCAAATAACAAATGCAAACTCGCCCTGAGCTTTCTAGGCGTGACATTTGTGCTGCCTTCAATTGATAGTTTCGGTGCGGAAGCACTTGAATAATTTTTGTTTTAGATAAAAACATTTTTTGATAAGGAAATATTTGAGTTCATTTCGTGCAATTTTCACGAAGGTGGACGACGCTCAACCTTGTATATATGATATAAACGTAAATTTTAGATGATTTGTTTGTTTTGCAGCTTAACGACCAAAATAAAGTTTATCAATTTGACAGCTGACTTCGGTGCATTGTAAAGAAAAGAAATTTTTTCTTCGATTAAATCATTGATCTCATTTTGACAAAGTAATCCTTGCAAAATCATGGTAGCTCGAACTGCAAAAGTCATACAATTACCGCCTTGGTTGAATCTGATATCCATTAGAATATATTCCGTAACTTAAAGATTCTTAAGTACGTGTTGAAAATATCCGGAATTGAAAATCCACGATACGAGGTTCATGTCTCATATAAGACAATTTTGTCTAATTGATTCATTTCATTGTAGCCAGGCACTAGGGAACAACACAATGCGAGTTGTAAATATGAAAAGACACTCCTTCCATAGAAAGGTTTCTCTCTCTCTCTCTCTCTCTCTCTCTCTCTCTCTCTCTCTCTCTCTCTCCTGGTCTTTGCGAGTTGACCTTTAATGAAAAAGCCACGGGAATTCAGGGCTTTCATTGTAGCACAAGGCGTTACTGGGTTGATGTCCAGAGTATTATTTATATTTAACACGTCTGAGGACATGCTTCCAATTTGAACCTTAAATGACTGACAGACAGACAGTCTCCCTCTTGTCCTGCCCTTATCGAGGACGCTAAAATAGTGTAGATTGCCAATTAGCCCACTTCCGAATCCGGCCAGATCACCGGTCTCTCTCTCTCTCTCTCTCTCTCTCTCTCTCTCTCTCTCTCTCTCTCTCTCTCACAAAGCCAGCCACAACTCTGCAATTTTCTGTAGGGCCTCGGAAAACCGAGATCTGGATTAGGGTACAGAAAAATCGGTTCGGCTCCTAATGACACATTTCTCTGGAACTGGAATCAAAATAAGGACGTCAGTGACAATAGACTTTCCTTGAAAAAGTTAAGTATATCTTAGTTTAACCAGACCACTGAGCTGATTAACAGCTCTCCTGGGGCTGGCCCGAAGGATTAGATTTATTTTTACGTGGCCACAGCACTGTTGTTATGGCATGTTAAGGCGATTTCAAGTGTATTAGGAATTGGGTAATAGTAAATTGCTCACATGTACCAAATGACTTCTCGTCCCGTGCTTTGGAACGTTTGGAACGTACGGAAATTATTATTATTATTATTATTATTATTATTATTATTATTATTATTATTATTATTATTATTATTATTGCTTACATTTACCAAATGACCTCTCCTGTGTTTTCAACGTACGGTAATTATTATTATTATTATTATTATTATTATTATTATTATTATTATTATTGTTATTTTGTTGAAAATAATGGCAGTTTTTAACGAATTAATGCTATTTTCAACAAAACATGCATCAAAGAAGGTCTACTCCCTGCATATATTATTATTATTATTATTATTATTATTATTATTATTATTATTATTATTGGTCTACATCATGCCACGTATGCAGGCGTGTTCATGGGCTCTTTATGCAAATGCACAAAAAATGTGCATTTTGCACATTTTTGTGCACATTGCTGTTCATTCTGCGCCTTTTAATATTTACTGACGTGTCCTATTTTAACGGGAAATTTCCGACTTAATTAGATGTTGATCGCCTTAAGGATTTTTCCTACTATTTTCTAATTTAGACTTTTTTACTTTTTGTTCTAATTATGTTCTAACGATGATTTTATCTTCGTTAACAAAAACTTTCTTCCGTGCGTATCAGCGAGATAAAAAATTCTCCCCCCCCTCTTCTGTAAGCCTCCGTTGACCTTCGCTGTTGTGATGCCAGTTCATGTAGAACATCAGTCAGTCAGTCGCTGTGTGTTTAGCCGTGAGATGAGATTTCGACTGTCCCATTCAGCGGCTCTGCTAGTTTTGCAATTGAATTTTCAGGCTTCTGAAAGTCAACTCTTGTGAATGCTTTACTATTTTCAGGCGTATGGAGCTCAGGCGTGCTTT
>JANJGK010000037.1:28383937-28394735 GCA_039081455.1 Macrobrachium rosenbergii | reverse complement strand
CTCCATTTGGGGGGGGGGGGAATTCATCTAAATTTATGCAATAATCCAGCCAGTTATTGGGAGGTTTTTCATCTTGAATATTAATATATATTTTAATAAATTTACCGCCACTCAGTTGAAGGAGAAGAAGAAGAATGTGGCTCGACGCATTCCCTCGATCATTCCTTGATTCCCTCAGGAATTCCGTTAGCCTGAAAAGCCCCCCCCCCCCTTTCCCCTTCTCGTTTCAGTTTGAACGGTACCATCCCCCTCCCCTCCACCCCCCCTCCCTACCCCCACCCGTCTCCTGAGTTCAGCATTTGAAAATATGATGATGAAATCACCGTTTGGTTCACTAATGGAATTTGCGGCCGTGATCCCGCGCCTGTGACGGCTCTCTCTCTCTCTCTCTCTCTCTCTCTCTCTCTCTCTCTCTCTCTCTCTCTCTCTCTCTCTCTCTCTCTCTCTCTCTCTCTAGTTACCAACCCCTCATTATGAGCCATTGTGAGCAAAGTATTGTTGTGTATTATTTGAGGTATATTAATTGACCAAATCATTTTTTTTTTCTTTTATATATTGCCATAAATAATGATTGAATTATTGGTTGTGAAAATATACTTTGCTTTTGTACCGAAGGTTTCTTTTTAAGGAAATTAACGTCCAGTGTGCCCGTGCTAATTCCATATCACGGATGTTAAAAGCGATAGATACTTTATATTTGATTGAACTAATGGAAAATGATCATTTTTCTTATCTGTATAAGTTTTCCTCGTATCGTTACTAGCTAGATGTCCTGTCAGAATCTCTCTCTCTCTCTCTCTCTCTCTCTCTCTCTCTCTCTCTCTCTCTCTCTCTCTCTCTCTGCTCTGGTTGATTTCGTTTAATATTTCCAAGTCAGAACTTTTTCCCGAAAAACATTGAAAGTATTTTTGTGTCGTTTCATTTCTTTCGGCCTTCTTGCATTCATTGGTTTGCGCCTTTTACTTTTCATCTGTTCATTTTGGTCTCTTCCTGCCCAGCTGTCCAACTTCTTTAGCTTACATTGCTCCAGTAACACATATGTCAACAAAAAAAAATAATAACTGGTGAACCCTCTGAATCTAAGAAATGATTTATGGCTTTTTTTAGTTTATTTTTTTGGAGTTTGAGCCTCAGTAGTTTTTATTTTATTTAAGGTTAAAGTTAGCCATGATCGTTCTTCTGGGAACGATATAGGCCAGGCCACCACCAGGCCGTTGTTAAATTTTCATGGCCGCGGCTCGTACAGCGTTATACCCAAACCACCGAAAGGTAGATCTGTTTTCTGTGGCCTTGATTATACGCTGTACAGAAAACTCGTTTGCGCCGAAGAAACTCCAGCGCATTTTTTACTTGTATTTTTTTTTATTCTGAGTCATCGTTTTTTCAGTAGATTTTTGTATTTGTATCGTGTTTGGAACAAGGCCCCTTATTTGTAGATATATTTTATTTATTTTTTTATGTTACCTCTATTTGTAACATCATTCATAACGATGTAACGTGTCCTTTTCTTTGTTACATCATACTGTTTATGTAACATCACGTTTTGATGTCTGTAACCTCAGCTCTCTTTCGCCACTACGTGGTTGCTAGTTCATTTCTTTCCAAGTATACTAATTACTTTTTCTCTATAACTCCATTCTTTCTTAGTAACATCATCATTCTCAGGAAAACGCTCTTCACATCAGTTGTTTTGTATCATCATTTCTGTAGCAACACTCTTTTTTTTTTTTTAACATCAGTTTCACACTACTTCACTCTCTTGGTAACGTCGTTCCTGCTCTGTAGTTTTTCCCACATCACTGTGGCTCTGTTACATCAGACCTGGTGGATAACATCACTTATTCTATGTAACATCCATTGGCTGTGTGTATGTGTATGTCTAACATCACTGTCACCTGGCTCTCCAGGTAGTTACTGGTGGATAACATCACTTATTCTATGTAACATCCATTGGCTGTGTATGTGTATGTCTAACATCACTTTCACCTGACTCTCCATGTAGGTTTTATGTGTGTGTATAACATCACTTTCACCTGCCTCTCCATGTAGTTACATATCCGTAAGGGCAAAAAACCCAATCTGAATTGTGAGCTCACCTTTAAACGGCTCGACAGTCGTGCCGTGCTCTCTCTCTCTCTCTCTCTCTCTCTCTCTCTCTCTCTCTCTCTCTCTCTCTCTCTCTCTCTCTAGCTGCGCATATACATTTCTTATACTCACGTTCTACCAGGAATTAGGAATTTGATGCGATGATTATGATACCGTTATTACTGTAATGTTCCTTTCTGGTGTGCGCAGTATTTACCGTCTCTCTTTTATGCTCGTGTGTGTGTGTGTGTGTGTGTGTGTATGTATGTATGTATGTATGTATGTATGTATGTATATATATATATATATATATATATATATATATATATATATATATATATATATATATACATACACACTCATATATATATTATATGTGTTTTTTTTTTTTATACATTGTTTTGTGTAAGTCTACTGTCAATGAACGTTTCGTTTACCTATGATAAAATCTAAAACCTTGAAAGTCTCCATATTTAGACCTGCTGGCGTTCATCCCGAAGTCAGCTGCTCTCAGTGCTGTGCCCTATGAAGTAAGCAGAACAAAGGTATGCCGGTGTTAGGCCGGGATGACAACGTAACGTCTCTAATGGTCTGGACTTTCTGTCTCGACTTGTTATTATTTTACCGTCATTTGTTATGGCATGCCGACAATATAGCCTAGATCGGTGGTTCTTAAATTTTTTGTTACCGTGACCCCTGTGAGAGTTGGTCCTTCCCTCCGCTCCCCCCGCCCCCTTGCATGTATGAGTAAATTTCCCTCCCAGGTTTAAAGGAAAATGAAAAAAAAAGAGAAAGAGAAGGGGTTTCGAGGGATTGGGAGGGAGGTAAATAATTACGAAACATGGTCAGCCCAACGAGTCTAACCAGAGTAGTAGACTACAGGAGACTAACGTTATAGGACGATACTTTTGCATTTTTTCCTAATCTTCTGAATATTAGTTCCTCACTCTTGTTAAGAGAATAACGAATATAGGTTGTATTGTATACATCTACTATGTGTGAAGTGGAACTTGAAAGAGAAGCTTTCATGGTGTTTCTTTATACCTTTGGTGAAGCTGGATTGATGAGGCAGAACTCTCAAGCCATATTGCTGATAAATCAAAGGTCACGGTCTTAGTTTAATACAATTTTAACTCCCAGGCTTACGTGGGAGTACCGATTATACTGTGTATATTATTCACTTTCCGATTGTAGAATGGATTAGTCGGAATTTTATTAGATTTTCTCACGATTTAGTTCCCCCCCCCCCTTACCTGCAGGGTGCGGAATGCCCTCCCCGCCTCTGTGTCCCCCAGCCTCCTATAAAATGGCGATTCAGTCACTTCTTTCCTGGCTGCATCCTACGTTTATCTCCTGGCTCCTATCATCCTTTCATCCTTTTTCTTCAAGCCAGGAATAGTGAGATATGAAGGTGCCTAGGGCCAGGAGCCCTCAATTCGGAAAAAATTGTATGAAAAAAAATTAATTTAGATATATGCACTTTTGATTTAATTTTTTTTATATGTGTAACTTCAATAACTTCGTTATATCCTGTACGTACCCACGGGCGGAAATTAAGTATTCATTCAATTTAGGCTAGAGATTTTTTTTTTGTTGAGGGAGGGGGGGGGGGGGTTATTTAAGACTTGGCTCCTCATTTCCTGCAGTTAGACAAATTGAAATTTGATTACTCCCCCTTAAACTCGATGACAGTGGGCCCCGTGAAACATAAATTTATATCATAAATCATTTGAGTACTCTTACAAAAAAAAAAAAATTTTTTTTGAAGGTCATGAACTCAAAATTTCTTGTGTAAAAACTTGAAACTCTAATATTTTATATACTAGAAACTCTAATATTTGATAAACTTGAAACTCTAGTATTTGATAAACTTGAGATTCTAGTATTTGATAAACATGAGATTGACTAGAAACTCTAATATGTGATAAACTTGAAACTCCAATATTTGATAAACTTGAAACTCTAATATTTGGAAACTTGAAACTCTAGTATTTGATAAACTTCAAACTCTAATATTTGATACACTTGAAATTCTAATATTTGATAAACTGGAAACTCTAATATTGATAAACTTGAAATTCTAATATTTGATAAACATGAAACTCTAATATTTGATAAACTTGAAACTCTAATATTTGATAAAATAGAAACTCTAATATTTGACAACGCTGATCGACCCGATAACACCGAGAGTCACTCTTTCAAGAAAATTGGTCGGGGAAATATACTGGAAATATCAAGTTGTAAATATATTGACACGGGAAATGTGGAGCGGTAAATACATTGTTCACACAACAGGGAGCGACTTGTTTGCTCAGGCCCGTGTGTATGTGTGCGTATGTTGGGATGATGGAGACCTCCCATAATCTCCCGTGATAGCCTGTATGTGCACAAGTACAGTCTTAATCTAGATTCCTGATCCTTATAGAGATTAATGGCACCTTAGGGGGCTGGAGTTTCGAAGTGGGTGGAATATCTCTCTAGGTTCTGCTCACTCCTCCCCCCTTCCCCCTTCCTTCTTCCCCCCTTCCTCCTCTTCCCCCCTTCCTCCTCTTTGCCCTGTCCCATTCTTCCTCCCTTCTGCTCCTCTTCCTCCTCCACTGCGCCTCTTCCGCTTTCTCGTGGGCCGTTTGCTGTGGCGAAGCGAGAGAGGGTTTGGTTTGCAGCGTTCATATTGGTCTCGTCTGACAGACGTGGATTCGTGTATCTTATTGTTACGTTGTGGCTAAGCCCAGTCCATCTCCTTTCCTTCACACTTAATTGTATCCTCCGGGCCGCATTTTCCCGAGATGTAACCGAGTACCGTAGGGACCTTTCCCTGAAAAAAGCGGGGCGCCATATCTTAAAAACTAACCATAGAATTTTCTTGAAAATGATCTCATTATGATTCCCACACTCAAATTACTGATCTAACCAAACCTAACCTAACATAGGGGATGGCAAAAATGTTTCCTACGCCAAATTAGTTGAGAAATACTGATCTAGCCTAACCTAACGTACCCTAACCTAGCCTAGGGGCATGGCAAAAAACCAGGGTTGGTGCAGACACCTCAAGAATTTGCCTCCGGGGCCTGGGCCAGTAAAGGGCATCAAGTTGGCCTTCCACTGACTCTTTGATCTTGTAAACAAAGTAATGGTTCATTAGCTCCACGTATCTGTACTGTTAATTGCTACAGAGAAATTAAACTGCATAGTTTAGATTCCTTGGTTTCATAATGACGAAGTTACTGTATGTCAGAGAGATTTTAAAGCGTCAAGGTTTATCCTCTCCCGCGCTCACTTTTCCACCAGCTCTTAACAACGGTACGCTTTCCTGTCGCGAGGATTCCACCATTCTAAGAGTCCCCCCACCCCCCCACCCCGCTTCCCCTCATCTTCGAGGATTCTTTTATCGTTCTTCTTTACCCATTAACTTTTCCCTCCTTTTTCTTTGAAATCCGTTGGAGCGTCGTCGTAATGGTTTGTTATGCTCAGAGGGTTAGTTCGCCCCCGGGGGGCGTAGGTCTTGGTAGTACCTTCTCCAGGTCAGTAGGGGTCTAAGGTAAAAGGTATTTGCGCTTTAAGAGGGGGGGCGGGGGGAGGGGGGAAGGGCAGAGGAATGCACTTCTACGAATGGACCAGAAATGGCAGGATGACCTTAATGCTTTTGGGATATTCCCCTGTGGTAGTCCACAGTCGACAAGTATGTTGTTTATGAAATTTTGTGTGTATATATATATATATATATATATATATATATATATATATATATATTGTGTGTATGTATAGGATATGTACAGAGTGAGAGAGAGAGAGAGCATTTAATTCCGGATATATTAGAAAAGACACCAAGCTATTGGCTTTCAGAAAAATTTGCCGTACCCTTTCATGTTGTGGTTTGTGACAAATTTATTTCTAACCTGACTTCGCCGTGTTTCTTATTTCTTCTTTTATTCAAGGTGTTTCTCTCCATTCCCTCAAACTTTTCATTTTTTAGTTTTCTGAAAAGAAAATTATTGTGCCGGCTTTGTCTGTCCGTCCGCACTTTTTTCTGTCAGCACTTTTCTATCCACCCTCAGATCTTAAAAATTACTGAGGCTAGGGGACTGTAAATTGGTATGTTGATCATCCACCCTCCAATCATCAAACATACCAAATTGCAGCCCTCTAGCCTCAATAGTTTTTATTTCATTTAAGGTTAAAGTTAGCCATGGTCGTGCGTCTGGCAAAGATATCGGCCAGGCCACCACCAGGCCGCGGCTCATACAGCATTACACCGGGACCACCGAAAGATAGATCTATTTTCGGTGGCCTTGATTTTACAATGTACAGAAAATTCGATTGCGCCGAAGAACTTCGGCGCATTTTTTACTTTTTTAACTATTGCCTATATTTTTGTCAGTGGAATTTTTTTTTAATGTGAGGTGCAGAGGGTCAGTGCAACCCAGTTGTTTCAGATGACCTACAAAAGCAGTTAAACTTTGTGAAGATTTGTCACTTGTGTGCTGTTTTGCTCTTAAAGATGCCAGACTGTGTGATTACGTGTGTCCCTGATGGGGCATTGATTCGTACCAGAAGTGGGTCAGCGGCACGTGTGTTTTGACTGCTTACTTGTAGGAAAAATTGAATTGATACTGCTGACTTGTAGGAGAAATTAAATTAGACTGCTTACTTGTAGACAAAATTAAATTAATAATGCTTACTTGTAGAAAGAATTAAATTATGGCTGCTGACTTGTAGGGAAAAGTTAAATTAATACTGCTGACTTGTAGGAGAAATTAAATTTAGACTGCTTACTTGTAGACAAAATTAAATTAATAATGCTTACTTGTAGAAAGAATTAAAATTATGGCTGCTGGCTTGTAGGAAAAATTAAATTATTACTGCTGACTTGTAGGAGAAATTAAATTTAGACTGCTTACTTGTAGAAAAAGTTAAATTAATAATGCTTACTTGTAGAAAGAATTAAATTATGACTGCTTACTTGTAGGAAAAATTGAATTAATACTGCTAACATGTAGGAGAAATTAAATTTACACTGCTTACTTATAGAAAAAGTTAAATTAATATTGGTTACTTGTAGAAAAAAATTAAATTATGACTGCTGACTTATAGAAAAAAATTAATTAATACTGTTTACTTGTAGAAAAAATTGAGTTAATACTGCTTACTTGTAGGAGAAATTAATTAGACTGTTTTCTTGTAGAAAAAAGAATTAGATTAATACTGGTTACTTCTAGGAAAAATTAAATTAATACTGCTGACTTGTAGGAAAATTAACTTAAGACTGCTTACTTGTAGGGAAAAAATGAGATTAATACTGTTTACTTGTAGAAAAAATGAGATAAATACCGTTTACTTGTAGAAAAATTAGATAAATACCGTTTACTTGTAGAAAAAATTAGATTATTGCCGTTTACTTGTAGAAAAAAATGAGTTAATACTGCTTACTTTTAGAAAATATTCAATTAATACTGCTTACTTGCTGAAAAAATTCAATTAATACTGCTTACTTGCTGAAAAAATTCAATTAATACTGCTTACTTGTAGAAAAAATTAGATTAATACTGCATACTTGTGTAAAAAAAATTAGATTAATACTGCATACTTGTAGAAAATAATCTTAGATGGAGTTGCGTTGAGTGCCAAAACTAAGTCAGGAGTACTGGAATTCTGAGTGATTGCGTGCATAGGAAACTGTCTCAGTTGAACCTCGTTTCATACCAAAAGCAAGCCATTGGGTCGGGTATTATGAAGACTGACTTAACATTCGCCCCTGCCTAAAGGTTGTAAGGTATAAGCAGTAATGAATTGCATAAGCGGTGTTAAGCAACTGCTTAATTCACTTAATGACCAACTTTTTTCAGTTTTCTGTAAAAGAAAACTACTGAGATGGCTATTTGTCCATCCGTCCGCACTTTTTCTGTCCACCCTCAGATCTTAAAAACTACTGAGGCTATAGGGCTGCAAATTGGTACGTTGGTCATCCACCCTCCAATCATCAGACATACAAATTGCAGCCATCCAGCCTCAGTAATTTTCATTTTATTTAAGGTTAAAGTTAGCCATGATCGTGCGTCTGGCACTGCTATAGGTACCAACAACACAGGCACCACTGGGCTGTGGCTGAGAGTTTCATGGGCCGTGGCTGAGGATTTCATACAGCATTATACCCTGTACAGAAAACTGGATTGCGCCGAAGAAACTTCGTCGCATTTTTTACTTGTTTTATACTCGTATTAGCTATGAGCACGCCTTGAAGGTTTAGCAGCAATTTTTGTAATTTTTCATTTTATGTGCTTAATTTTTGCAAGATTGCCTTGGGTACTCAGAGGCATTTTTGCAACCAGTAGCGTGGAGGAAGAGAGACCTGCTGATTTATTCTGCCCTAAAATGGAAAACTGCAATATTTGCAAAATTTTCGAAATTGAGATATGTCGACTATTGGGCTCGTGAAACACTAATACACAAGTTACTGCAGTTTCAGAATGATTCTTCTTCAATGCTTTCCACGAGTTTTTAGGGGGTCCCATTTGCAGTCTCTGCAAAATCAGTAGTAAGGCAAGGGAAAACTGCAGTATCTATCATTTTTCTCAGTTTTGTATTTTTTGCAGATACTGCAGTCTTCCATTTTAGGGCCGTATTGACATACGGCAATGCAGGTACATTGACAAAAACGTTTTTCCCTTACTAGAAGAAAACAACCTGTGTTGTTCCGCATTGAGAATTTATATATATATATATATATATATATATATATATATATATATATATATATATATATATGTATATATATATATATATATATATATATATATACACACACACATACTTACATATAAATTTCTGACTCACATCAGGATCGAACCCAAGTATTTCAATTGAAAGACCTGGGTTCGACCCAATCTCGTGTGAGTCAAGACCTGGGTTCGACCCATCCTCATGTGAGTCAAAGACTTGGGTTCGACCCATCCCGATGTGAGTCAAAGACCTGGGTTCGACCATCCCGATGTGAGTCAAAGACCTGGGTTCGACCCATCCTGATGTGAGTCAGAAATTTATTCCTGTTCCACACGTGATTGTGTGTTGATAATTTCTTTATATATATATATATATATATATATATATATATATATTATATTATATATATATATATATATATATATATATATTATATATATATATATTAGATCAGGATTTCAAATTTTAGCTTTGAAAATTTTGGGAGTGAGTAATCAACCCAGATGATAGATTTAGCGCTTTGCACGTAATGCGAAAGCTTTTGTTGCTTGCCCGATAGGAATCTCTCTCCTGATTGGCTCATTACGGAGGGCTTCAGATGTAAGCTTCGTTAATGGATTCTAATTTCCTCATTATAGGTGGATTCTAACTTCTCTCGGAAATGGAATTTGATTTCCGTTATGAAAGGATTCCGAGTTTTTCGCTTGGCGATGGATGGGTGGGTTTCGCGGAGTTTTTGCGCTGGAGGCGGATAACTCTTTGCTTTTAGTTTTCTGTAAAAAAAACTATTGTGACGGCTTTGTCTGGCCGTCCGCACTTTAGTCTGTCCTCGCTTTTTCTGTCCGCCCTCAGATCTTAAAGACTACTGAGGCTAGAGGGCTGCAAATTGGTATGTTGATCATCCACCCTCCAATCATCAAACGTACCAAATTGCAGCCCTTTAGCCTCAGTAGTTTTCATTTTATGTAAGGTTAAAGTTAGCCATAATCGTGCTTCTGGCAACGATATTGGATAGGCACCACTGAGCCGTGATTAACGTTTCATGGGCCGCGGCTCATACAGCATTATACTGAGACCACCGAAAGATAGATCTGTTTTCGGTGGCCTTGATTATACGCTGTAGCGGCTGTACGGAAAACTCGATGGCCCCGAAGAATCTTCGGCGCATTTTTTACTTGTTTTTAATACTGCGACATATCTGAAGACATTTGTCTCCCTCATCAGGAACGTACAAAACCTCCCAAGTAGTAAAGCCATGACGAAATATTGAATTTTTTTTAGAAAGCAAAACGAAAAATAGGATAAAAAATTCCAATAAGTCTTTCTCAAGTTTTCTTGATTGTTTTTCCGATTTGAGAGTTATGGCGGCTCATTTGTCTTTAGACGCCGATGGATCCTGTTTCGTTTTTATTAGCTTGCGTTCTCTCCTCTCTCTCTCTCTCTCTCTCTCTCTCTCTCTCTCTCTCTCTCTCTCTCTCTCTCTCTCTCTCTCTCTCTCCACACACACACACACACAAATATAGAGATATACATTTCATATTGCATGGAATGTAATTGATTTCTTCCAATTTTTATATCTCTAGTAGAGGTTTTTTTTTTTTAGTTGAGATATAATATCTCGTTTCTGCGGATAATACCTTCAGGAATGTTTCAGTTCCTTAATACCAACAAAACAATAACAGAGGAAGGAATTGCTTCATGACCTAATTCGTTGGTGACCTTGGGTCTGAGTATGGATGATTTATCTCCCTGTAGTCTGCACTCAGTTATGTGGGTTTATCTTCCTGTAGTCTGAACTAGGTCATATGGGTTTGTTTTCCTGTAGTCTGCACTATATAGTTCATGTGGGTTTGTCTTCCTGCAGTCTGAACTAGGTCATGCAGGTTTATCTTCCTGTAGTCTGCACTATATTGTTCATGTGGGTTTGTCTTCCTGCAGTCTGCACTAGGTCATGTTGGTTTATCGTCATGTAGTCTGCACGAAGTCATGTGGG
>JANJGK010000037.1:28361437-28378937 GCA_039081455.1 Macrobrachium rosenbergii | reverse complement strand
CTTTGTAGTCTGGAAAAGGATTCTTGAAGCCTTTGGAGTCTGGAAAGGATTCTTGAAGCCTCTGGAGTCTAGGTCACTTGACCGTCATTCTTAACACAGAGGGCCTTGAATTCCGGAATGAATGATTATTTGGGGGGGGACAGAATTTAATTCATGGATAACATCTGGATGTTTTGTTGTTATAAAAGGATTGGTGATGCGAATATTCGCCGCAGCGGAGATTTGCGTCTGTGTTTTGTTGAGATCAGCATTATTGCAGTGTTAGTGATGAAAGTCATCTAGTGTAAAAAATTATAAAACTATCAACCATCAGGAAATTATTGTTTAGTGTGAGGGTTTTTTTCCCCGCTTTATCATTGGAAATGATTGGTGGAGGAGAGAGAGAGAGAGAGATGAGAGAGAGAGAGAGAGAGAGAGAGAGAGAGAGAGAGAGAGGAGTAATGGGCTTGCTCACAAGCTTCCAGGTTGGCCGGAGGTCGTCTGCTCAACTTTTTCTTTCCCAGCAGGAGAGAGAGAGAGAGAGAGAGAGAAGAGAGAGAGAGAGAGAGAGAGAGAGAGAGAGAGAGAGAGAGAGAGAGAAAGAGAGAGAGTCTTGAAGACTCTGAACTTTATAAGGAAATTTAAAAGGAGCGGATAAAGTTAGAAAAAATATGCAATAAAAAGAGCGCAGATACCGAAGGACTCTCGAGGATATTCCACCTCCTCCTCCTCCTCCTCCTCCTCCTCCTCCTCCTCCTCCTCCTCCTCCAAACCAGCAGGCTGGGACCTACATGCTCTTCTTAGTAGACCACTGATATTTTTGTAATATACCTCGAAGGCATTGTTTACTTATGTATATTGCCCTCAGATTTTTGGTAGCTCTGTGTCAGGGACTTCAAGGAAATCCACAGTCAAAACAGAGGCAATATAATTTAGGTTATCAGAACAAAGGACGTGAGTTTATTTACTGTGCAGTGTTTATACTGATGAGTGGAGAGTACTGTCCCTTCCTATTCAGCAATGAATATTCACTTGTACACAAATGGTTCATTAAAATAAATGCATCTCAATAAGCAAAGAGTCGTAATAGTGTGTGCATAAATGCATGAATGTAAATTGTATTCATATTCACTTAATGAATAAACACTCGCATACAATTATCGCGTGTGAATATTAGATCAGAGTTATTTTAGGAGTTCACAGTTAAGCATATCGCGACGTATTTATAACCACGACAGCCGTCGTCTGCTAGAGCAGTAGACAAATGCTGTTATGGGCAAAGGAGATGAATTACCCCTCATCAACATGTGTGCAGGTTTGTGGTTTGCGTGCATTACGGGCATACGTACAAGTATGGACGAAAATAGGCGGAAATGTATCGTGTGCTATTCAAGTCTGCTATGCATGAGGAAGAACAAAATATGACGTATTTTTAGTTTGTTCAGGAACTTGTAATTCTGTGTATCATTATAGATTACTGTGTGCTCGAAATATACCACCAAAGCAAGGACAGAAGAAAACGTGTGAGATTTAAAAATAAAACAAGTAAAAAAATTCGCCGGAAAAACTTCGGCGCAGTCGAGTTTTTATGTACAGCGTATAATGCTGTATGAAATTCTCGATGTGCTGCTGTATTGAAACTCTCAGCTACAACTGGGAAGCACTCACGCGCTCAGTTGCTTCCCAGATGTGGTCAAGTGAAGGTGCGTCGGTGACGCCTCCGGAATTGGACTCGGTGGTGCCAGATGCACGATCCATGGCTAAATTTAACCTTAAATAAAATTAAAAACTGCCGAGGCTAGAGGGCTGAAATTTGGTACGTTTGACGTTTGGAGGGTGGATGATCAACATACCGATTTGCAGCCCTCTAGCCTCAGTAGTTTTTAAGATCTGAGGGCGGACAGACAAACAAATAGCCATCTCAATAGTTTTCTTTTGCAAAAAAACTTTAAAAAAATGGAAGTTCATAATAAAGTTGGTATTTCAGGTCTCAGTTTTCAGCCAAGTATCAGAGAAATTGCCCCGATGACCATAAAAGTTCCTTGAATTCATTTTATTACATCTGCCGGAATGCTGCTTCAGCGAATGGGACGCAAATAAAGAGAGAGAGAGAAAGAGAGAGAGAGAGAGAGAGAGAGAGAGAGAGAGAATTCAATAGTTCTGTAGATTTTATTATAGTTAAAAAGTGGATGCCAGTCGTGTATTTTATTGGAATTTTTTCTGGGGTAGTTCAGCTGTCATTGCAGAAACTGGGTAAATTGATCATGAATACTTCGATGTTTTATGTGATGGTTGCCACTATCTGTATACTTCCTAGGTCTGTGAACACATGCTCTCTCTCTCTCTCTCTCTCTCTCTCTCTCTCTCTCTCTCTCTCTCTCTCTCTCTCTCTCTCTCTCTCTCTCTCTCTCTCTATATATATATATATATATATATATATATATATATATATATGTATGTATATACATATATATGTATATATGTGTTTATGTATGTGTGTATATTGCTAAAGCCGGAAGGCTAACCTCTTTTCTAACCATCCTCTTTAAGCGAAAAAAAATATTAAAACTGGGTCCAGGTATGTATTAATAACTGTAAATTTAACCATTCATCTCATACTTAGTGGAATATATTTCCCTATATCCCACAAAAAGACAAGTGGCATTAAGTAGAGTACCTGTAGGTTTACCTGGTCAAGTTTCCCAAACGTAACTCCCCCTTTCCCACATCAGCCTCCACCACTCGCGTACTTACTTCCAAATGAAAATCTATTACACCGACGTAATCAAATTTAGTCCACAACTCACTCGCCCAGGACGTGAAAGAGGTGGTAACCACAGTGTTACTTTGGTCCTTTGTTTACCATAAGACGGATAAGAACTTGGTAAAAGCGAATGGAAAGGAGGAGGAGGTTGGTAGGATCTCAACTCTTAAGCGGTACAGAACTAAGCTGGCCTTGGGAATAATTGCAGAAGGAACTAAGTGGGCCAATACAGAGCTAGCGGTCTGTTGGGGTGAAGATGGGGACATAATTGAGAATAGACCAGAGTTAGCAGTCCAGCTAAGGGGGAAGAGAATTCTACCCTACGCGAAACAGAGCCGGCAGGCCGTTGTGAGTGAGAAAAAGACTCCCATAAGACAGTTCAGAGACATCAGACCTAGTGAGTGAGGAAAGACCACCATAAGACAGTTCAGAGACATCAGACCTCGTGAGTGAGGAAAACACCATCATAAGATAGTCAGAGACATCAGACCTAGTGAGTGAGGAAAAGACCACCATAAGACAGTTCAGAGACATCAGACCTCGTGAGTGAGGAAAAGACCATCATAAGATAGTTCAGAGACATCAGACCTAGTGAGTGAGGAAAAGACCATCATAAGACAGTTCAGAGACATCAGACCTGGTAAGTGAGGAAAAGACCACCACAAGGTAGTTCAGAGACATCAGACGTAGTGAGTGAAAAAAAGGACCACCATAAGACAATTCAGAGACATCAGACCTAGTGAGTGAGGAAAAGACCACCATAAGACGGTTCAGAGACATCAGTCCTAATGAGTGAGAAAAAGACCACCATAAGACAGTTCAGAGGCATCAGTCCTAGTGAGTGAGAAAAAGACCACTATAAGACAGTTCAGAGACATCAGTCCTATTGAGTGAGAAAAAGACCACCTTCAGACAGTTCAGAGGCATCAGTCCTAGTGAGTGAGAAAAGACCACCTTCAGACAGTTCAGAGGCATCAGTCCTAGTGAGTGAGAAAAAGACCACCATAAGACAGTTCAGAGACATCAGTCCTAGTGAGTGAGAAAAAGACCACCTTCAGACAGTTCAGAGGCATCAGTCCTAGTGAGTGAGAAAAAGACCACCTTCAGATAGTTCAGAGACATCAGTCCTAATGAGTGAGAAAAAAGACCTCAAAAGACAGTTCAGAGGCATCAGTCCTAGTGAGTGAGAAAAAGACCACCATAAGACAGTTCAGAGGCATCAGTCCTAGTGAGTGAGAAAAAGACCACCATAAGACAGTTCAGAGACATCAGACCTAGTGAGTGAGGAAAAGACCACCATAAGACGGTTCAGAGACATCAGTCCTAATGAGTGAGAAAAAGACCACCATAAGACAGTTCAGAGGCATCAGTCCTAGTGAGTGAGAAAAAGACCACTATAAGACAGTTCAGAGACATCAGTCCTAGTGAGTGAGAAAAAGACCACCTTCAGACAGTTCAGAGGCATCAGTCCTAGTGAGTGAGAAAAAGACCACCATAAGACAGTTCAGAGACATCAGTCCTAGTGAGTGAGAAAAAGACCACCTTCAGACAGTTCAGAGGCATCAGTCCTAGTGAGTGAGAAAAAAGACCACCTTCAGACAGTTCAGAGGCATCAGTCCTAGTGAGTGAGAAAAAGACCCACTATAAGACAGTTCAGAGACATCAGTCCTATTGAGTGAGAAAAAGACCACCTTCAGACAGTTCAGAGGCATCAGTCCTAGTGAGTGAGAAAAAGACCACCATAAGACAGTTCAGAGACATCAGTCCTAGTGAGTGAGAAAAAGACCACCTTCAGACAGTTCAGAGGCATCAGTCCTAGTGAGTGAGAAAAAGACCACCTTCAGATAGTTCAGAGACATCAGTCCTAATGAGTGAGAAAAAGACCTCCAAAAGACAGTTCAGAGACATCAGTCCTAGAGAGTGAGAAAAAGACCACCTTAAGACAGTTCAGAGACATCAGTCCTAGTGAGTGAGAAAAAGACCACCATAAGACAGTTCAGAGACATCAGACCTAGTGAGTGAGAAAAAGACCACCTTCAGATAGTTCAGAGACATCAGTCCTAATGAGTGAGAAATAGACCTCCAAAAGACAGTTCAGAGACATCAGTCCTAGTGAGTGAGAAAAAGACCACCTTAAGACAGTTCAGAGACATCAGTCCTAATGAGTGAGAAAAAGACCTCCAAAAGACAGTTCAGAGACATCAGTCCTAGTGAGTGAGAAAAAGACCACCTTAAGACAGTTCAGAGACATCAGTCCTAGTGAGTGAGAAAAAGACCAACATAAGACAGTTCAGAGACATCAGACCTAGTGAGTGAGAAAAAGTTTCCCATTTTAGGGCAGCACGGTCCTTTTTGTCCTTTAACAGATATAGGGAGCTCTTATAAATAGCAATTTTATTCGCTTCAGAAAGGAAACGAACGGAGTTTTTGCATGTGATTAATTCTCTTCCAGACCTGTACTGTAAACACACACACTCGATTATTTAAAGCCATGCCTTCATATTTGTAAAACAAGTTTTTTTTCATTCTTACGCACGCGTGTGCATACGCAACAACCATGCACACACAAGTAATCAGACGGGATACTGTATTTACGTATGTAACTCTCAAGACGCAATTGCAGGTCTCACACAATCTCAGAGATAGGAAGGCTTTGAAGTTTTTATTTACTTGTAGTATACATTCTTGTTGAGGCGTGCTTGCTTGCATGCACACAGAAAGAGGAAGAGCAAGACATGGATATTTGTGGTGCTTGTTTTCGTCTTAGCAAGTGCACGCGCATTACACACACACACACACACACACACACACACACACACACACACACACACACACACACACACACACACACACAAGGAGTAAGATTCTTCTCTTGCACTCAAGCAACGAACAAGACCTGGATGCGAGCATTTACCTGCATTCATTCTAAGAAACCGCTCAAACAGAAAAAGTAGAGTATAGATTTTTGTATTTAGTGCCATTCCGTATAATATGCACTTACATGCAAATAATCTCAAGCCCGCAATCGCGCAAGCGAAGTGCTCGCTATTGACTTTTGCGGCCACACGGAAGTGCACACATACATACACACACACACACACACACACACACACACATGGAAGATATGGCAAGCGCCGCCAGTTGTGTCTGACGCTCC
Source organism: Macrobrachium rosenbergii (assembly GCA_039081455.1). NCBI lineage: Eukaryota > Metazoa > Arthropoda > Malacostraca > Decapoda > Palaemonidae > Macrobrachium > Macrobrachium rosenbergii. The sequence continues at coordinate 28,373,037 of JANJGK010000037.1, read as the reverse complement.
TGCAGGAGAATAACCACACAGGCACGAATGGCACGAGAGCTCTTGCGGTCTCCAGAGCGTTGGCGGTAGGCAGTAAATACGGGGAAACCCTCCATAAATGTCTGAGGGCCAGGTGCGTGAGTTCGCCTCAGCCTTATTTGCTTGCTTGTCAACTCGTTGCTTTTTTTTTTTCTCTCCGCCCGAAAAGTCTTTCCGTGGATACATATTCAGTTCGTTTTTCTCTCCTGCGGAACGCAATGCCACTTTCTGAATCTCGAGTCATCAGGTTCCGTGGCTTGTAGCTGGGGGCCAGCCTTCTGTGTGTAACCAGACGGAATGTTTATCTAGGTCTCTTCTGTTAAAACGATATTTAACGGACCATGAGCTCTACGTTAGACTTGCCGTCGTCCAGTCTGAGGTTACCCCCCCTCTTGTGAGCATGAAGAAGACAGTTACTTTGTACGTCGGGAACGTTTGCGTTGCGCCTCGAGGTCGGGACTAAATATGTGATCCCTCAGATTACAGTCAAAGCTGGTCCGCTGGTATGGTCGCTAGTGTCGTGGAGTGCCGCTCAGATGTCGCGAGTTCGCGCCTCTCCCAAGGCGATGAAAAATCACTGGTTCTCTGTCATGATCAGTTACTGCTGCAGCGTTGGGGTCTGCTGCGGTGGGAGGTTGAAACCAACATATTCTTTGGAAGCTTGAACTTCAAGTCGGTGGCTCCTTTGATGTGCTTGTTCCATGTGAATAGGTTTCATCTACTGAAATAATAATAATAATAATGATATTCTCCGGAAGCTTGAATTTCAAGTCAGTGGCCCCTTTGGTATGCTCGTTCCACGTGAATAGGTCCCATCTACCGAAATAACAATAATAATAATTTTCAAACGGTAAGCGTACACGGGTATTATTCTATGGGCACTAAACCTCTCCAAATCCAATGACATCAGAGTTCGGAGGAGATGAAATGACCGCGGTGGGACGAGCGAATGGTAGAAAGAGGCGGTTCTCAATTTGCTGCCGTAAGGGTCGTTGTGATTTTATGTGACAGTAGCCTCTCGAATTTAATGATGTCCACTTTTGAGGTTTGTCGAGTTCGGGGCGGCCGGGTTTTGTTACAAGTCCTTGCTGGGGTTGGGGGCGGGGGAGGGGGGGGGGGGGGATGATTTGTAGTGTTCGCCCGACTGTTACTAAATCTGTGTATTTTTCTATTGTCGTGTTTTTTTGTAGCTTAATAATGGAGCCGCTTGGCAGTCTGCCCCTATGATTTTACTGTATGTCGTTTATCGGTGAATAAGATCAGTTGTACACTGTCCTATGTTTTAAGGTAGTGCCGTCAGTGTACCTCATGCAGTGCACTGTAGGCATTACTTAAGGCCTTCCTTATGCCCCTAGCTGCAATCCCTTTCGTTCCTTTTACTGTACCTCCTTTCATTTGCCCTTTCTTCCATCTTACTTTCCTCAACCCTCTCCTAACAGTTGATTCATAGTGCAACTGCTTTGAGGTTTTCCTCCTGTTACACTTTTCAAACCTTCTACTGTCAATTCCCGCTTCAGCGCTGAGTGACCTCATTGGTCCCAGTGCTTGGCCTTTGGCCTAAATTCTGTATTCAATTCAATTCGATTTCTCATTGCTCTGACGAGAGTTTTTTTTTTTTTTTTTTTTTTGTTAATGAAGGGTTGAAATGTCTTTTGCGAAGCCTAAGAAAAACGGTAATTGAAATCTGACGAGGCCGCTTTGAGGGCAGCGACCGAGTGATTTCGGTGAAACTTGAAAGAGATTTTTCCAAGTAGATTCTCGAGGAGAAGGACGTCTGGGAGATGAGGAGAGTGTCCTGCCAGGGATGGTTGTCATGGCAACTGCCGACGACGGTCCGAAGAGGAGACTTTTCAGGAATTTAGGGATCGCGAAGGGGCAAAAAAAAGACGGAGATTACTTGTGTCAGTTCTAGGGGGACAGTGATAGAGGGAACTAAATATTCTATTTTAATGTGAATTTGCTAGATATTTTAGCTTTGAACGAGAAATGATTCCATTTCAATGTGAATCGCTAGATATTTTAGCTTTGAACGAGAAATTATTCCCATTTTAATGTGAATCGCTAGATATTTTAGCTTTGAACGAGAAATTATTCCATTCAATGTGAATTAAATATATACCTCTGTTTTGGTAGGTCTATTAATTCTTCAGCTGTGTTGGATTCGTGGTACATAATTTCCTTTATAATCTAGCTTTGGACGAGATATTATTCAGACTGTTGATTCCAGATATCCTGGCTGGACTCGTATTTCGAAGGAATGTTTGCCCGGCAATATTTTTAACATATAGTTCTTGGTGCTTTGTGGTATACCCCCCAAATGATAATCATAGGCAGTTCTTGAATGCGGCATACTCATCTCCTTTCAGTTCTTCGAAGTGCCGAGGCCCTATACCCTAACTGCAAGTTCCTGCGTTTATCCATACTTAAATTTGCTGTGGTTGATACCCTATCCTGAAATAAGTATATTCTTCTAACCACTTAAATGCCCCACGATGCTGAACCTTAAAGATTAACCTGTCCCTTTAAGCTTTTGACGAGTCTGTGACGCTGTAACCTAGAAGATGGCGCTACCCCCCTTCGAGATTTTAAACACCGTACCCCAAAGATGGACCTATCCGCCTTTCTTATTCATCAAGCGTGCGTGTGAATCCCTCTCCCGCTTTGATAAAAATTGCAAAAGAGCCCGGGCTTGCGGCCTGCAAGCCTCTCTCTCTCTCTCTCTCTCTCTCTCTCATCTCTCTCTCTCTCTCTCTCTCTCTCTCTCTCTCTCTCTCTCTCTAGGACAACCACAGCCCGGTCGATATTGGCTGTGATGTGAAATGAAGGTTACCTTTCCTGGCGTATTGTTAACATGTCCGTGCACCACCCGAGGAATACATGTTGCAAACGGGCACCCCCCCCCCTTCCCATGTAGGGAGGGCTTTCATAAGGGGGAGGAGAGGGGAGGGGGGGAGAGGGGGATGTTATTCTGTGGGATATGGATTTAAGGGGGGGAGACATCAGCGGAGGTCCAAGAGGTCAGGATGGCTTCATCTGTATCCGTGTTTGGAAATGGATTATTGTCATTGTTTAGTGATTGGAAATTTGTTGTTGTTATTATTATTATTATTATTATTATTATTATTATTATTATTATTATTATTATTATTATTATAGTGAATGTTAAGTAACTTATAAAGGGCCAATAATTATTTATAAAGGATTATTATTATTATTATTATTATTATTATTGTGAATGTTAAGTAACTTATAAAGGGCCAATGATTATTATTTATAAAGGCTTATTATTATTATTATTATTATTATTATTATTATTATTATTATTATTATTATTATTATTATTATTGTGAATGTTTAATAACTTAAAAAGGGCCAATTATTATCATTATTAAAATGGCAAATTATTATTATTATGAATGTTTAGTCATTCAAAAAAAGGCCAGTCAGCATTAGGTATTTTTCTAGTTATTTGATGTTAAGAGAAGACAATTGGAAATAGGCAAATTATAGTTATTTTTTGTTTACTGACTTGAAAGACGATATTATTATTATTATTATTATTATTATTATTATTATTATTATTATTATTATTATTAATTGCAGTTTTAAACATTTTATATTTCATAAAGTTTCATTTCTTGATATTTGGTATAATTTCTTTTAACGGAATTGTGTTAGTAGAACCAAATCTAAAAATATATAAGATTTATTATTATTATTATTATTATTATTATTATTATTATTATTATTATTATTATTATTATTATTGTTGTTGTTGTTGTTGCTGTTGTTGTAATATAGTGGCTTGGCGAAGGGGCGAAATATTATTATTATTCTTGAGTTGAAAAGGGATAGAACATCGTTATCGTCATTGTTCCCTTTGGCGTTGAAGTTGGGAATTGGAGTAATTGTATAATGACTGTAGTATCCCCGTATCCCCGAAGGGGATTAGTGTCTTCAGTGCACCTCATACGGTGCACTGTAGTCATTACTAAAGGTTCTTTGCAGCGTGCCTTCCTTAGGCCCCTAGCTGCAACCCCTTTCGTTCCTTTTTACTGTACCTCCTTTCATATTCTCTTTCTTCCATCTTACTTTCCTTAACCCTCTCCTAACAGTTGATTCATAGTGCAACTGCTTTGATGTTTTCCTCCTGTTACACCTTTCAAACCTTTTTACTCTGCTTCCGTTTCAGCGCTGAATGACCTCGTAGGTTCCAGTACTTTGCCTTTGGCCTAAATTCTGTGTTCAATCATAATGACTGTAATCTTTCGGACTTGTAATAAAATATGTATTATATTGTTACTTGCAATGTGATATATATTTTATTACGAAGATTACTCTTCCATATTCTGATTTTTAGGTGGTAAGATTCAATCATTCCCTTCATTTCATTGTAGTGTTCATGATTCGTTTATTTCATAATTACCTGGTGCAGCGACTAATTGTTTTTTTTCTTTTGTCTATCTGCAGGTACGTAACTGAGTAGCCGACTGTGGCACTGAGGATTTTGTAAGTTGTCCAGTGATTGATACTTGTACGAAGTACGTATTGTATATGTGTATCTATATATATATATATATATATATATATATATATATATATATATATATATATATATATATATATATATATTATATATATATAATATATACAGTATATATATATATATATATATATATATATATATATATATATTATATATATAATATATACAGTATATATATATATATATATATATATATATATATATATATATATATATATAAATTTATTTATATGTTTCAGCACGAGAGATTTTATGCTTCTCCTTCTAGTGACAACGACGATAAATCAGGTTTAGTCAGGTCTCGCGACTTTGCCGCGACGCCACCAGCTTTATGCTGACAATCAATCACTTTTGGAACAGGTAATCCTTTCGGATTAAAGGGATCAGTAACTGTCTCTTTCTTTTTTTTCTCCTCCTTTTAAAGACGCATAACCTTTCTTTCCCTTAGTGGGGTAATGCCGCCAGTGCACCTCAGGCGGTGCACTGTAGGCATTACTTAAGGTTCTTTGCAGCGTGCCTTCCTTAGGCCCCTAGCTGCTGCAACCCCTTTCGTTCCTTTTTACTGTACCTCCTTTCATATTCCCTTCCATCTTACTTTCCTTAACCCTCTCCTAAAAATTGATTCATGGTGCAACTGCTTTGAAGTTTTCCTCCTGTTACACCTTTCAAACCGTTCTATTCTCAGTTTTCCTTTGAGCGCTGAATGACCTCATAGGTCCCAGCGCTTGGTCTTCAGCCTAAATTCTGTATTCAATTCGTAACTTTTCTTCTCTATCCCATTTTTCATTTTATTGGGTCTTGGCTAGAAAAAAAACACTGGGTTATAAAAGTTCCGTGGTTTTGTTTTAAAAATAATTAATCAATAAGAGAGGAATTCATAATGATGTTTTTGTTGCTTTCTGGAATGTGGTTTTTTTTTTTTATTATTGTGAAAGGCAGCCATAAATAACTGGTTATCTAATGTTGATTTTTTATGTATTAGAATTCTGTTTGTTTATCTATGCTGTGGAATTTGTTTTTGTTTGATAGAATTCCTTTCTTTATGCGCTGGAATTTGTTTTTATTTGATAGAATTCCTTTTCTTTTATGAGGTGGAATTTGTTTTACTCGATAGAATTTCTTTTTTATGCGGTTGAATTTGTTTTTTTATTTGATAAAATTCCTTTTTTTATGAGGTGGAGTTTGTTTTTATTTGGTAGAATTCCTTTTCTTTTACGCGGTGGAATTTGTTTTTATTTGATAGAATTCCTTTTCTTTTATGCGGTGGAATTTGTTTTTATTTGATAGAATTCTTTTTTTTATGCGGTGGAATTTGTTTTTATTTGATACAATTCCTTTCTTTTATGAGGTGGAATTTGTTTTTATTTGATAGAGTTCCTTTTTTTATGCGGTGGAATTTTTTTTTGTTACAATTCCTTTTTTATGCAGTGGAATTTGTTTTTTTTTTACAGCTCCTTTTTTATGCGGTGGAATTTGTTTTTTATTTGATAAAATTCTTTTTATGCGGTGGAATTTGTTTTTATTTGATAGAGTTCCTTTTCTCTTATGCGGTGGAATTTGTTTAGTACTCAAATATTTCACTTTAAACTTTCTCGAGGAAAAATGGTTGAAGTTTTTTATACCTTTTACCGTAATATTTGTGAAACCCTGGCACCATAGTACTTCTTCTGTTCCCCCCCCCCATTTTTTAAATTCTGCAAATTCCAAGAAGTTTTCAACCGTGTCATCGGTTTCCGGTATTTTTTCCCCTTTGAGAACACAACCACTTTTTTTTTTTTTTTTCCAGCCGGGGAAGAACGGGTTACTTCGACTTTGAAGGTTCCTTTGAATCACTCATCTATCACGAAAGTTCCCTGTGAATCATTCGTCTGTCACGAAAGTTCCCTTGAATCATTCGTCTGTCACGAAAGTTCCTTTGAATCATTCGTCTATCACGAAAGTTCCTTTGAATCATTCGTCTATCACGAAAGTTCCTTTTGAATCATTCGTCTATCACGAAAGTTCCCTTCGAATCATTCGTCTGTCACAAAAGTTCCCTTCGATCATTCGTCTATCACGAAAGTTCCCTTCGAATCATTCGTCTGTCGCGAAAGTTCCCTTCTAATCGTTCTCGAAAGTTCCCTTTGAATCACTCGTCTATCACGAAAGTTCCCTTTGAATCATTCGTCTGGCACGAAAGTTCCCTTTGAATCATTCGTCTGTCACGAAAGTTCCCTTTGAATCATTCGTCTATCACGAAAGTTCCCTTTGAATCATTCGTCTGTCACGAAAGTTCCCTTTGAATCATTCGTCTGTCACGAAAGTTCCCTTTGAATCATTCGTCTGTCACGAAGGTTCCCTGTGAATCATTCGTCTCTCAAAAGTTCCTCTAAATCATTCGTCTATCACGAAAGTTCCCTTTGAATCATTCGTCTGTCACGAAAGTTCCCCTTGCACTCATTCGTGTATCACGAAAGTTCCCTTTGAATCATTCGTCTGTCACGAAAGTTCCCTGTGAATCATTCGTCTCTCAAAAGTTCCTCTGAATCATTCGTCTATCACGAAAGTTCCCTTTGAACTCATTCGTCTGTCACGAAAGTTCCTTTGAATCATTCGTCTATCGTGAGCCATTTGCCATAAATTCCATGGAAAAAAAAGAGATCGAAATGAGAGAGAGAGAGAGAGTGAGAGTGAGAGAGAGAGAGAGAGAGAGAGAGAGAGGAAACGTCAGCTCATATTTTTAAAGGGTTCCTCTTGTTACCGCTCCATAAATATTCCGTCAAAGCATTTTGGACGTCCTTCCGCTTTAGAAATATATTTTTTGCCATTGCCAGTAACTTTTTATTTTTTATCTTTTTCCTGTACGTTTTCGAAGCCCCCAGATTGGCCTATGGTCTTTTGACGAATACATGTACAGTTCTTCCCCCCCCCTCTCTCTTTTTTTGTGGGGGGGGGGACAGAATTGTTGATAGCTAAAAGATATCTCTTAATGGATGAGGTTGTTAGTCTCTCGCCTGCCCCGCCCCCTTCCTCCTATTTTTTTTTTTTATCAGCAAACGCTGGGAGCCATCCACGGACCTAATAAATATATGTTTTCATTACTGTACCGTATGTAATATATATATATATATATATATATATATATATATATAAATATATATATATATATATATATAATATATATATATATATAAATATATATATATATATATATATATATATATATATATATTTATTTATTCATGTATATATATATAATATAAAATACACATATATATATATACATATACATTAGACATAAAATGTTATGTACCGTATGTATGCATGTATACCGCCCACACGTTTGAATTCAACCGTACATTTGTCTTGCGTTCATTTGCCACAATCCGATGATGTGATGATGATGACATCATCATCATCATCATCTATGCCCAAGGCCTGAGTGGGTAAGGTCTTCTCCCCCGTTATCAGCTGTTCCTACTCCTCCCCTCCAGAAACCCGACCACTTAATTCCTTCCATTCTTCTCTTCTCTTACTTCCTTCCTTTCTTCCTTCCCTCCTTCCTTCCTGCCGGTACTAGTGCCACCTCCGGCCCGGCGTGATAGACACCCTAATTATTCATTAGGCCAGACGGAATGGCTTTTGAAATTAATTTCGTTTTGGAGAAACAGCACCGTCACTCTGGGGCCAGACTATACTTGCATAATTAAATTAATCTTGACTCAGCACCAGTCTTCTATCAAATGAGGGGGGGCTTAATTATGTATAATGAAGGGTATAATGAAGATACAATGGTCATGTAACACGAGGAACTTCTTCTTCGTTATTATTATAATGAGAGTACTCAAGATGGGTGGCCGCTTTCTCGAGACGCGTCTGGAATTGGCCCCAGGGAGTCGGTTTTGTTGTGCGATTTGTAAGAATTCGGGCTCTGTAGAGTGAAATTTAGAATTTAGGCCAAAGGCCAGCGCTGGGACCTGTGAAGGCCACTCAGCGCTGACACTGAAATTGATAGGAAAAAGGTTTGAAAGGTGTAACAGGAGGAAAACCCCGCAGTTGCACTGTGAATCAGTTGTTAGGAGAGGCAGGAAAGTAAGATGGAAGTAAGAGAATATGAACGGAGGAACAGTAGTAGAAATAAAAGGGGTTGCAGCTAGGGGCCGTAGGGACGCTGCAAAGAACCTTAAGTAACGCCTACAGTGCACCGCATGAGGTGCACTGAAGGCATTAACTCCCTACGGGGGTGTTTTGTAGAGATTCACATAATAATTATGATAATAGAAATATACTTTGGGAGTATTGCTGTAATAGGACTGATGCTACTACTAATACTACCATTATCGGTTGCTCTTGCAGGATAAGTACAGAAATATATTGCGATTCCTTATGCTGTTTCACTAATCGTAGGACCACTTATCATACGCAACGCCATTAAAATATTAAGTACAGTACAAAAAGCAATGAAAAAAATTCTTAGAGGTTTGACGGTAATAAGAGACACATTTCTGTAAAAAAAAAAAAAAGTAAAATTACAAAGGGTAAGGTACAACAAAATTGTTATTTATAAAAAGCCGAGTGAGAAGACATCCAAATATTATATAGGAGGGAATTCGTTACTAGAGAAATCAGGAAGTCCATTGTTCTCTCTCTCTCTCTCTCTCTCTCTCTCTCTCTCTCTCTATATATATATATATATATATATATATATATATATATATATATGCGCGTGTGTGTGTGTGTAGGCCTATAATTTTTTTCTTCTTTAAAGTAAGTATCAGAATTCTGCGAACATACAAATTTGAATGCTGAAAATAACTAGGCGTTGCCCTGCTGACAATTCCGTGTACCCAGAAATGAAATTTTCATTACTTGCGTCAATATCTCTCGTTGCTGTTTTGGTTCGATGAGAATGAGGGGACGCGGGTCGAAATGTTGATAATAAAATATTCCGGCGGCATTTGTCATTGCATGGGGGTGCGTTATGGTGATTCAGTCATGCCTGACCTCTCCGTACGTCATCGAGTAATTTGTCTTTGAGAAGGATTTTTCCCGTTTTAACTTTTTTATTCTTCTCTCTCTCTCTCTCTCTCTCTCTCTCTCTCTCTCTCTCTCTCTCTCTCTCTCTCTCTCTCTCTCTGTCGTCTTTGAAAGGAAATTTTTTATATTTCCTCTCTCTCATCTCTCTCTCTCTCCTCTCTCTCTCTCTCTCTCTCTTTGCAAGAAAGTTTCTTGTTTTTACCCTCTCTCTCTCTCTCTCTCTCTCTCTCTCTCTCTCTCTCTCTCTCTCTCTCTCCATGTCACGATTAAGACTAAGAGCAGCTTCATATCTCATAAGTGGAGACTTGCCTACACCCACAAGTGTTACATCATCGACATACTGAACAATCCATCCTTCTGATTTATTTTTATCCTCCAGGAACGATTACTTGTCAAGATCCAAACGAAATCTTGAGGGTTAAGGAGAAAACATCAGTTTTCGTCAAGATTTATTGAAAGTAATAATGACTGAATTAGGTCAGTGGGTTAGGTTACCAAGATCCACGGGTGGTGTGAAATAAAGATGAATAGTCCTCTTAGAGAGAGAGAGAGAGAGAGAGAGAGAGAGAGAGAGAGAGAGAGAGAGAGAGAGAGAGAGAATAAAGAACGTCCGTGAAGAGAGAGAGAGAGAGAATAAAGAACGTCCGTGCAGAGAAAGAGAGAGAGAGAGAGAACGTCCGTGCAAAAGAGAGAGAGAGAGAGAAAGAACAAATAACGTCCGTGCAAAAAGAGAAAGAGAGAGAGAGAGAATAAAGAACGTCCGTGCAAAAAGAGAAAGAGAGAGAGAGAGAGAATAAAGAACGTCCGTGCAAAAAGAGAAAGAGAGAGAGAGAGAGAGAGAGAAAGAATAAAGAACGTCCGTGCAGAGAAAGAGAGAGAGAGAGAGAGAAACGTCCGTGCAAAAGAGAGAGAGAGAGAAAGAACAAATAACGTCCGTGCAAAAAGAGAAAGAGAGAGAGAGAGAATAAAGAACGTCCGTGCAAAAGAGAAGAGAGAGAGAGAGAGAAAGAACAAATAACGTCCGTGCAAAAAGAGAAAGAGAGAATAAAGAACGTCGTGCAAAGAGAGAGAGAGAGAGAATATTAAACATCCGTGGAAAGCGAGAGAGAGAGAGAATAAAGAACGTCCGTGCAAAGAGAGAAAGAGAGAGAATAATAAAGTCCGTGAAAAGAGAGAGAATAAAAAAAAAGTCCGTGCAAAGAGAGAGAGAGAATAAAAAAACGCGCGTGCAAAGAGAGAGAGAGAGAGAGAGAGAGAGAGAGAGACATGGTCGAGGCTCGTGGACAGGAAGAACGGACCTATGTGAATGCTTCCGCACTATTGAACGAGATAATGGAGTTGTGTTTTGGAGTTGCGAATGGCAGCCTCGCTGATGTGATAACTCTCTTACTGTATTTCAGCTTCTACTGAACCTTGTTTTTTTTTTTTTTTTTTTTTTAGTCATTATTACGAGCTTTCTTCAACTTATTTTCCATGTCCTCTGTAACCATTAATTTTTCCGTGCATTTGTGACTTTTTGTGTCTTTAGAATATATTTCTTATATCCATTATGACGTTTTTATGTTTTTAGAATATATTTCATGTATCCATTTTGATGTTTTATGTTTTTAGAATATATTTCATATATGCATTGTGACTTTTTGTGTCTTTAGAATATATTTCTTATATCCATTATGACGTTTTTATGTTTTAGAATATATTTCATATATTCATTATGACGTTTTGTGTCTTTATGAATATATTTCTTATGTCTATTATGACGTTTTTATGTTTTTAGAATATATTTCATATATTCATTATGACGTTTTGTGTCTTTAGAATATATTTCTTTTATCCATTATGATGTTTTTATGGTTTTAGAATATATTTCATATATCCATTATGACGTTTTGTGTTTTTACAATATATTTCATATATCCATTATGTCGTTTTGTGCTTTTAGAATATATTTCATATATCCATTATGACGTTTTTATGTTTTTAGAATATATTTCATATATCCAGTATGACGTTTTTGTGT
>JANJGK010000037.1:28348454-28361337 GCA_039081455.1 Macrobrachium rosenbergii | reverse complement strand
AAGTTCAAAACGAAAAGGAATAAAAGTTAAAAATTTCATTTTATAACTTTTACCTTCTAAGAGAATACTTCGCGTCTACTTTCTTTTCAACGCAACTTTCTAAATTAACAAAAAAAAATGTTCTCGAAAAGTTTTATATTACAGTTGAAGTATTAGCACTTTAATAATTCTTCAGCTCTTGTCAGAAACAAACGTGTATGTATATATGTATGTACGCATATATATACATTAATCATGTATATATATATATATATATTATATATTATATATATATATATATAATATATATATGATAGTATATAGTATATATATATATAGTATATATAATATATATAATATATGTATATATATATATATAATATATAATATAATATCAACACACAATCACGTGTGAAACAGAAATAAAATTCTGACTCACATCAGGATCCAACCCAGGTCTTTCAACTGAAAAACCTGGGTTTCGATCCTGATGGTGAGTCAGAAATTTATATATATACATAAACATATACATATACATATATATATATATATATATATATATATATATATATATATATACATACATATGTGTGTGTATATACATATACACGTGTGAGTGCATGTGCGTATGATAATTGAATTCATCCACCACTTATTATTTTACAACTTGAAATTCTGTACCCTTTTTTTATAGTTTTAGAATGATAATATCCGCTTTTCCATCAATTTCTTACAAAAAACGTTGCTTGCACACACTTCCTTTTAATCTTCTTTCACGATGCCTTATTCTCCAACTGAAAGAATTAATACTCATTACTTTACACTCAAACCTCGCCTGGCCTTAACTATGGAGCAATTAAAACTCACATCTGCCCTCAATTATTGTTTCACAATGAAACTCACCCTATACTACGCTTATTATCCTACCGTTAAACATCCCCATACAATGCCTACCAATGATATCTCTCCTATCTTAGTTTTCCGTAAAAGAAAACTATTATCTCTCTATTTTAGTTTTCCGTAAAAGAAACCTATTATCTCTCCTATTTTAGTTTTCCGTAAAAGAAAACTATTATCTCTCCTATTTTAGTTTTCCGTAAAAGAAAACTATTATCTCTCCTATTTTAGTTTTCCGTAAAAGAAAACTATTATCTCTCCTATTTTAGTTTTCCGTAAAAGAAAACTATTATCTCTCCTATTTTAGTTTTCCGTAAAAGAAAACTATTATCTCTCCTATTTTAGTTTTCCGTAAAAGAAACCTATATCTCTCCTATTTTAGTTTTCCGTAAAAGAAACCTATTATCTCTCCTATTTTAGTTTTCCGTAAAAGAAACCTATTATCTTCTCCTATTTTAGTTTTCCGTAAAAGAAAACTATTATCTCTCCTATTTTAGTTTTCCGTAAAAGAAACCTATTATCTCTCCTATTTTAGTTTTCCGTAAAAGAAAACTGTTATCTCTCCTATTTTAGTTTTCCGTAAAAGAAAACTATTATCTCTCCTATTTTAGTTTTCCGGTAAAAGAAAACTATTATCTCTCCTATTTTAGTTTTCCGTAAAAGAAAACTATTATCTCTCCTATTTTAGTTTTCCGTAAAAGAAACCGCGTATTATCTCTCCTATTTTAGTTTTCCGTAAAAGAAAAACTATTATCTCTCCTATTTTAGTTTTCCGTAAAAGAAAACTATTATCTCTCCTATTTTAGTTTTCCGTAAAAGAAAACTATTATCTCTCCCTATTTAGTTTCCGTAAAAGAAACCTATTATCTCTCCTATTTTAGTTTTCCGTAAAAGAAACCTATTATCTCTCCTATCTTAGTTTTCCCTAAAAGAAAACTATTGTAGAGATGGCCATTCGTCTGTCAGCGAGCACTTTTTCCCGTACGCCCTCAGATCTTCAAAACTAGAGGGCTGCAAATTGGTATGCTGATCATCCACCCTCCAATCGTCACTCAAGCAATGCTTTGTTGTGTGTACGTGGATTTGCCTCCCAGGATACCTCTCCTCCCCACTACTGGCTTCATCAAACATCCTTCGTCTTCCTTAAAGGATCTGCTTAACTCCTCTACAGAGAACTCGGTACAAAATTGTGATCATGTTCTCTTTCTTACAATTAGAAAGAGTCTTGAATTGTATGGTCAGTGGTGTGCAACAACTGTAATTGTTAATATAACTGACGGCCTTGGATATGATTTCTTTAATGAAAAAGATGATGATGATGATGAGGAGGAGAAAGAGGAGGAGAGGAGGAGGAAAAGGAGGAGGACACTGATTGATTCATTGATTATATCTATTAAAACTGGCGTCACAACAACTAGGTTATTGACACCGTAATGAATTTGACTGACTGATTATATGTGGCGGAGGAGGAGGAGGAGGAGGAGGAGGAGGAGGAGGAGGAGGAGGAGGAGGAGGAGGAGGAGGAGGAGGAGGAGGAGGAGGAGGAGGAAGAATATACAATGAGAGGCCAAAGGGAAGTTTCTGCTTAAATTAGGCTTCCCGGAAGTTTTGGCTCTCTATATCTTTGCATATTCGGTCTTCATTATTCCTTTTTCTTTTCTTTTCTTATTTTGTTTTCTATTCCTACAGGTACTATATTCCTGATGATAAGACCCTTGGAATGCTTGCATCCCTTAGTCCACAAGATATGCTCTTCATACGTTTGAACTGCATCGCCTTATGAATGCAGTCATGCATGTACATGCACGCATACACGCACACACACGTGAATATGCATATGAAGGAAAGAGTGTGATACTTCATGTAACTCGAATATAAATAGTAACTGTTGTCACGAGACTTCATACAGAGGAGAGAGAGAGAGAGAGAGAGAGAGAGAGAGAGAAGAGAGAGAGAGGAGAGAGAGAAGAGAGAGGTTGACTGATTCAGAATTAAGTCTGGTGTCACACACATCACAGTCACCTACGAGAGAGAGAGAGAGAGAGAGAGAGAGAGAGAGAGGAGAGAGAGAGAGAGAGAGAGAGAGAGAGAAAGGTTGACTGATTTAGAATTAAGTCTGGTGTCACACACATCACAGTCACCTACGAGAGAGAGAGAGAGAGAGAGAGAGAGTGAGACGAGAGAGAGAGAGAGAGAGAGAGATAGAGAGAGAGTTCATAAAAAACAAATTTTGGAGCTGGAAAAAGCCCTACTCCCGTTGTCGCGGCTCCAAATGGAAAAATCCTGCTCCTTCACTGGCCCATCCGAAGCTCCAGTTAAACTGATGAACTTTTAATTGACTTCCCAATTTCTCCGAAGTCCTTAAATAAACCAGGCTGATTTTCCCGCACGAAGAAAACAGAGGCGAAAACAGTCGTTACACGGGAAAGCTCCAAAGAGGGTTTTCCTTTCCTATTTTTTTTTTTTTTACAATGCTGGAAAAATATTCTATTTTTAAACGCCGGTGCTGCCCTAGAATGGAAAACTGCCGTATCTGCAAAATTGTCGAAATTGAGATAAGCCACCTATTGGCTCGTGAAGCACTAATACGCAAGTTACTGCAGTTTCAGAATGATTCTTCAATGCTTTATTTAATGGGTCCCACTTGCAGTATCTGCAAAATCAGTAGTAAGGCAAGGGAAAACTGCAGAATCTGCAAAATTTTCGAAATTAAGATAAGCCACCTATTGGGCTCGTGAAACATTAATACGCAAGCTACTGCAGTTTCAGAATGATTCTTCAGTGCTTTATTTAGAGAGTCCTACTTGCAGTATCTGCAAAATCAGTAGTAAGGCAAGGGAAAACTGCAGAATTGGAAAAATTTAGAAATTGAGATATACCACCTACTGGGCTCGTGAAACACTAATACGCAAGTTACTGCCGTTTCAGAATGATTCTTCAAAGCTTTCCACTAGTATTTAGGGGGTCCCATTTGCCGTATCTGCAGAATCAGTAGTAAGGCAAGGGAAAACTTCAGTATCTACCGTTTTTCTCAGTTTTTCGTATTTCTGCAGATACTGCAGTCTTCCATTTTATGGCAGAATAGTACCAGTATCTTACCGGTTCAATATACATGCAGTCGCGTTTCTGACCAGATGTTTGCGTTGATTTTTCAGTGGTTTAGGATGCTTTAGGCGTCGTCACATGGGGACATTTTCTGGCATCGTGTAAGCATCTTGTCAGAAGTGTTGGAAAAACTGAAGTCGTACATGTTACAATAGCCATCTTGCAGCCAAGTATTGGCTTCAAGATGACTGTTGTACAAGGGAAGAATCGAGGAGAAAGACTTCGCAACACCTTCCCCTAATTGACAGAAACATACATGGAATTAATACAAATTTCCTTTCTTGACTTAAATAGGACCTGAACAATTTTCCGTTCAGGAAAATGGAAGGACTATGATATAAGCCGCGATGACGCCATATGCACGGAGTTCTAAAAAATGCCTCCGGAACATAATGCTGAAAATATTAAACATACAAATGTATTGGATTTATCAAGCGTATTATCTGGCTATATGAACGCGTAATGAAATATCAAAGATAAGTCATTCCCATGAGCATACCAAACAGCGTTCCTGTTTTGCTACGTGAGGAAACAAACCCACAAGCAATAGCGCTACTCATTAAAAACAACGGCTATCAGTATATTAATATATCTTTAAGCAACCCAGACAGTACACGAAAATGAACTCGTGTGTTTAACTGATAAAGGACCTTAGAACTCAACGCAAGAAAATGCAACATAATGTACTTGACAAACTAAACTGACGAAGTCACTTCGAAATTAAGTAAATATTGCGCCCATTTTTGTACACTAGTACAAAGTACATAGCTCGTCCAAATGGAAAACATCGCATTTATGATAATATACAATGTACTCACTAACTTCTACGCTGTACATTACAGTACTTCCAGCAAAACCACCTACGTACCGAAGAATATGGAATATAGAAAATATGGACTATAGATGACAATATAGAATCTAGGCCAAAGGCCAAGCGCTGGGACCTATCAGGTCATTCAAGCGCTGCGACGGAAATTGACAGTAAAAGGTTTTGAAAGGTGTAACAGGAGGAAAACCTCGCAGTTGCACTATGAAACAATTGATAAGAGAGGGTGGGAAGTAAGATAGAAGAGAATATGACCGGAGGTACAGTGAATGGAGTGAAAAGGGTTGCAACTAGGGGCCGAAGGGACACTGCAAAGAACCTTAAGTAATGCCTACAGTGCACCGCATAAGGTGCACTGACGGCACTACGTACCGAAATAACATCAAGGAAAATGTAAAAAGTGGCCCTCATGATATAATGGTGGAAGACACAGACTTAAAATGGTCAAATAAACATAAAACTAAATCAAGCATTCTCAGTAAAACCCTTAAAGAAGTTACCACTTAGACTCTATAAGAATTAGGAAGTGCTCCCACAAGGCGTGACCCTATCCCCCCAACTCGGAAACACGCTCCCTTCATAAATGCGCTGATACGACAAGCCGAGAGACCTGACCCCGAATAAAGTGGTCCCAAGTAAGTTTCTCAGAAAATGGCCCTCATATCAAGAGCGCGAGATACAATTACACAGCGGAATTTATCCGCGCCGTTAGCGGACCGCAGCAACGCGCACTAAAACTAACGAATGGTCCAATAGGTGTCGCCGCAGCCATTGTCTCCATTTAGCCCAGAATTTACTTCGTGGGTAACGCACGGCAAGCACGAATTGACCCGCTTCTCCTTAGCCCCTGTCAAAGTCCTTGCGATGAGCGCCTGCCGACGTTCGTTCTCGCTTTGGGGAAACGTTTTCAAGCAGTGAATAAACCGTTGAATTGCTTTTTCATTTAAATGTTTACAAACAGGTGCGTGTGTGTGTGTATGTGTATACATATATATGTACACATATGTATATATAGGCTATACATATATATACTGTATATATATAACGTATATATAAAATGTATATAGTGTGCGTGTGTATATATATGTATGTATATAGTGTGCGTGTGTATATATATGTATATATATGTGTGTGTGCGTGCGCGCGCGTCTGCATGCACGCGCGTGTACATACAATCTTTAACACATGCAACGTACAAGCCTGTAGAGATTTTGTCATACAAGAAAAAGGAAAGTGGAAAAAGCTGAAAGTAAATGTATGTTACAGAGAGAGAGAGAGAGAGAGAGAGAGAGAGAGAGGAGAGAGAGAGAGAGAGAGAGAGAGAGAGAGAGAGAGAGAGTAGCGCACAAGAGCAGTGAGGCAGGTAAGAAAGACAATAGGAGCGAGCGGCCGAGGAGGAGGAGGAGGAGGAGGAGGAGGAGGAGGAGGAGGAGGAGGAAGAGGGACAAGAAGAAGAGGGAGAAGCGGCAAACAGATGGGATCGATTGACCTTCATATAATGCAGGTCAAATCTTGACAAATATTGACCTGGTTTTACCCGGAATGAGTTGATCATCATCTTCGTCATCTGCGCTGATGACGACCGTCAACAGTGCGACGTCCTCCTCGCCAACGCTACGTGGACGGGTGACCCTTCGTAACCTCTCGGATGACAGCAATCCATTCTGGCTAAATTGATGGATGACCTGAACCTGACGGCTGACACAACCAGTGACTTGACAAGCGACTGACCTCTGATTCTGTGACGCCCGTTCGAAAACATCATCACCTCAACTATTACTATTAGATATAAAGTTGGACTGAAGGCAGAATTTAGGCCAAAGGCCAAGCACTGGGACCTATGAGGTCATTGAAAGGTGTAACAGGAGGAAAACCTCGCAGTTGCACTAAGTACCAATTGTTAGGAGAGGGTGGAAGGTCAGGTGGGGGAAGGAGAATATGAACGGAGGTACAGTAAAAGGAACGTGAAAGGGGTTGCAGCTAGGAGCCTAAGAAAGGCACGCTGCAATGGGCCTCAAGTAAATGCCTACAGTGCACCGCATGAGGTGCACTGACGACTCGACATAAAGCGACGATAATGAAGGCGATGTGGATGATGGTATAGATAACAGCGACTAATTATCACCTGTCATCACACACACATGGCGCTAATTCGTTGCTGTCATAAGCGAAACGTCAATTGCCATCATATTCGTGACGTTCGTTCGCATTTCCCCCACACGACAATGGAATTCGTCACCACGAAAATTCTGATGACGCACAATACGGTAATCGATGTTTGTGGAAAGATAAAATAAAAATTAAAAAATTCATTTCTATCAGAGAAAACATTTTCAAATACAACAGTCACTAACTCAGTATGACAACTGCTACGTAACCATTCTCAGTAATCAAAGTGAATATAATTTTTTTTTTGAAGATATCTATTATAATCTAAGTCAACATGATTATTAACTAAAAGATTAAATATAATGATGTGTCTATACAGTGCTGGAATTTTTAGTTATCAAATACCAATTCTAATAAATGGAGTATTGAAAGTGGCTATGCTCCTATTTTACTGTATTACAAAACATCACAAAATTAATACATTAGACACAATGAACAGTCTCTTAATTTCTCTATGTGCTCACTTTTTAAAGACATTTTCCACTGAAAGCCTTGAAATAAAAAACAAGTAAACCATTCGCCTAAGTTTCTTCGGCGCAATCGAGTTTTCCGTACAGCCGCTACAGCGTATAATCAAGGCCACATAAAATAGATCTATCTTTCGGTGGTCTCGGCATAATGATGTATGAGCCGCGGCCCATGAAACTCTCGGCCGGCCGTGGTGGCCTTTGTTGTTACGTTGCCAGAAGCACGATTATATCTCATTTTAACCTTAAATAAAATAAAAACTACTGAGGCTAGAGGGCTGCAATTTGGTAAGTTTGATGACTGGAGGGTGGATGACCAACATACCAATTTGCAGCCCTCTAGCCTCAGTAGGTTTTAAGATCTGAGGGTGGACAGAAAAAATGCGGGCAGAATAAAGTGCTGACGGGCAGACAAAGCCGGCACAATAGTTTTCTTTTACAGAAAACTAAAGAAGAGGAAACTTCTCTCGGCCAGTATTCGAACCTACACTGATCAGAAGAATAAGGTTGATTGGCCGATTGATTATGGTTGCTAAAACTGGCGTCACGACATCTGGGTTAATGACGCCGTGAGAATAAGGTCAGTGCTTAGACTATACAATACCAAAACTGTCGAACTAAAATTCCTCTTCTCGCCAATGGTTTCGAATCTCGCATCTGAAAGAAAACTTCTACTTTTATTTCCTTTATATTCCCACGCTTTCAGTGGATTCCACACATCAAAGAGAATCCCTTCATTTGTTTCCCCTCCGGACTTCAATGCTGTCAGCGGAAAGCAAGTTCACAAATTTCAGGAAATGGAAAAAAAAGTTGGGAGGGCACGATGGGTATCGCATTACACAGAATTGGTGAGATGACGCCCAGCAGATCCTACATAATAAAAGTATCTGAATTATTAATGATAAATTTCCGGTATCCAAGTGGACCCCAAAACTACAAATACACTTATGATAAAAATCATATGAATATTAAAAAAAAAAATGTCAGTACAATGGCATAACTGAAAAATCTCTTCTAAACAAATATCCAAAGCACTGGAGCTATACAAGAGACAGACCAGGAATAATTATATTAAAATGTCTGTAATTTAGACAGCATAACAAAATCATAAGCCTGAATTGTAGCAGTAGTTAATTCAACTCTTAGCGGAAAACATTTGAGACTATGTCCCAAAAATATAGGAATAATGGCACGGTACAATGAGATAAAATGATGACGCAATTCCCGCCCGCTAATTCGAACCCCCAGGATACCATTTATCATAGCCAGAGAGAGAGAGAGAGAGAGAGAGAGAGAGAGAGAGAGAGAGAGAGAGAGAGAAATGGTATTTTTCAACTTCCAATACTTCTGAAGGAGTAACTCCATCGATGAAATGAGAGAGAATACCCGATGAATGATTTCACCCCGATGGGGTGAGCATTAGTCAGGAACATATTTCTTCATCTCTACTCTCTCTAAACCCGGCAACCCACAACAGTCGACAAGTAATCGGGTGCATAAACATACCTAGCTTAGGTCAGCAGAAACATTATCTATTTTAATGAAACCAGCCCACCCTGTTCTTTTCCCGGTCGAGGAATCGAACGCAAGGTACCTAGGTTGAGAGCGCCGAGTGCGCCACCGCTGCCCTGTATAAGAAACACTTAAATTCTGCTCTGATCCGGGAAATCGGACTCGATTATGCTTCCAGTGCGCTACGCAAGAGCAGAGAATCACACAAACATCTAAAAAAAAAAAAAAAAAAAAAAAAAGTTGCCATCAGTCGAGAAATATATATGAGGGGCGGGGGGAACGGAATGGCACCTTGTGAAATGGGTCATACTTTTTTCACATACCAACAAAATGAGGCTTCTTTATATATATATATATATATATATATATATATATATATATATATATATATATATATATATATATATATATATATATATATATATATATGACTATTTTATCACATCACCGTGATTCATATACAATCAGAAAGCTACAAACGTCCTTTAATATCCAATTCACTCTACCGGCCGACTGGTTAGTGTGTCACTGTAGTCCTGATTCCTCGCCCGTCGCTGGTTCGACCCCACGGGACGGTGGACTTATTATCAATTAAAAATTCCCCTTCGGTAACATATATGAAAATATATTATTTCCGAGGTAGAGTGAATTGGATATTAAAGGACGTTTGTAGCTTTCTGATTGTATATGAATCACGGTGATGTGATAGTCATAATATGGCTACGTGCGACAAACGCACTACACGGTCAACATGGCAGAGGTGGGTGGATATCGTCTCCAAACGCAAAACACCTGAGTTCGACGGGTGAGATGATGGGAGATGTTATTCACTTATACCTCTCTTGTGGCCGACTGGTTAGTGTGTCACTGTAGTCCTGATTCCTCGTCCGTCGCTGGTTCGACCCCACGGGACGGTGGACTTATTATCAATTAAAAATTCCCCTTCGGTAACATATATGAAAATATATTATTTCCGAGGTAGAGTGAATTGGATATTAAAGGACGTTTGTAGCTTTCTGATTATATATATATATATATATATATATATATATATATATATATATATATATATATATATATATATATATATATATATATATAGAAATCATCAACACACAATCACGTGTGGAACAGAAATAACGCCCTTGCTTTCCACCTGAGAGACCTGGGTTCGATCCCGACGTGAGTCAGAAATTTATATATATATATATATATATATATATATATATATATATATATATATATATATATATATATATATATATATATATATATATATATGATGTTACAGGCAGATAGCGAAATGCACTTAGGGACATTTGAAGCCCCCCCCTAAGGGGCTAGTACTAAACAGGGCGAAACAGTGACTCACCTACACTGCTTCGCCGTGTTTAGTACTAGCCCCATGGGGGGGGGAGGTCATATGTATTTCGCCATGTTTAGTACTAGCCCGTGGGATCAAATGTTCCTATTTGCATTTCGCTAAGTGCCTGAAACTTCAGGCAGTTCGTGAAATGCCTGGTTTCCCTATCTGCCTGTAACGTGTGTGTATATATATATATATATATATATATATATATATATATATATATATATATATATATATATATATATATATATATGTTACCATTTATCGATTCAAAAATATATTCTGAAGCTAGCCATAACAAAAGTCCAACTATTCATATATCAAATAACATCGCACAAAAAAAAACCACGCAAAGATTGGAAAGCAGAGAGAGAGAGAGAGAGAGAGAGAGAGAGAGAGAGAGAGAGAGAGAGAGAGAGAGAGAGAGAGAGAGAGAGGAGGGGGGATTGGGGAGGGGGAGGGACACACGAACGAGACATACTCATTACTTATGCATCAGACATCAGCATACCTGTCAAATCCATTTATCACTGAATAAGAACGGCTGCCAGCCAGAACCATAACAATCCTGGCTTCCAAAAATATTGCAGCCGGTAGGACGTCGCGATGTAGTAAATAAAACCCAATAAACATCATTCATTTCAATTATCTCGGTCAATACCTTTCAAAATAAGAGTATATACAGTACACACGTAGTTATACAGGTGGCCGTAAGCCGTTTCCCTCAGGAAGGGAATCAAGAACAAGTAAAAAAATGAAAAAAATGCAAAGAAGTTTCGTCGGTGCAATCGAGTTTTCTGTACAGCGTATAATGCTGTATGAAAACTTCAGCCACGGCCCATGAAACTCTTAGCCGCGGCCCATGAAGCTCTTAGCTACAGCCCATGAAACTCAGCCACGCTCCTTTGGTGGCTTATGTTGTTGGTACCTATGGCGCTGCCAGAAGTACGATCATGGCTAACTTTAACCTTAAATAAAATAATAACTAGTGAGGCTAGAGGGCTACAATTTGGTCTGGTTGATGATTGGAGGGTAGATGATCTATATACCAATTTGCAGCCCTCTAGCCTCAGTAGTTTTTAAGGTCTGAGGGCGGACAGAAAAAGTGCAGGCGGACTGACAAAGCCGCCGCAACAGTTTTCTTCTACAGAAAGCTAAAAATCCCTATCTGTGAGTTCGTGGACAGAAAGAGATGGAAATTACAGTGAAGTGGGTTCCTACAATTTGACGTCGTATCTGCACTTGTCAGAAAGGCACCTCAACCAACCACTCAGAAAAAATACTAAGAACTTTTATTTAAAATATTCTGCACTATAAACGAATATTTTTGGATTAACAGTACTTACCTGATAAATGGAAATAAAAAAAATTTTGTGTTAATATACTGTGAAATGAATTAAGTACACCATTCAGAATTACACCCAATAAAGTAGGCAAGCAAACGATGACGAAAATATGAACGGATAAAAAAAAACCCTGAATAAAAAGACCACATAATTTCAACTGTCCACCCTTCATTAACATCCGGATCTGCGAGGATTTTATCGTCTACGTGAATATAAACAAATCAAAGATGATCTCAAATCAAGATCTGGATGTACCAATGGAAAGCCATAAAATGCGAGACCATGTTATAATGACAAATATCTGTGCAAAACCTCGTACCAATAGCGCAACGATGCGCGTTCCTGCATATCCAGAGATTTTATTAGGGTT
The DNA here is from genome assembly GCA_039081455.1 of Macrobrachium rosenbergii. Lineage (NCBI taxonomy): Eukaryota > Metazoa > Arthropoda > Malacostraca > Decapoda > Palaemonidae > Macrobrachium > Macrobrachium rosenbergii. Next base: position 28,349,297 of record JANJGK010000037.1, on the reverse strand, counting down.
CGAAATGGTGTAGAATTAGTGTTATGCACTTTAGTATGGTGTAAAATTAGTGTTATGCACTTTAGTATGGTGTACAATTAGTGTTATGCATTTAGTGTGGTCTACAATTGGTGTTATGCGCTTTAGTATGGTGTATAATTAGTGTTATACATTTCGTGTGGTGTAAAATTAGTGTTATGCACTTTAGTATGGTGTACAATTAGTGTTATGCACTTTAGTATGGTGTACAATTAGTGTTATGCACTTTAGTATGGTGTACAATTAGTGTTATACATTTAGTGTGGTGTACAATTAGTGTTATGCGCTTTAGTATGGTGTATAATTAGTGTTATGCATTCGGTATGGTGTACAATTAGTGTTATGTACTTTAGTATGGTGTACAATTAGTGTTATGCATTCAGTATGGTGTACAATTAGTGTTATGCATTTAGTGTGGTGTACAATTAGTATTATGCGCTTTAGTATGATGTACAATTAGTGTTATGCACTTTAGTATGGTGTACAATTAATGATATGCACTTTAGTATGGTGTACAATTAGTGTTATGCACTTTAGTATGGTGTACAATTAGTGTTATGCACTTTGGTATGGTGTAAAATTAGTGTTATGCACTTTAGTATGGTGTACAATTAGTGTTGTGCACTTTAGTATTGGGTACAATTAATGTTATTCACTTTAGTATGGTGTACAATTAGTGTTATGCACTCTATTACATCTTCCAGCACTCTTCTCACGTAATTGGACACTCAAGTTCACGTGGGTTGATCAGCATCAGTTAGTATTATTATTATTATTATTATTATTATTATTATTAAAATAGTTCTACCAACCCACCCACTGAGC
>JANJGK010000037.1:28338454-28343454 GCA_039081455.1 Macrobrachium rosenbergii | reverse complement strand
GTGTGTGTGTGTGTGTGTGTGTGTGTGTGTGTGTAATCTTGTCAGTACTTAGATGGGTGACCACTACGAAATGGCAGAAGACGCTGGCATATAAGCCCAACGGCCTTCTATGCGAGGGAGCGTGGGGCTAGCAGCCTCATCCTATAACACTTATATAACGCACAAGCACGCCCAATGAGCGCGTGTACACGCAAGAATAGTATGAGGGCGTGGCAACGCGTGGGACAATTCAAAAGTGTCTTATTCTTAATGATGCAGAATGGCTTCCCAAGAAATCAGTTTGCTTTCTTCCTACTGCCTGTTCCTATTAAAATACAGCCGTGGCGCAAATGGTATTCGACCTAATTGAAGGGCGTGCCCACATTTTCTCGCTGTTAGCCTTTCCTCTTGCTATTATAATAGTTTTGATGATTATTACATGTGATAATTCCTACTTAAGGTCAGTTATTTTTCTATACACATAATATCCTTATATATATATATATATATATATATATATATATATATATATATATATATGTATATATATATATATATATATATATATATATATATATATATATATATATATATATATATATATATATGTATGTATGTATAGATACATAGATAGATAGATGGACAGATAAACAAATACATAGAAAGATAGATAGATAGGCAGAGAGAGAGAGAGAGAGAGAGAGAGAGAGAGAGAGAGAGAGATTGAATATCCTAAGGTAGTTCGAAGAGACAGTGCCAGGGTTACTCTGGAATATTTGCGCAACACGGAAGCGGACTGGCACCAACCTGGAGGCCAGCTATGAAAAAAAGAAAAGAAAAGAAAGAAAAAAGAAGTGAGAGAAAGAAAAGAAAAGGGAGAAAGAAAGAAAAAGAAAAAACCTCGAGTCCAATATCAAAAATGGAAGACGGACGAATCCGGCTGCTCTGAGCTCGAGAAAGGCAACTGAGAAATACTAGAATTGAGAAAGTGAAGTTTTAAAAAAATGCGTTTTGTGTTTAGCCCCCCCCCCTCCCCCCCCACAAAAAAAATTAAAATTGGTTGACTCATTGGTATGTGTGACTGGCGTCGCAACAACGACGGTCATCTTCACCGAACCTCAAGCAAAAGTAACGAATTAAAATTTGTATTTTTCCTAACGATACAAGCCCACTACATCATATTATGACTGGATATCCTTATGCGCGCATGCGCAGATGGCTATGAATAGACTCGCTTTGAAGAATACCACTAGCTACTTAAGGCCTATGCAGGTTATGAGACTCCAATTTGTTCTTAGACGTCGTGTCGACAAGACGTGCTAATTACAAGCTCTGCGTTTTTTCAACTCGCTTTGTGTTTTTTTTAGACTTTAACTTTTTCCACCGATCCTATTCCTCCAGGATATTTCATGGGTCCCCCTCATCCCCGCGGGGGAACTAAAATGCTACACAAAACACAGGAACGCTTTGGAAATACAAATTGTTAATGGAGGGAATTAAACAGGAGCCTTCCAAAGATGACTAGCGTAACAAAGGATCTTCTGTATATGGAAAGAGACGGAGCCTTGACTTTGAATAAAAATAAGAATAATAAAAAAACGAGTAGAAATCAAATCCAGAGTCTGGCAGGACTGTCAAAGAAAAACGCAAGCATAAAATGAAGGCCTGACTTCAGAAAGGAAAAAAAAATGTGGGCATGGCAGTAAAAATGAAGGCCTGACTTCAGAAAAGGAAAATAAATTGTGGGCATGGCAGCATAAAATGAAGGCCTGACTTCAGAAAAAAAAAAAAAAAGTTTTGGCATGGCCAGGTAACATGAAACCTTTATATCTCTGGATACGCAGCATGTTAGTTTAGTTAAAACTACTGCTACGATCCGCATCTTAGACGAATCTGGAGTATCAAAAATACCTTACATGACAAAACCAACATTATAACATTAACAAACCACGTTTCCCTAACTGACTCTCACATTTACTCCCGAACAGTTTCATCAATATCACCTCTTTGTAGAGGTGACTAACCATCCACAACATATTGAGAGGTGACTAACCATCCATAATATATTGAGATGTGACTAACCATCTATAATATATTGAGAAGTGACTAATCATCCATAATGTATTAAATTGCTTGAAGTGAACAATGGTGGCTGATAACCTCTAATCTCAAGACAATTCCAGTGACAAACGAGCTTTCCTTCCTATGACATACAATCTCGTGGTATTTTCAGTGACGTTTTAAATGGACCTCAATTATTTTATCAGTAAAACTACAGGTTCGTGATTTTCAGACATACAGTACGGCGATAAGTTCTGAAACCTTTAGTGACCCCGGGCCGCCCAAGATGTTTAGTCTGAGGGCCACTCTTGAAAAAAACAAAAAGTCATGCGGCCACCTGTGTGTATGTACGTATATGCATTTATGTGTATATACATAAATATACTTATGTATGTATGTATATATACTGTTCATATGTAACTCAGAATTTAGGAATAAGACCTTTTTATGATACAAAAAAGAGAAATATACTTTTACTTATTTTTCTCTAGCGGGCCACTCTCAAAATCAAACGGGCCACTTTTGGCCCACGGGCATGGGGTTGGACGGCCCTGCATCTCATATTATCCGCGGCATATAATTTCGTGATTTTCAGTATCAGAATATTCGTGAAATTTTCAGTCATCTTCAATCTCGTAATATTTTCACGGACCTAAAATTATCAGTTATTTCCAATCTCGAAATAGTTTCACGGACATAAAATCATCAATTGTCTCCAATCTCGTAATATTTTCACGGACATAAAATTATCAATGGTCTTCAATCTCGCAATATTTTCACGGACATAAAAGTTCGGGATTTTGCAACGACAAAACCTAGAGATATTTCAACTGACCTATATTCTAGCAACATTTTCACTGGCCTTCAAATTTTCATAGATCACATTTTCCCGATATCTAATGACCTACAATCTCACGATTCACACAGTGACCTATATCCTACGACGTTTTGAATGAATTACAATCTCCCTATATTTTTAAGAAAAGGAGGGGAAAACTGGAGCAAATTCATGCCAAAATGATGCAACTTTAGAAGAGAGAGAGAGGGAGAGAAAAAAAAAAAAAAACACGCACCACTCTACTTAAATTGAGAGGCTTTGAACTCGGGGGGAAAAAATGGAAAAAACGCCGCCGCTCGTTCAGCAGTTATAGGTAGATAGCATGCCTTTTTCCCAGTGCCAAATCGGTATGCTGAATCATTTATTTTCCGGCACGTAAAACTGACACAGAATATGGCCCTTATGCAATAACTCTCTTGTTTTACATTGCACTTGTAAATCGGGTTTTGTTCCGATTGCAACAGAACATCTACCACAAGGCTATGCATATACATGCATATATACATTACACACACGCACACACACATATATATATGTATGTATGTACGTATGGGTGAACTTAGACGTGCTTTGTATATTATATAATTTCAATCCCGTTAAGTTTTATTTAACACATTTATAATCAAACAATACAATTCACGTAAATTTTAAAAGTCGGATATTCTGTCCGGGCTCACAAAGTATCACTCAGCCACGAAAGAATATAAGACATATGCAAAACCATCACTGCAATATAGTATGTTCTACCTACAGTAAAATAAAAAAAAACAACTAGAAAATAAAAAAATGTATAAAAAAAGTTAAAAGATAAGATCACAGTTCCCGGTCTTCCAGGAAATTCAGCTGCATGGGTAACATATTGTTTTTGTTACTGAGAGAGTTTCTGTCAAAAGTTATTCATATAAAAAAGAAATGTAGTCTTTTTACTGTAAGGCGTAGCGTGTCAATCGGTCCAGGCCGAATAAAGGCCATGTCTTATTATTATTATTATTATTATTCACAAGGAGAAGAAGCCCATTCATACGAAACAAGCCCACCAAAGGGGCCACTGACTTGAAATTCAAGCTTCCAAAGAATATTAAGGTGTCCATTAAGAAGAAGTAAGAGGACGTAAATGGAATTACAAAAAAAGAGAGACCCCACTTATTAAGAAAGAAAAAAAAATTGATAAAATAATAAATAGATAAAAAGTATTAAAATGCAAAGACAATAGTATTAGGGGAGCAATGATGCACTGCATCTTCGCTTGAACTTCTGAAGTTCCAATTGCCCGACATTCTATGGGTGGGTGTTCCACACCCAACTTCATTACCTGAAGGCACTCCCGAACAACATCGCCCTTTGGAAACGGGAGCAATTTGTAAGGCGAGGGAGCCTTCTCGCCTTCAGAAAGCGATCCGGAGGCGCCCACCACCTTCCTCCTCTACAGGGTTCCGGTGGAGGGTTGTACTCTCTCTCTCTCTCTCTCTCTCTCTCTCATTGTCGCCAGCCCTTCAGCCTCTTTCCATACTCAGTCTTTCAAGGACTCTACTTCGTCACCCTATAGAGGCTCTCCAAACTTCATCAACACGCTCTCAGGTCACATTCATTTTTTCCTCTTTGTGAGTCCACACCAAACCTTACGGAGCCTTTATCATCTTGATATGGCTCTCTCTCTCTCTCTCTCTCTCTCTCTCTCTCTCTCTCTCTCTCTCTCTCTCTCTCTCTCTCTCTCAACAGAAGCTCTCACTACTCCAATATTCTGGGTACCGATATCGCGGCGCACATCAGCAGGAAAGTTTCGGATATCCTAAATGAGTTAATTCAACCCCGAGGGGACGCGGGATTCCAAATCCTGGGTCGAAGCATCTGTCGGGATTCCAAATCCTGCGAAGCATCTGTCTCTGTCTGTCTGACTGTCTACCCACTCCCGAAAGAAATGACACGATTCAGGGGAGGCATCATGGACAATGAGAGTCTCCCCCCTCCCTGCCCCCCCGCCCCCCGCCCCCGCCCCGCCACCGAAGCCCCATAATAAAAGGAGGTTAGTCACAGAGAAATCTTTCCGTCAAACATCGAAACAAAAGAACCGTTAGACGGAAACAACCTTATTTCTATTGTGTGATTAAAAGGTTACGTCATG
>JANJGK010000037.1:28325954-28333454 GCA_039081455.1 Macrobrachium rosenbergii | reverse complement strand
TATGAGGGAAAAAATATTGTCTGTTCAACGCTATGTTTTCGTATCAGTTAATACAGATCGATACACACCCAAACGTACTAATATATATATATATATATATATATATATATATATATATATATATATATATATATATATATATATATATATATATATACACACACATTTATATATGTATATACTTTTATATGTATATATATATATATATATATATATATATATATATATATATATATATATATATATATATATATATATATATATATATATACACATATTGCATACTGCGTGCACCTGTAATTAAACACACAGCGAACTGCATTGTTACTAACAATAGAGATTATTAAAAAACGTGAACCCCAAATAAAAAAAAAAAAGCATAAAGATCAGATCACTTCCAAAATTTAAAGGATAGCCCTCCCATCTCCCACCACCTCACCGAGAGAGAGAGAGAGAGAGAGAGAGAGAGAGAGAGAGAGAGAGAGAGAGAGAGGGTAACCGGAGTTGAAAATTAGAAAAGTTTTTTGCTACCGAGGCGATGGTTGGTTCTAACCCGGTCCCTAACTTCCAACCGACCTGGAGAGTCTTCCAGTCCTTCTCCCGTCCGAGGAATGGCTAAAAAGACCTAAATCAAATGAGCTTCCGCCGGAGTAAGGAATTTGACCCCTGCCTCCCTTTTCTTCAGTCAGAGATCAGGCCAATGAGTGGTCCAAAGTTGAATCTGACAATGGAATAAAGTACGGCCGTAGCCGAATCATGTATGAAACTGTGGCATTTGTCTATAAAGTATATTATATACCTACAAACACACTAACACATGGATACATACCAACGGATATTATTATTATTATTATTATTATTATTATTATTATTATTATTATTATTATTATTATTATTAAAAAATATTCATAGTAGCATGAGTCTTAAAATGGCGAAACAAATCCACAGTTATGTATATGTACAAATATTTAAAGATAAATTAGTATAGATAGCTTTCGGGTTGATTTATCTTTAAATATTTGTACATACACATAACCGTGGATTTGTTATTCAATTATTATTATTATTATTATTATTATTATTATTATTATTATTATTATTATTATTATTATTATTATTCAAAGGATGAACCCTACTCATATGGAATAAGCCCACCAAAGGGGCCACTGACTTGAAATTCAAGCTTCCAAAATATGATGTTTGTTCATTCCAAAGAAGTAACAGAAGGTAATGAGAGAGAGAGAGAGAGAGAGAGAGAGAGAGAGAGAGAGAGAGAGAGAGAGAGAGAGAGAGAGAGAGAGAGAGGAAAAACAGATAAATCAAGAAATTAATAAATAAATACTGATGCAAATAAAATATTAAAATACAAGTTGAATTGAATTTGAGTAGAAATGCAATGATTCTTCGCTTGAACCTCTGAAGTTCCAATGTACACTGAGTCTTGAGACTACAGGGCTGCAAAGCAAGTGTCGCCAGAATGGACAGAATATAGAATTTAGGACAAAGGCCAAGCGCTGGGACCTTTGAGGTCATTCAACGCTGAAACGGAAATTGACAGTTAAAAGAGGTTTGAAAGGTGTAACAGGAGGAAAACCTCAAAGCAGTTGCACTGTGAATCAATTGTTAGGAGAGGGTGGAAATTAAGAAGAAAGTAATTAAGAAAAGGAATGAAAGGGGTTGCAGCTAGAGGCCTTAGGGACGCTGCAAAGAACCCAAAGTAATGCCTACAGTACACCGCACCAGATCCACTGGTGCCGCTACCCCCTTACGGGAAGGACAAGCAGTTATGTACATCTACGACACTCAACGAAATGATTATTGGTGCACATATACTGAAGACGATGAACCACGACCCTACAATTACAAGGAATAGTAAGCAGCTGGAGGCCAATCGAGTATCACCGAGTCAATAAAGCAATGGTCATTCTCTCATAATCCAATATATAATGAACACTGGTCACCAATATTAACCTCACATGCATCAAGTATATTAAGGAGTGTACGTATGTCGTGGGCACATGCATACATGTGTGGTACTCATTTTGCCAAACGTTAAATTCTGCCTAATGCTGAAAGGATTGTTGATGGAAAACGTTAGCAACTAGATACTATCACTGGGTGTTAAGATGCTAAAGTCAGCTTCAAACAATAGAAGGTATCTATTGCTACTGGACTTATGGAAGGATCATAATTATTATATAATAACAAGTAAAAAATGCGCCGAAGTTTCTTCGCCGCAATCGAGTTTTCTTTATAGCCGCTGCTGCGTATAATCAAGGCCAACGAAAACAGATTTATCTTTCGGTGGTCTCGGCATAATGCTATATGAGCCGCGGCTCATGAAACTTTACCCACGGGCCGGTGGTGGCATGTCCTATATCGTTGCCAGATGCACGTTTATGACTAGATGCGCTATTATGCTAACTTTAACTTCAAATCAAATAAAAACTACGGAGGCTAGAGGGCTGCAATTTGCTATGTTTGATGATTGGAGGGTGGATGATCAACATAACAATTTACAGCCCTCTAGCCTCAGTAGTTTTTAAGACCTGAGGGCGGACAGAAAAAAGTGCGGACGAACTGACAAAGCCGGCACAATAGTTTTCTTTTACAGAAAAATAAAAAGCCAGATTCAGGATGAAGATGGAAAGTTGAAAAATTAATACAGGAGAAACACAAGTTCGGCACAAAGTCTCAGTTTTCCAGATTTATTTCTGGACTGGACTAGACACAGACGATTGGTTGCCAGTCCTATCAGACTCTGCTGAAGGAATGTGGGAAAATGTTTCTAGAATAAAGACAAAAAAATCTCTTGTAATTAAGGTACAAAAGTCTCAGTTTTCCGGATTTATTTATGAACTGGACTAGACCCAGACAACTGGTTGCCCGTCCCATCAGACTGTTGAAAAAAATGTGGGACAAAGTTTCTAGAACACAGACGAACTCTCTTGTAATTAAGGTGCGAGTGCTTTTAGGCAGCCAGGGTAATACTGAAAAATTCTCAGTTAGCTAAAAATGGTAGACGAGCGAGGAACGACTGTTACGAACAGGGAAAACTAAAAAGCGAAATAAAACACGACAAGAAATCTTGCTGCACTTGCAAGTATAAGGTCAAGATTTCTCCACCATGCTACTCCTGTGTAAAATTTTGGACATCAATTGTGGCCCATCATGGCCCCTGGGGTCATGGTTTGAAAAGCATTTTAAGCTTTCTCCCTTCTCTTGTTATTTCTGGTCCGACAATTCAGCTTAAAACACCTTAACAATTTCTTATTTATCATCTCTTCCAATGGGACGTGGTACTTGTTTAAAAAACTTCAATCTCCTTTACCCAAAGATATTTCGTGCATACTTTGGTAGAAACTGATCCACCGGTTTGTGAGAAGAGCTCGATAATGCGAAAACTTGACACTATAGAAAAAAACATACACCCACATACATATTCGCATGCATACAGACATACAAAGGCTAGAAAAACTTTGACGAGGAAAGCTGACTTCGAGCTCAGGTGAGCTTCAATGAGACAGAAATTCTGTTCTGATCATTATTCGTCCAAATCCGGTGGGGAATCAAGGAGACATGGCGCAATGACAAAGAATTATAAGTTACTGACATAAATATACTGCCACCACAGTCAAAGATGATCCGTATTAGTGTCAGGTAACAGCCAGAATGCAAAAAGGGTCGGGAACTTACCATGTGAACAACGCAAGGAGCAAGAGCCAACTCGTCAAATGTATCTCTGATCAACTGTAACTCCAAAGTTCTCTCATGTATCTTTTCCCACGTCCCCTTTCGGTGAAACTTACCTGAAAAAAGATATAAAAAAGGACAATTAATATACTGCAATAATACCGTTACAACTGTACAAGCAATATAGCTAAGCATATAAATATGACCATAAAAACAGCATGATGTTTGTAAATGACATACCAATGGTAGAATTCATATATACATAATTTTTTCATAGAATACCTTAAACTTGAAATGCTAGCGGGTAATAGTGGAGTGGATATTTTATATGGGAAGGTTTAATCATAAAACGGTCAACTTGGAGAGAGATGGGATGAGGCACAAATACAAAAATGCTCTTCCAACAAACAAATATGAGTCTCTTTCTGAAAGAGAGAGAGAGAGAGACTCACTCTCCCTCTCTCTCTCTCTCTCTCTCTCTCTCTCTCTCTCTCTCTCTCCTCTCCTCTCCCGGGACGCTCTCCTATCGATTTCTTTGCATACAGCCCCCCCAACCCTGTTAATCAAACCCCGAAGAAGTCTTATTGGGGATTTCAAAACCAAACCGCTCGACACTAACACTGATATCTAACTTCCCGAAAAAAGTGATCATGACAGAGGAAGATCCAGAAATCCCCGCAAAGATATTATTTAAAACCACGCGTAGGCGCGCGCGCGCGCGCGCGCACACACACACACACACACACACACACACACACACACCGGAAACGTGTAAACAAGAAGAATACGTATCGGACGGCTGAGGGCGCTTTCAAGGGCACACTGGGACTCATAACTCTTGGAGGTGCATACGGCCGAGTTATCACACCACTACAGAACCAACCCAACATCGCATAGACAGACAGACAGACAGAGAAACAGTATGAGATGGAGAGAGAGAGAGAGACGTGCAGATAGAGTGATAGACAAGAGAGGCGGACGGACAAACGCAAACACATTATATATATATATATATATATATATATATATATATATATATATATATATATATATATATATATATATATATATATATATATATATATATATATATATATACACAACATCGAGAATCACACAGACATAATCTTTGCATCCCATAATTTAGACACAAAGACGCACAGACACATGAAGACTTATTTACACATACACGCAAAACAAGAGCGAGTTCGAACTCTGGCAGGCACTGGGATTCTGCCACCGCTTCCGTACTCCCAGATGTCTAGAACCTTGCATCTGTCACTACGCTGGGTTCGAAACAACCCCAAACCCTTTTCTGATTGTTTTGGAGGATGTTGAGGTTCTAATGGCCTTCAATTTGAAAATGTGCAAAGAAATGCAATTGATACGAGAATATTAGAGAGTTCTTACAAGGTCAAATGAGGTGGCAATCCTTTCTAAATTGATGCGTTAACTTTTGGTATTGCTAGCAAACCATAAATATTATAGCACGTGGAGAGAGAGAGAGAGAGAGAGAGAGAGAGAGAGAGAGAGAGAGAGAGAGAGAGAGAGAGAGAGAGAGATTCAGCGCGTTTCTGCGCGAAACATAAAAATACATTATACAACATAGCGAGAGTACACTGCACATAAGCGTGTAGGGAAAAAATATCCACGAAAAAAATACAATAAAAGCGAGGAACGCCGAAAACCACAAAGCAAAAATATCAAAGATACAAGGGGGAAGAGCTCGGAAAATAACAAATGAAAGAATTACGGAAAGAAAAGCAAGAAACAAAGGAAAACTGATAAAGCATCAGTACTGAATCCACCGAAGTACGTGAAGGATTAACAGTTGACAACTGTGCGAAAAATTGTTCAAGTATCATTATGCATTTGCTTTAGAAAAGTACATAAATAAAAAAAGAGCTCTAGGGGAAATTTTTGATTAAAAATGTGCCATTGAAAATGTACAATAAACAATAAAAATGTGTTGCTTACGAAGTGGATGCGGAAAAAACTTAGAAAAAAGTAATTCGCACAAAAAAAAATCTGAAAACATGTAATTGGAAGCACATTGAGAAATTCTCTATAGCAAAAATCCAGCAATAGTAAAAAAAAATAACAAGCAACCCCGTTTACAATACCAATGGCAAATAAGGAAAAAAAATTGATAATATGTAATGGGAAGAATAAGGAGAAATTCTCTATAGCAAAAAACCAGCAATAAACGTCAAAAAAGCAACCCCGTTTAGAAAACAATGGCAAAAAAGAAAAAAAAAACACTCCCTGAAGGAAAAGATATGCATACTAATTAGCAAAGAGTATAGCAATTGGAAATAAGGAAAACACGGAGAGAGAAGCATTAGATTTCTTTCACAAAATCTAAATCCTGCCATTGAAAACAGAGGACTGTGAAATAAACTGATTTGTATGAGCAAACAAGAAAATAAAAAAAAAGTTAAATAAAAAGAAAACGGCACATGCGATGGAAAAAAAAAATAAACAAACAGCTACAAACAAAAAAAAAAAAAGACAGAAAAAAACTTTGAATCGGTTATGCCCGAAAAAGTCATAAATTGGGTTATACATGAAAACCGGAAAGCAGAAAACAAAATAAAATGCGAAAAAAAATACAAAACTATAATAGAGCGACGTACGAAGAACCAGGAGAAAGAAAAAGGAGATAAAAATCTTAGTTCTGTACAATATAAAAATCATCCTCAACACAGGCTACGGATGAAGGACAGCAAGTCCCCCCCCTCCCCTCCCCCCTTCCCAAACAAGCACCCATCCTCCCCATGGGGGGGAGGGGGGTTACGCTGCCCCAACTGGGGCCCATTCACAAGATTGCTTCTTCTATTTTCAAACTCTGAAGAGAAGACGGGGGGGCTGTTGGGAGAAGGGGGGGGGAGGGGAAAGAGAAAGATGAGGAGGAAGAAGATGGGTAAGAAAAATGAAGAGGGAGATGAAGGAGAGAGAAATAAAAAGCGAGGAATAGAGGGTAAGAAATAAGAGAGGGATAAAAAAAATAAGGAAGGATTTGGGGTTGGCTGACACAGAAAGGAGATGAAGAGGGAAGAACATTTAAATATTAGATGTAAGCAGGAGAGAGAGAGAGAGAGAGAGAGATTGCAGAAACAAGAAGAAAAGGGAAGAACTATTAAAAACTAGATGTAAAGCAGTAGTGAGAAATGACGTACAGAGAGAGAGAGAGAGAGAGAGAGAGAGAGAGAGAGAGAGAGAGAGAGAGAGAGAGAGAGACTTTTTCTAGATATAAGCTTTTCTCGTTTGTAGAGAGAGAGAGAGAGAGAGAGAGAGAGAGAGAGAGAGAGAGAGAGAGAGAGAGAGAGAGAGAGAGCGTTGCACCGAGACTAGGCTGAAAACTTTACACTACTCCCAGAACCAGATTTAATCATCTAAAAATTTCAGAATTAAACCAGACGTTCCGTATCAAGAGAACGTCATAAAAAGACGCGAGAAAACGACGAACATATTATTTCCCGTATCGGTTGAGACCTAAACGCCTCTGTAAAACCAAACAAGCCAATCTCCTTTAGAAGCCACTTGCGCGGTAAAACCTCCTTTTTCAATCTCCTAAACTGAATTAGAGCTCTTCCTTTCATGAATAACCTCGGGAAAAGGGGATTTCATCTCACACCCAGTTATTAAATTTTCCGGTAATTAGGCCAAACAATGTAAAAGTAATTAGTAGCCTCGTTACAAAAATGACGAGGGACAAAGACACAGAAGATCTGATTAATTCATAACCCATTAAGGCTCGACTACTCTTTTCAAGTTAAAAGGCTTCACAGATTATTACGACATTTT
>JANJGK010000037.1:28313287-28325854 GCA_039081455.1 Macrobrachium rosenbergii | reverse complement strand
TACGGACATCGCTGTCACCATTAAAATATGCCAAAACTCATTTAGCATTCAAAAGTGGTTTATCGTACTGTGTACGAGAGCAATTATGCACAAAACAAATCGAGAGTCATACGAAACTTTGTGGATGAACTTTCGGATATCAATTGAAAGAGTCTGCACGTGTCGTTTTAGTTTTCTGTAAAACGACAATTATTGTGCCGGCTTTCTCTGTCCCCCCCCCCTCTCAGATCTTAAAAACTACTGAGGCTAGAGGGCTGCAAATTGGTATGTTGATCATCCACCCTCCAATCATCAAACATGCCAAATTGCAGCCTCTGGCCCTCAGTAGTTTTTATTCTATTTAAGGTTAAAGTTAGGCATAATCGTGCTTCTGACAACGATATAGGCTAGGCCACCACCGGGCCGTGGTTAAAGTTTCATGGGTCGCGGATCATACAGCATTACTGCAAGACCAACGAAAGATAGATCTATTTTCGGTGGCCTTGATTATACGCTGTAGCGGCTGTACAGGAAGGTCGATGGCGCCGAAGAAACTTCGGCATATTTTAATTTGTTTCTTTTCATTACTACTGCCTTGCGTTCTTTTATGCAATATTCACTTTAAAAGATGTTTATTAGTACCTGATTTAACAAAATATACATCACACAACTACTTGACTTAACAAATATACAGCACACAACATAAAAATAATAACGTAGGAACAACTATGCCCCTTAACCTGAAACCAATGAATGCTTACATTAAGTGTCTGGAGAGAGAGAGAGAGAGAGAGAGAGAGAGAGAGAGAGAGAGAGAGAGAGAGAGAGAGAGAGAGAGAGAGAGACTCGGGCCATCTGAAACTCTGGACATGGGAGGGACATTTGAGTCCGGCGGACAGGGCTAAGATTGATTTTCCAATACTTCAGACGTCTGGAGACACAATTTCCGATGAAGTTTGCAATGAGACGGTATGTACCGATGCACTAACGGTGGCGAAATGAAACTGCCTTGTGAGTCCGTCCCCTCATAACGGCCAATATCTCGCTGGTGTTCCTAGTGACAACGCAGATACCTTACGGCGGAGTTGATATTGAACGTCCCGTTTTGAGCCGATAGGATGCTACTCCCAGTTCCAAATATACATGACACTTTTTGAATTGCCATGTGCATAAAGTAATATCCAACGATCATTTACTGTATCTGCTCCGTGTTTCGTCATGTCACCAGAAAATCTCTAAGAGTAACTCTAGAATGGCCATTTTTTTAAAATCACATAAATGATTATCTACTTTTACCTGGCGCTGTTGGCTTTAGTGCCCAAGCGTTGCTGGGCCGGATTACATAAACAAATTGATTATTGACAACACTGAATCGCTACACATCGAAAGGTCTCAAAATTTCAAACATTAAATGACGATGACTTTGTTAAATCACATTTTATTCCAAAGCGAAAAGTATTTTCGATTTATAAACAGTTCAGCTAGGCTTTCCTAAGCGTATAAATTACTTTATTAAAAGATATTTAGATAACTGAAATATCAGGCCACTGGCTTCCTCCTAACAGCAGGGCTTAAGCCCGAGGTTTCAGAGCTAGGAAGGATACGAGAACGATGCGACCCTGGTAAGACAAGATAAGAGTCTAAAACAGAGATTAAACTAAGAATAACGGAATAAATTAATATAAAATGAACAAAAGCACTCATATAGCAAATAACAAGGCGTCCCTTTAAGATGAGGGGTCCACATGAGTGGATCCATTTAAAAGTAACACTTATGATAAGGGGTCCACATGGGTGGCCCCATTTAAACGTAACACTTATGATGAGGGGTCCACATAGGTGGGCCCATTTAAACGTAACACTTACAATAAGGGGTCCACAAAAGTGGGCCCATTTAAAAAGTAACACTTACGATAAGGGGGACCAACATAAGTGGGTCCATTTAAACGTACCACTTTTGATAAGGGGGACCAACATAAGTGGACCCATTTAAAAAGTACCCACCTATGATAAGGGGACCAACATAAGTGGGTCCTTTTAAACGTAACACTTATGAAAAGGGGACCAACATAAGTGGGCCCACTTAAAAGTACCACTTATGATAAGGGGACCAACATAAGTGGGCCCATTTAAAAGTACCACTTATGATAAGGGGACCAACATAAGTGGACCCATTTTAAAAAGTAACCAATTATAAGGGGACCAACACAAGTTTCAAACTTCAGATAAGGAGGCCCACATCAACCCCACGCTAAGGATGAGGGGGGGGGGGTCAAGTGAACCACATAATTAGGATGAGGGGTATCTCCAAGCAAACCTCACACTTAAGATAAGGGTGTCCGCGTAAACCCCACACTTATGATAAGAATGATCACATAAAACTCACAACTGGGATTAGGGGATCCTTAATGAGATTGCTTTTTTTCTCAATACTCTTATTTCTTAATTTCTTAATCACAAGTTCACTCAGAATATCGCTTCCAAAAGAAACTACGATTATATTACCCGGCTACTTTCATGGACACCGAAACTCTCTGAGGGGGGAAAGTGGGATTGGGGATGACCGTAAAAACACAAACAAAAGTCTATACGAATATCATAAAGATAATGACCACCAAGAAATATTAGTCCTTGATAACGACCTCCGAAAAACCCTTGGGGGTCACTATCTAGGTAAGATCCGATTTACCCTAAATCTTATCTCCCCAGATATGTGATGCATTCTATTTAGCAAACACTGCAAGTCGTTTGCTGATTAATACAGCATAATCCGCATGATCTATCAGCTTTCTCTCGTTATTCCAGACTAAACATTCAGCCAATTCACTTGACACGACTCCCCTCAAAATTAACCTTGTATCTACTCCGTTCAAGGGGAGCTTCATTTTAGCTTAACATATTCAAGGGGACGTTTCACACAGCAAGTCTGGAGACATGTCAGATATTTTCTAGCTGTCAACAGAAGATATCAGAATGGACTTTTGCATTCCTTTACACTGACGCATAATACCTCAAAACAAATGGTTGGAAACCGTGCAACGACTGTCTTTTCTAAGGGCACATTAGTTCATTTCAGAAATTGCTTTATCTGTGTCTTTGTCCAGTCAGTTAATGCTTTGAGCATCATGACTTTGTTGCTACTACTACTACTACTACTACTACTACTACTACTACTACTACTACTACTACTACTGTACTAATAATAATAATAATAATTAATAATAATAATAATAATAATAATAATAATAATTAAAATTAAATTAAAAAATATAGTGAAAGCCACTACTACTACTACTACTACTACTACTACTACTAATAATAATAATAATAATAATAATAATAACAATACTACTACTACTACTACTGTACTAATAATAATAATAATAATAATAATAATAATAATAATAATAATAATAATAATAATTAAAATTAAATTAAAAAAATATAGTGAACTCCACTACTACTACTACTACTAATAATAATAATAATAATAACAATACTACTACTACTACTACTGCTGCTAATAATAATAATAATAATAATAATAATAATAATAATAATAATAATAAAAATAATAATAATAATAATAATAATAATTCGTTAACGTGCTTTTTCCCATTTTTCATATGATAATAATAATAATAATAATAATAATAATAATAATAATAATAATAATAATAATAATTAAAATTATGGTATTCAAAATTATGTGAACTCAAGCTTCCTTCACAGCAAATTTCCTCGAAATCGACTGTAACAAAGTCAGCTTTATTTAAGTGCCAATTTAAAAAAAAAAACGACAGCAATAACTAATAGTAATCTTAGCCTTATTTGTACCAATTCATATCAAATTTTTTAAAGAAAAATTAATTATAATCTCAAGTGCATTTCAATGTCAATTCAACTGAATTCTACAATGGTGACCTCAACTTTATTTAACTGTCGGTTCGAAGCACTATTGATATTTGTAATTTCATCATCAATTAACTGCTAGTTTACACCGAATCTAAAAGCAACAAAATAACAGAAATACTAATCGTGATTCAAATTCCAATCGCACAAACCTGATAAAAAAAAATGATGGTAATCTAAGTCTTATCTTATTTCAACTGTCAATCCACACCGCATCTGTTAATAAAAACCAATAGCAATCTGAAACTAAACTGCTAGTTAGTAATATCAACTGTATCCCAGCCAATTCACACCAAACCACCTTTTGTTACCCAAATGTAACAAGTAAAAAATGCGTCGAAGTTTCTTAGGCGCAATCGAGTTTTCTGGACAGTCAATAAAGCGTACAATCAAGGCCACCGAAAATAGATCTATCTTTCGGTAGTCTCGCTATAAAGCTGCGTGAGAACCAAAGCCCGATGTTGGCCTCGCCTATATCGTTGCCAGACGCACGATTGCTATGGCTAACTTCACCTTAAATAAAATCAAACTACTGAAGCTAGAGGGCTGCAATTTGGCATGCTTGATGATTGGAGGGTGGATGATCAACAAATCAATTTGCAGCCCTGTAGCCTCAGTAGTTTTTAAGATCTGAGGGCGGACAGAAAAAAGTGCGGACGGACAGACGAAGCCGTCACAATAGCTTTCTTTTACAGAATTCCTCCCACGCCGATTCCTTTTGCTGAGAGGGAAGAAATCTCACGGCAACTGATAAAATATTCTCGCCGATAAATAATCAAGTGTCAGGAGCAACAGGCGAGAGGTGCCTTAAAATAAATTGCTCTCCATTAGGAATACAAAAACAAGATAAGCGATCTTTTTCCGTGAGACGAATAGGTTGCATCCGGGGAGAGAGAGAGAGAGAGAGAGAGAGAGAGAGAGAGAGAGAGAGAGAGAGAGAGAGAGAGAATTTACAGAATTATAAGAAGCCATTTACTAAGTTTTAACCGAAAAAGTGTAAAAAGGAAAATGTACTAATAGTAGCGAAAATATTGACAGAGAGAGAGAGAGAGAGAGAGAGAGAGAGAGAGAGAGAGAGAGAGAGAGAGAGAGAGAGAGAGAGAGAGAGAATTTACAGAATTATAAGAAGCGATTTACTAAGTTTAACCGACAAAGTGTGCGAAGCAAAACTGACTAATAGTACCGAAAATCTTGACGGAAATTTTTAAAGAGAGAGAGAGAGAGAGAGAGAGAGAGAGAGAGAGAGAGAGAGAGAGAGAATTATAAGAAGCGATTTACTATGTTTTGACCGAAGAAGTCTGAGAGAGAAAATTTACTAATAGTAGCAAAAATCTTGACGGAAAGATTTAGAGAGAGGAGAGAGAGAGAGAGAGAGAGAGAGAGAGAGAGAGAGAGAGAGAGAGAGAGAGAGAGAAGGTCTTCTCAATCAAAGATCTTCAGTAAACTGTACTGGTTAGACCAGTCTCCATTCCCGTGGACGGACATCCACGGCTACTGTATGTGACAGCAAAAAAAAGAGGCGGCTTTCTAAAAACGCCAACAAAAGCTTCCAAATTCACATTTACCCCTTATCCCCAACCTCTCTCTCTCTCTCTCTCTCTCTCTTTCTCTCTCTCTCTCTCTCTCTCTCTCTCTCTCTCTCCTCTCTCTCTCTCTCTCTCTGTCAAGATGGCTGCCATCATCGTCTTGACCGTTTCTGGCCGCAATCAATTCAATAATTTTCTTTTTTTTTTTTACTTGTGTTATATATACACACACATATACTCGTATATACAGTATATATAATATATATATAATATATATAATATATATATATATATATATAATATATATATATATATATATATAAGCGCTGGGGACCTATGAGGTCATTCAGGGCTGGAAGGGAAATTGAAATTAAGGAGGTTTGAAAGGTGCAGCAGGAGGAAAACCTCGCAGTTGCATTATGGAACAATTGTTAGAGAGGATGGAAAGTCAGAGGGAATAAGGAATATTTGAACGGAGGTACAGCAAAAGGGACTTACATATTTTATATATACATACACACACACACACACACAGGAAGACAGGGGAAAACGACGAGACCTTATGATTCTTTTGGGGCCTACAGTAATTTTGCTTTTCCTCGAACTTTTCTTAACCCATGGTTTGACGTGTAAAAGTTTGGAGGCGAACACTTCTAAAAAATAAACTACCTACTGATGTTTTTCAGTTTTCTGTAAAAGAAAACTATTGCGCCGGCTTAGGTCTGTCCGTCCGCCCTCAGATCTTAAAGGCTACTGAGGCTAGAGGGCTGCAAATTGGTATGTTGATCATCCACCCTCCAATCATCAAACCTACCAAATTGCAGCCCTGTAGCCTCAGTAGTTTTTATTCTATTCAAGGTTAACGTTCCCCATAACCGTGCTCCTGGCAACGATATAGGACAGGCCACCCACCGGGGCCGTCGTTAAAGTTTCGTGGGCCGCGGCTCATACAGCATTATACCGAGACGACCGAATAGATAGATGTACTTTCGGTGGTCTACATTATACGCTATAGCAGCTGTACAGAAAACTCGACTGCGCCGCAGAAACTTCGGCGCAATTTTTGTTTGTTTTATGGATGATAACGCCCCCTACTGGCTCACATACACACAAACATGTCAACCACTAATCAACATTATTAAAATGAACGTTATTAAAACATTTACTCATACATTCGTATCCATATTGCTTCTGTATGTATAAACAAACCTTCCTTTATCAAATATTAGGTCACTGGATTGTCAGGAAGCACTGATAATATAAGGTTAATAATATGTAAATCTTTATATATTAAAAATATCACGAAAAGAACATTCAAACACAATATCAATGCGCAAAAGGAACGTAGAAAACGCTTGAGAGAGAGAGAGAGAGAGAGAGAGAGAGAGAGAGAGAGAGAGAGAGAGAGAGAGAGAGAGAGAGAGAGAGAGAGAGAGAGACTAATTCAAATAATTTTCTTTGATGAATCTACTAACTATTCACATGGAAAAAATTCCCATCAAATTAAAATCTCCGGTTCTTCTTTGATGACATTTCTACCAAAAGATGCGGACGAGCTATTTTTCCAAACCTCTCCTCTTCAGGTGTCCCTTCCCCGTGTCCCTTCTGATTCCCCGTCTGCAGCGTCTTCAAAGGCAGGACCGAGACATGAACCCATTGTCATCTGGGTCACGAACAGAGAAAAAACGAGAGAGGGGAGGAACAGAAATAAAAGAAATGGTTGGAAAATTCGATATTAAAACAACCGCGGCAAAAGCCCGTCCAAAGAGGAGGAGGAGGAGGAGGAGGAGGAGGAGGAGGAGGAGGAGGAGGAGGAGGAGGAGAAGGAGGAGGAGGGGGAGGAGGAGGGAGGCCCTTTGCAACAATCCCTCTAGTCTCTCTCCATAATTTCATTCGCCCTTCGCTTCATCGTCATTTCGATATAATAACGCAGCTGACAAACGAACCTCGTTACGAGCGGGAATATTGGTCACCCAATGCCGAAATGAGGAAATGCAGTGGGGGGAGACAGACGAATGAAGAAGCCAAAGTGATTTCTGTAATCAGGATGTCGACAGAGGGAGGACGGGGGGAGACCCCGGAATTTTAAGATATTGTCCCATAATTAAAAAAAAAAATGCTGATGTATGCATTTCAACATCCACATATATCCGTGTACACAGATCAATAAACATGAGAGATCCAGCCTTTCTTTAGGTGGGACAAACCACCTTTAGTGCAAAAAATATAACAGGACAGCTTATAACAGAGAGTCACTACAACTTGTTATTGGACAGAGTAAGAAACCTCACGTACTATATATATACACCTTGCCCAGGGCTACCTGAAGGCAACTACACAGGGGAAACCTTAGCCCGTTCTTTAGCAGAATCTTTGCAATTTGATACAGTTTATTCTCATGTTTTGAAGACACCAATGTGACGCCATTTATATATATATATATATATATATATATATATATAAATATATATATATATATATATATAAATATATATATATATATATATATAGTGACATTCACTACTCCCTCTTCCTCGTATCTGCATGCCCTCATAACCTCATTCTTGCCAACATATGCTCTCACCTTTTAGTTTACTGTCAAAGAAAACTACCGACATGGCTATTTGTCTGTCAGTCCCGCACTTTTTCTCTCCGCCCCTCAGATTTTAAAAAACAACTGAGGCTAGAGGGCTGCAAATTGGTATGTGATCATCCACCCTCCAATCATCAAACATACCAAATTGCAGCCCTCTAGCCTCAGTAGTTTCTATTTAAGGTTAAAGTTAGGTATAATCATGCGGTCTGGCAACGCTATAGGACATGCCACCCACCGGGCCGTGGCTGAAAGCTTCATGGGCCGCGGCTTATACAGCAATATACGCTGTAAAGAACACTCGATTGCGCCGAAGAAACTTAGGCGCAGTTTTTTACTTGTTTCCCTTTGAGCCACCCCCTGTTACGAGAAACGGCATAATGTTGAAAAAATATATATCAAGAGAGAGAGAGAGAGAGAGAGAGAGAGAGAGAGAGAGAGAGAGAGAGAGAGAGAGAGAGAGAGAGATGCCGTCACAGAAAAAAAAAAAGATACAAGATGATAAAAAAAGATGGATGAAAGCTCAAGCCCTACCACCCTCCTTGTGTGTGTGTGCGCGTGTGATCCCCCCCCCCCCCCCGCGAGCTTTCCGGTACCGCGGAAGCAATCGTCCTCTCCAATATAATCTCTTCAGTCGCGGCACTCGTACACGCTATTCCTTTTATAAGAGGGGGCTATTGAAGGCTGCCACTGGAACGTGGAAAAGAACGTATAAATAGCTTTCGAAAACTCCGGGATAATGGACACAGAGAAAAATGGCTCGTTCCCACAAGAGAGAGAGAGAGAGAGAGAGAGAGAGAGAGAGAGAGAGAGAGAGAGAGATCGGCTCGTTCCCATAAGAGGACTAGAGAGAGAGAGAGAGAGAGAGAGAGAGAGAGAGAGAGAGAGAGATTACATGCAGACTTCAATAGTTCTTTGTCAACGAAAGTCGACGTATTTGAAACCAACCATGGACAAATATTTTGTGCGCGCACGCGCCTGAGAGAGAGAGAGAGAGAGAGAGAGAGAGAGAGAGAGAGAGAGAGGGAGAGAGAGAGAGAGAGAGAGTGCGCACCCGAACAAAAAGAGGATTAAGGATAAAGAAATGGCGTAAAAATTGTTTCTTAGCCAGCTGTACGCGCCCGTGACAACAGCTGGCGTGAGGGGCGAGCGAGCCAGCGAGTTCTACCAATCAGAATGATGGCGACTTTAGAACTTCGAATCCGAAGACTCCACTCCGGTGAATAAAAATAAACACTCGAGAGGAAATCATATATGTGATGGGAGGAGGGAGGGTTGTTGGGGGGGAGAGAGAGAGAGAGAGAGAGAGAGAGAGAGAGAGAGAGAGAGAGAGAGAGAGAGAGAGAGGGTTAATTAAACACATTCCGAACGGCTGAGCCATTCAGTCGTATTTGAGAAGTCGGTAACGAACGAAATAAATATATATATATTATTTCAATGGTTCACTCAGGCAAGAAAGTAAACAGGAAAGGATGCTTCGACGATGTTTGTTCGCCGTATCGATTGTATCAACCTCTCTCTCTCTCTCTCTCAAAACAAATAAGAAAATCTCGACTTCCTCCACGAGCTCGTAGCAGAAAAGATTACCTTACTAATAAATGTGACGTATGAAAACTCATTCGGCGGTTCTGAAGTGGAAATACCCGCTCATTAGTTTCGAAAGGGGAAATTTTACTTTGTAGTGTCGGGCTGGGAAAACTCACTCGGTAGTACTGAGTGACGAAACACACGTACAAAAAAAGTGCCCTCGGTAATTTCTCGGTAGCATTCTCGCGAGATGTAACCGAGTACCGAGACCTTTCCACGAAAAGAGGGACGCCATATCTTAAAAACTGACCATAGAATTTTCTTGAAAAAAAATTTATTATGCTTCCCACACCCACATTACCAACAAACTACAATTGTAAACTATTTTAAGCAACCCAACTTAACCTAACCTAACTAACCTAACCTAGCATACACTCAGGAATTTGCTTCCCAGTAAAGTCGATGTTTATAAAACTAACTTAACATCTCTGAGGCAGTGTTGCGGTGGTGAAAAGCTTACGCAATTTTCTACCGCAATACTAAATTAGGAAACAATCAACATTACGTTACACTTTCCACTTAAATACATAATAATGTGCAAACTTTCATTCTCTGAAAACTACTGCGGGTCGTTCCCGGTAAAAGTCCAATGAATATTTCATTACGCTAAAGCGAGATGCCCCACATAAGTAGCATACAAAATGGACCGAAAGTTACCTTCAGACAGAAATATGTATCCCCGTACTCTACTAAGTGGTACCCGAGGGACGAATAACGCCTCAATTAATAATTGTAATATCTTTCGCTATTTTTTTTTTGGGGTGGGGAGGGGGTGGGGGTGGGGGGGGGGGGAGTTGGTTGGGTGGGATCTTCTAAGTAGTTAGTTCAACCAGCTATGCTCCGAGAACGATCTCCTAAAGTTAATGTTGATCGAGACTTGTCGAGTGAATTTGCAGTACGTAGTGGTGTGCTCCAGGGGATTATTATGTCACCTCTGCTGTTTGCCTGCCTCATGGATTCTATAATATATATATATATATATATATATATATATATATATATATATATATATATATATATATATATATATATATATATATATATATATATATATATATATATATATACATATATACACACACATACAAGATCCACTTGGAATTTATTATTACAGATGAAAACGCAAAGAGAGCGAAAGAATAGCAAGGGTAATACAACAATGGTAAGAGAACCATGATGGAAAATACCAAAAATAAATAAAGGACAATGATAAAAAGAAACATGCTGGACAATAGAGAAAAGCATATGAGAATTGCATGGACAGGAAAAAAAGCGGAGAAACCAAACGGAAAATAAGGAAAACAATTACAGAGAGTCATAGGTCGGGGCGGGGACAACATGGCCAGTAAGAGAAAAGGGAAAAAATAACAGAATGGCCAGAAAGAGAAAAGTGAAAAAATAACAGAAAGGCCAGAAAGAGAAAAGTGAAAAAATAACAGAAAGGCCAGAAAGGGAAAAGTGAAAAAATAACAGAATGGCCAGAAAGGGAAAAGTGACAAAAATAACAGAAAGGCCAGAAAGGGAAAAGTGAAAAAATAACAGAATGGCCAGAAAGGGAAAAGTTAAAAAATAACAGAAAGGCCAGAAAGGGAAAAGGGAAAAAATAACAGAAAGGCCAGAAAGGGAGAAGTGGCAAAAACAACAGAATGACCAGAGAGAGGATAAAGGCCGAAAAGCAAAGCTGTAAACCAAGTCGGCCCCTTGACGGGACCATAAAATGGTAATTAAAGGAAAACTTCCAAACTCAGAAGCCAATCAAGACCGGGTGAGGAAAATGCCAAGACTACATCTCGGCTGGAACGAATTTGGTCGAGCGTTCTTCCAGCGTTCCCGTTTCCTCATCTCGAGGACAATCAACATCTAACTCGAAATTTTGATGGGGGTACGGCCCCTCGGGTGGACGACATGGTTTAGGCCTGCGGGGTCACTGACTGATCGACGGATTGTTCTAAACCTTAACGAGCAATTGATTGGGTTGGTTGTCAGAGTAAACTTTGCTTGTATAGTGAATGATCGATAAACTGACTGGTTTTCACAGTTAACTCTGGAGATACATTGACTGACTCTTTTCCTTAAAGGAAACTATTGTGCCGGGTCCGCCCTCACATCCTAAAAACTACTGTGGCTACAGGGCTACAAATTGGTATATTGATCATCCACCCTCCAATCACCAAACATACCAAACTGCAGCCCTCTAGCCTCAGTAGTTTTGATTTTATTTAAGGTTGAAGTTAGCCATAATCGTGCTTCTGGCAACGGTATAGGATAGGCCACCACCGGGCAGTGGTTAAAGTTTCATGGGTCGCGGCTCATACAGCATTATACCGAGACCACCGAAAGATAGATCTATTTTCGGTGGCCTTGATTACACGCTGTAGCGGACGTACAGAAAACTCGATTGCGCTAAAGAAACTTTGGCGCATTTTTTACTTTTTTTTTTTTCTCTTGGCTCCCCGATTAAGGGACTGGTTTTCATTGTAAACTGCGCCTAAATAATGACTGACTTTGCTTTCCACTGGAAACTCCTCCATATAACCGGATGGTTTTTAACTCGCTAATTTTCAATCGATTGGTTTTCACCTGAAGGTATTCCTATTTAATTGTGAACTGATTGATTTTTTCACCATAAACTTTTCCTTTGTAATAAATAACCTATTGGTTACATTATTATCATAATGGCCAATTCGATTTCGAAAGTGCTGTGTGACCTATTTTAACGATGACACTCTGAAGAAGCGTATGGCCTAAACCAGTGGTTCTTAATCTTTTTATTACCACGCCCCCTCTAAGAGTTGGGCCTTCCCTCCACAAGCCCCCAACCCCCCTTGCATCTATACGTAAAATTCCCTCCCAGATTTAAAGGAAAATGAAAAAAAGAGAGAAAGAGAAAGGGTGGCTTTTATTCTTTGGGGAATAAATTAGTGGTTCTTAGCGACTCTTGCTAAGAGAATAACGAATATAATTATAGAG
>JANJGK010000037.1:28290787-28298287 GCA_039081455.1 Macrobrachium rosenbergii | reverse complement strand
AGACTTTAAAACCTAAATACAAAAAACAGGAAATAGGTACGGTAAATTAATATAATATACTGACTTATCGTACCTATATTATAGAATCTATGTATATTACAGAATCTATCTATATTATAGAGTCTATCTATATTATAGAATCTATCTATATTATAGAGTCTATCTATATTATAGAGTCTACCTATAGTACAGTCTACAGGTCACATACTGTACAAGCGACGATAGATTCTTAAATTCCCTTATTTCCTAATATAATAAATCTACGTCCCACCGAAAGCCTTTACATCTTCAACGGAGAAACAGGAAGAAGATAAGTCAAGAGGCTATATAGCCAGGCTATAGAGAAATATGTCACTGTGACTATATGAATTTTCATAATTTCCATAAGTTCGCTGGATTCGTAATCTGCTTTATTTCTTGAGTGGATAATAGCCTACAGACTCAGTACGTTTTTTATGAATATTGTTGATGATTTCCCAGAACGCAGTTTTAACTTGAACCCCCCACATTTCTGATCTATTTTTTTTTCAATTTCATATCACAATTAATAAATCATATTAACTACAAATTTATGAAATTACTGTTGCTCAAGCCTCCCCTCTTACGACCACATATTAAGAAGAATTTTCTTCTCGAAAATATAAATTACAGTCGGAAAGAGCTCAGGATTGGTTAAATTTAATTTAATATCCAATTTAACATCTCAATTTTTTAACATTTTTTCTTCATTTCATTCCACATTCAGACAAGGCGTACCCCGTAGGGAGGGTTAGTGCCGTCAGTGCACCTCGCGCGGTGCACTGTACGCATTACTTAAGGTTCTTTGCAGCGTCCCTTCCTTAGGCCCCTAGCTGCAACCCGTTTCGTTCCTTTTACTGTACCTCCGTTCATATTCTTTTTCTTCCATCTGATTTTCCACCCTCTCCTAACAGTTGATTCATAGTGCAAATGCTTTGAGGTTTTACTCATGTTAACACCTTTGTAACCATTTGCTCTCAATTTTCCTTTCAGAACTGAATGACCTCACAAGTCCCAGCGCTTGGAATTGCATAGCATTCTTTTCTCCTCAGACAAAGAGCGCTAGACAAAATATGTCACGGACCCACCGTTAAATTAACAGTTATTTATATAAGTAAAATTTAACCGTTAGGTTAAACCTTAACAAACTTACAACGAAAACAGACAGCCGTTCTGATACCATCACCATCCGTCAAAAATGACGCAATCATCATCATCATCATCATCATCATCTTCTTCATCATCATCATCATCTTCGTCGTCATTACGAGCAAAGAGCCTGTCCTCAGCAGACTCGGGACTACAAAACCATTAGCATAAACAGATCGCTGAGCTGAGCGACGTTGTTTGAATGCAAATCTGCTTTGTTTATCTCGAGTCCCACTTCGAAAACAACCCTCTCCCACCCCCCCCACCCCCAACTCCCAACACCCCTCACTTCGCCTACTGGGAACCAGCAGGGACCCTACTTAATGGGTCCTGGCGCTACCTACAGGGTACAACACAGTAGTATTTCGCTGTAGACGGTACTGGAAAATGGTCTTTTTGACCCCAAGCTACACCGTTTTCTGCACCGGA
Organism: Macrobrachium rosenbergii; assembly: GCA_039081455.1. Taxonomy (NCBI): domain Eukaryota; kingdom Metazoa; phylum Arthropoda; class Malacostraca; order Decapoda; family Palaemonidae; genus Macrobrachium; species Macrobrachium rosenbergii. Next base: position 28,296,691 of record JANJGK010000037.1, on the reverse strand, counting down.
AATTGCGCCCGCTCCCTTTGGCCTCTAACCAATTTGCTGTCCAACTTCATTACCTTTACCTTGTTCAAATTTTCATCTCTCGTTGAAGAACTATTCCTTTGCATGATACACTTTAAACGATGTATGACGCGTTGTAGACCCATATATTTTTCCAGTGTGTGTGTGTGAATTGAATACAGAACTCAGGCCAAAGACCAAGCGCTGGTACCTATGAGGCCATTCAGCAATGAAAGGGAAATTGACTGTAAAAGGAGGTTTGAAAGGTGTAACAGGAGGAAAACCTCAAAGCAGTTGCACTATGAACCAACTGTCAAGAGAGGCTGGAAAGTAAGATGGAAGAAAGAGAATATAAAAGGAGGTACAGTAAAAGAAACGAAAGGGGTTACAGCTAGGGGCCTAAGGAAGGGGCGCTGCAAAGAACCTTAAGTAATGACTACAGTGCACCGCATGAGGTGTACTAACGGCACTAACCCCCTACGGGATACGCCACAAAACAACGAGTAGTATTTATCCCAAGGTATTACAAGATCTCAACTCAGAGCTGAAACCGAAATCTTATGAGATCATATCAGAGAAGAATATAGCAAGATATTATTATTATTATTATTTCATAAAACAATATAGCAAGATTATTATTATTATTATTATTATTATTATTATTATTATTATTATTATTATTATTATTATATTATTATTATTATTATTTCATAAAAGAATATAGCAAGATTATTATTATTATTATTATTATTATTATTATTATTATTATTATTTCATAAAAGAATATAGCAAGCTTATTATTATTATTATTTCATAAAAGAATACAGCAAGATTATTATTATTACTACCATTATTATTTTATAAAAGAATACAGCACGATTATTATTATTATTATTATTATTATTATTATTATTATTATTATTATTATTATTGTTATTATTATTATTATTATTAGGGAGGAAACCCTCTCTAAGGGCAGTAGCATTGAAAGTAATGGCTGTTACTTCGGCATTCAATTTATATAGATTCTACTCTATTCTTCTTGATATCCTCTTTTCATCTGCGTGAAAAGATGATGTTAATAAGAATAGAGAAGAATCTACATAAATTGAATACCATACAAACACCCATTATTATTATTATTATTATTATTATTATTATTATTATTATTATTATTATTATTATTATTATTATTATTATTTCAAACTAGTAAATATTTACGTAAACCCAGCCTAAACGGCCATTAATTTGCAAAAAAAATAAAAAAGGTTTCCATGGAATGCAGTGATCACTTTAAAAAACCAGAAATAGGAAAATAAGACAATCGAATAACAGTAGAGAAAAAAAAAGACAAATAAACAAATGCATAAATACGAAAACAATACGAGAGTGAAGCACTAAGGCATTAGGAGACGACGGGAATTTGAAGTTCGTATTACAGACTGTCCACGAGAATAATAATAATAATAATAATAATAATAATAATAATAATAATAATAATAATAATAATAATAATAATAATAGTCTGAAAGACCTTTCCTCACGACCGGAAACCACATAAATGAGGAAACATGACCGGGGTGATAAGGACTAGTTAGTGACACGATATGAACCGCATAAATGAGGAAACATGACCGGAAACCACATAAATGAGGGAACATGACCGGGATGATAAGGACTAGTTAGTGACACGACATGAACCGCATCAATAAGGAAACATGACCGGAAACCACATAAATGAGGAAACATGACCGGAACCCACATAAATGAAGAAACAAGACCGGAAACTACATACATGACCGGAAACCACATAAATGAGGAAACATGACCGGGGTGATAAGGACTAGTTAGTGATACGGTACGAACTGCATAAATGAGGAAACATGACCGGAAACCACATAAATGAGGAAAACATGACCGGGGTGATAAGAACTAGTTACTGAAACGGTACGAACCACATAAATGAGGAAACATGACCGGAAACCACATAAATGAGGAAAACATGGCCGGGGTGATAAGAATTAGTTACTGAAACGATACGAACCACATAAATGAGGAAACATGACCGGAAACCACATAAATGAGGAAACATGACCGGAACCCACATAAATGAAGAAACATGACCGGAAACCACATAAATGAGGAAACATGACCCGAAACCACATAAATGAGGAAACATGACCGGAAACCACATAAATGAGGAAACATGACCGGAACCCACATAAATGAAGAAACATGACCGGAAACCACATACATGAGGAAACATGACCGGAAACCACATAAATGAGGAAGACATGACCGGGGGTGATAAGAACTAGTTACTGAAAAGATACGAACCACATGAATGAGGGAACGAGCATCCAGCAATGGCAGTACATCTCAATACTGCCAGGAGACTGCCATCCATCCTGTCAGATCAATACATCTGAATACAACACTGGAGAGAAGGAAGGACGTCCTGCCAGATCAATACGTCTGAAGAGTGTGACGGAACACGCACACACACACACAGAGGTCCTGAGGGTCCATCCTTTCACACGCCGTTACGAAAAACATCCTGCGGACTTGTTCTCTCATCCTTCTCTACAGACAGTATGTAGGATACATGCTGAGCTGTGCCATAAATCCTACGGACACCTTATCCTCGTGATTTCCGGTCTGTCAACAACAACTAAAAGCAAACATAAAAACAAACAAGCACCATGTTGTTGTTTGTCAACAACAAAAACGAAACAAGAACCACGTTGTTGTTTGTCAACAACAAAAAACGCAACAAGCAGTACCATAAACCCTACGAGCTCCTTATCCTCGTGACTTCCGGATTGTCTACAACAACAAAAACGAAACAAGTACGATGTTGTTGTTTGTCAACAACAAAAAAACGAAACAAGTAGTACCATAATCCTTGTGAGCTCCTTATCCTCGTGATTTACGGATTGTCAGCAACAACAACAATAAAAACGAAACAAGTACCCTACCATGTTGTTTTTTTGTCAACAACAAAAACGAAACAAGCACCATGTTGTTTTTTCTTACTTTTGTCTAACGCGATAAAGCAGTGTGTTTGGGCCACGTGTTCATGTGTCCTTACTCCTGAACCCTCTCATGACAAAGATATGGCGGCGGGCTCCGTAATCTTCAGCAATATGATTCTACAAACTCCGATACCCCTCAATACAAAATACCTAGACAAGAGAAATTACACAAGACTCCACCAACCAAAGTATTCTGACACAGAAATTATGTCAAGACCCCAAAATGCAAAGTATTCTGACAGAAAAAATCGTCTGAACCCCATCATTGAGAAGCAATTTGACAAGAGAAATTGTGTGGTCCTACAATAACAACGTACACTGAAAAGAGAGAAATCGAAAGATCCCACTATGCAAAGTATTCTGACAAGAGAAAAATTGAGACCTCAAAATAAAAAGTACTTTGGTGACAATAATTATCATGAGAAGGTCCACATCGCAGGGTACACTGTCAAACAGAAACTATGTGACAACCCAAAAAGTCATGCAAAGCAGTCTGACTTATCGATCACAGCCACGTGAGATCCCACAACGTTTCATAAAGTGACGAAAATAAATCACGCTGGCTCCATAATTCAGAATGGAGACACAAGAACAATCTTCAAAATGCTCAGGTGAAAATAATATCTCACGGTCTCTTAAAATTCTAAGCGTGATAATCCAGTTATCCTTTCATATCTGTGACCTTCGGAACTTTTCTTGCCATGACTGAAACTGCTCCTGGATGATTCGCCAAAGCTGACGCCCTGGGTGACATCTACATTATCTGGCGTCGAGACGAAGACAGTCCCAGCTGAAAGGAATTGCATACATATGCCAAGGTCTCTATGCTTTACCGATAGGGACGAAGTGCCCTACGAAATCGACGTTTCTGAGCGTCGCAGCAGACTACATTTTTAAAGAAAACCCTACGTTGCAACACCAAGGAAAAGCTATGTTTTCCCGGATTTGTCAGTGAAAAGCGATCGCAAAAGTTGGGGGATGTCTACCCAAATGCAAATGTAAATAAAAATGCCACCTTTGCTTAATGCTAAAGGATATAATTTATAAAAAATCTTGCATTTCTTTATAAAGCACGAACATATATACTGTATGTATATATATATATATATATATATATATATATATATATATATATATATATATATATATATATATATATATATATATATATATATATATATATATATACATACTGTATATACGTGCACACATACATACTCAGTTATATACACATGTATATCGTGGAATGTCTGGGCATTTTTGATACGTTCCATACCTGAAAACCTATTACTTTCAAATTAATTATGTGAACAGATCTTTCTTTTGAGCGCACGATCTCGACGACACGTGCATACATACATACATACAAACATGCAAAAATTAATTCACCAACATAAAGCCAGGAGTTGGCTTAAGAGATTGACTAAGGTTTTCAGGTATGGAACGTATCAAAAATGCCCAGACTTCCACGATATATATGTGTATATAACTTGTGTATGTATGCATATATATACAGTATATATGTATATGTATATATATATATACACATATATATACATACACACACACACAAATTCAGGAGCACAGCTAAAGCCGGTCGGCTTTTTCCCCACTTTTCCGTCCCTCGTAAAGCCCATATCACTGTGAATAACAGCCCTTCAGGTATAACCATAAAAACATTTTATGTTTATATACGAATCCAAATGCCATAACTTTGCTTCCAATAAAAGGAGTGCTAAAGGAAAGAGAGAGAGAGAGAGAGAGAAAAAAAAATAAGAGGAGATTCCAAGACTGACATCAGATGATGCCTGAGATATAGAAAAAAGGAATATGGACACCTTCCAGGAGGAGGAGGAGGAGGAGGAGGAGGAGGAGGAGGAGGAGGAGGAGGAGGAGGAGGAGGAGGAGGAGGAGGAGGAGGAGGAGGTGGCCTTGGGACGGAGGCGGAAGGAAGGAGGAAGGACAGGCCCTCTCGACCGAGACCCATATTAATGAGGGCGGTCAGAAAATGGCCGAAAGGTTGACGTTTCAACTGTCATCAATCAACAGAGAGTCGTCCGCCGGAATTAATGGAATAAGCGCAGCCAAATACAAGGGGGTTGAATTATTAGACCTCCTTGGCCAAGTAAGCCTGGCGAAGTAGGGTCCTCTGATTCGGCAGGAGCATAAATTTACGCTGGCAAATACTCGACGATCTTTTACTCGAGAGGGTGTCCACCTGCAGGAATAAATACTCAAGGGAAATACTCCGCAGGTCTATGTTTATCACGGCCAAGGGATTCTCTGGACCTGGGCAAAATAAACAAACCGAAAAGATGAATAAAAACCTCCTGAGGTTGAAAGTCCTTAACGACACTCCTCCGAGACAAATTCCCGAGATGTATGCTAGTACTGCCCCTAGGTTAGGTTAGGTTGAAATAGTGACTCACAAGTACTTTGTGTGTGGGAAACATAATGAGATCACTTTCAAGAAAATTCTATGGTTAGTTTTAAGATATGGCGTCCAGCTTTTTTCAGGGAAAGGTCCCTACGGTACTCGGTTAAGTCTCGGGAAGATGCCTCCGGGAAATGTCAGTTCATAAGTGAACATGATCAGATGTTCAGACCTAGGTAAAGCGATATGCATAACAACAGGATACGTCATTCCTGAATTACTTATATATGCGTATCACCGTATACTGATGTAAACCTAGGAATTAAAAGAGCTATAGAAGGCATCGTGTTTACCCCATATGAAAAATGGGAAAAAGCACGTTAAACGAAGAAGAAGAAGATTGTGAAATGGAAGATAGAATTTAGGTCAAAGGCCAAGCGCTGGGACCTATAAGGTCACTCTGCGCTGAAAAGAAAATTGAGAGAGAAAGGTTTGAAA
>JANJGK010000037.1:28268109-28290687 GCA_039081455.1 Macrobrachium rosenbergii | reverse complement strand
ACTCTGACGCATACTGTATACACTGATGTATACCTGTATACCCTGACGCATACCTGCATACCTGCGCTTCGCTTCCCAGAATCAGTTCATCACCGATCTCAAACACTTACCATAATGCAATTACCTGCATGTGCTTTGGCGCATTAATAGTCGATTATTAATTATTTTTTCTGCTGTAAAGCTTTAAAAGGTGTATAATGAATAAAGAGGACTTGAGGGGGTCCATTAATGCTTCTGCTTTGTGTATTGCTTCGACTCCTTTCCAAGATTTAATTAATTTTTTTTTTTGTCAGTTCGCTTGCATAGAGCAATTCGCGAAGAATTGGTTGTGAATGCTTTGAGTTACGGGAGGACTTATATTATTTGTTTTCATTAAAATATATAACTAATTCTTTCTGCGTTAGGCAATACTTTCATGTTTTTTTTCCTTCACACACACACACACACACACACACACACACACACACAACACACACACACACACACACACACACAAATACCTACAATTCAGTGTTATTTATCAAGTATATTTTTACACATCTTTAATACGTAAGTATATGTATGTATACATACAGTATATAACATACGTTTATATGTATGCATCTGTGTGTATACATACTATATATATATATTTATAATATATATATATATATATATGTGTGTGTGTGTGTGTGTGTGTATGTATGTATGTATTTAAGATGTGTATAAATATACATGAAGAATAACACTGATGTACGTATTCGAAAATTCTTCTCGAGCGACCAAGTTGTACGCTTAAGCATGTTTATCAACGTCCATTTTTCCCAGCTTCTCTAATTCAGTTAGCAGACTTTTAGAGCGAGTTCCCAATCGTCATTTCCTGAATAAGTGGAAAAAGGAATTACAATATAGATGGAAATTCTGTTGACTCAGCGCGACGCCGAACCGAACTGTGTACGAGCTCCAAATTCCAACCATGAATATTCACTGGCTAATCGTATTATTTGATTTAGTGCATTATTTATATTCGGCTGATAGCTTTTGATCCGGTGAATCCTCTCTGATTGGTATTTACTATTATATGATTGGCACGGGCGGGATTATTTTTGATTGATCTTCACATAACCTATCGTAAGTGGGGACTATATGGAGTCCACAGGTTTTAATGTGACTGCCTGCTGTCCACGGCTTCATAACTCCACATTCTCGTTAGGAGAGAGCGCATGCGGTCATTACGCGGGTTTTTCCTCTCTCTCTCTCTCTCTCTCTCTCTCTCTCTCTCTCTCTCTCTCTCTCTCTCTCTCTCTCTCTCTCTCTCTCTCTCTGCCGGTCGGGAATTTCCTGTGAAATTGGTTCCCGTTTCGTGATAATTTATTTACCTCGCTTGGGTTTTCTTTCTTTTAATTTTCTTCTTTATTTTTTAGTTATTTAAATATTTTTTTTCCTTTTGAAATTTCTCGTTTAGGTTACCTTTTTCAACAGCCTCCAGTATATAGCAAATATTCTTCTTAGTTCTTGAAGTAATGTGAAAACAGCCTGCAACGGGTACCAAAATTTCCTCTAAATTCTTGTAGTAATATGAAGACTATGTGCGGTATATAACAAATTTTTATCTTAATTCTTGTAGTAATTTGAAAACGGTCTGCAATACCCACCAGTTTTTTATTTCTAATTCTCGTAGCAACATCTACTCTACATTCATGTAACCCAACCATTAAGAATATTCAGATATTTATCATTAAGTAATTTTAAGTAAATGGTTTTTCTGTTTCAAATAACTTTAAAAATCGAGCTGATGAAGCACTTTATTTTTTTTCTATCTATGTATTTTTTTCCTTGGTTAAGTGTTTACCTAGCTCGCTTTATTTTATTTTTTTTTTTCCTTGGGTTAAGTGTTTACCTTTTTGGCCAGGCAAGCCTTCAATACAGGAAGCCCCGGCATTGCATTTTTTTTAAAGAGGCGCCGCTGGAATGCCCCGAAAATCATCCAAGTTTATCCTGGCGCTCCCCATTCAAATAATTTCCTCTTTCACATTTCACCCAAATGATGGCCTCTCTGCACGTCGCCTGCTCTGCTCGAGGTATTCCGCCCTGCCAAACTTTAAATTGATTCTCTCTCTCTCTCTCCTCTCTCTCTCTCTCTCTCTCTCTCTCTCTCTCTCTCTCATGCACACAAGGTTTCGTAAATGCATTTTGTCTCACTTCGATAACTTGTTGATTATTTTGTGAAAAGAGAATTTTGCGTGGATCAGATCTTCTTATTAATAGTGCTTATGTACGTATTTACACTTATGTGCGCTAGGTTATGAATAGTGTACGTTTGTGAAATATGAATGTACACACACACACACACATATATATATGTATATATATATATATATATATATATATATATATATATATATTATGCTATATACATATATATATATATATACTATTATATATATATATATATATATATATATATATATATATAATATAATATAATATATATTTGCATCAAGGTTAAGGGCAGGAATACAGAAGCAGATGACACAGTAACCATTTATTCCGACGTTTCATGATTCTTAATCACATCATCAGGGAGATCTACGACAATAAAATACAATATATTAATATAAATGAATTTAAATATTAATTATATAATATATATATATATATATATAATATATATATATAATAATTATATATATATACTATATATATATATATATATATATATATATATATACTATATATATAATATATATATTATATATATTTATAATATATATATATACATGAGATGCATCTTTTTTCCCCACGCGGTGTGGCTGATAGTTCCAAATAAGGAATATATCCAGACTATTGACATTCATTGGCTCGTTGCCACTGCCAAGGTCGTTAGTCGACCTTTTACGACCTCTTTCCAGACACGAGCTTCCTGGTGTTGATCTTGTACCAACTGGATCTTCCAGGGAGAGAACGTTTTTCCTCGTGTGTTAGACCACTCTTCCATATTTCTTAGCGTGCACTGCATTATTTTTCTCGGCGCTTGCTCAAATCTGTAATGTTATGGAGCGTTATAACTCGTGAAGATGGGAGTGGGATAATTTGAAGGTTAAATTACAAAATTAATTCTTTCGTAACGGGTGTGTTGTAATTAGATATATGAGTTTCGAGTCTTCAATATTTCTTAGTTTGTATTGCATAATTTTCTCAACGCCGTAATGTTATGGAGCGTTATAAATCGTGAAGATGGGAGTGTGATAATTTGAAGGTTATATTACAAAATTAGAATTAATTTTTTCGTAATGGGTGTGTTGTAATTAGATATATGAGTTTCGAGTCTTCAATATTTCTTAGTTTGTATTGCATAATTTTCTCAACGCTTGTAATGCTATGGAGCGTTATAAATCGTGAAGATGTGAGTGTGATAATTTGAAGGTATATACAAAATTAAAATTAATTTTTTCGTAACGGGTGTGTTGTAATTAGATATATGAGTTTCGAGTCTTCAATATTTCTTAGTTTGTATTGCATAATTTTCTCAACGCCGTAATGTTATGGAGCGTTATAAATCGTGAAGATGTGAGTGTGATAATTTGGAGGTTATATTACAAAATTAAAATTAATTCTTTCGTAACGGGTGTGTTGTAATTAGATATATGAGTTTCGAGTCTTCAATATTTCTTAGTTTGTATTGCATAATTTTCTCAACGCCGTAATGTTATGGAGCGTTATAAATCGTGGAGATGTGAGTGTGATAATTTGAAGGTTATATTACAAAATTAAAATTAATTCTTTCGTAATGGGTGTGTTGTAATTAGATATATGAGTTTCGAGTCTTCAGTCATTTCTCAGTTTGTATTGCATAATTTTCTCAACGCCGTAATGTTATGGAGCGTTATAAATCGTAAAGATGTACAAGGGATTATTTGTTGGTTATATTACAAATCCTGTCGCAAAGGCTGTGTTGTAATTAAATACGACTTTCGAGTTTTCGATATTTCTCAGTCTGTATTGCACGGTTTTCTCAGCGCTTACCAAAACCCGTAATGTTATGGAGCGTTATAAATCATAACGATGTAAAAGGCATAATTTGTTGCTTATATGACAAATCCTTTCGCAAAGGATGTGTTGTAATCGAATATGACTTCACCGTTTTCATAATGCCGAGTGTTGAACTTCAGCTGTCTTTCATCTCACGGGGGTTTAAACGATGCTTATATAAAAGCTTTAATGCTGTTGAATGTGAAACTACGTTTTGTTGTTTCATTTCTGGATTTATTCATGCGTCGTCACCGTCTGATTCAATTGTTGTATACACTCCAGCTCTTCCTATCATAATTATATATATTATAATTATATATATATATATATATATATATATAATTCATGTATGATGTTTGATTATTTCTATAGCATTTATGGTTGCGTGAATGTTTCTTTACCAATTTTTTTAATAAGATGTTTTCCTCGTTTTACACAAATCAGTCTGTTGCCTTTCGATTGCTGTTGAGTATAGGTCAGTGTCGAGGGATATTATTTGTTTTATGTCGTTCATATGTTGAAATATTTAACCACTGTCACGTTAATCTCTTAATTCAAGAATAACAGGTTCACCATTTACAGAGAATTTGAGTTTTCACAAACATCGTCATTTTAATAATAATAATAATAATAATAATAATAATAATAATAATAATAATAATAATAATAATAGATCATCTTTTATAAGACTTTGATTTTTCACAAACATCACTAATAATAATAATAATAATAATAATAATAATAATAATAATAATAATAATAATAATATTAATAATAATAATAGATCGTCTTTTATAAGACTGATTTTTCACAAACATCACTAATAATAATAATAATAATAATAATAATAATAATAATAATAATAATAATAATAATGTCATCGTTTATAAGATTTTGATTTTTCACAAACATCACCAATAATAATAATAATAATAATAATAATAATAATAATAATAATAATAATAATAATAATAATAATAATAACAACTAGCAGTTTTCGCCAAGAGTGTTTCCAATTTCCACCTTTGACCGTTGAGTTTCGCGGATAATGTTTATTGACAAAACCGGGGCTCTTATTTTAAATATTTATGCACCGCGACGTTAAATGGATTTTATTTCGGAATTTATAACAGCACTTTGCATTTGGCGTCGTTTGACATTCACGGTGTGACTTTTACAGCAGGAGGTAAGTTTCTCCTGGGGAACTGACCTTTTTAAATGTGGAATTGGGATTTCTTTGACGTCAGAATCTAGGACGACGAACTAGAATAGTCTTTATGGTCCTAAAATTAGGTCCGATGTTCAGATTCCCCTGTGTATGTAGTTATTTTTTTTAGTTTATTTATATACGAGGTTGTTGGCGCGCTACGCGCGCTGGAACCCCTGGGGTATTTTCCCGGGGTGTAATCGAGTACCGGGACCTTTCCCTGAAAAAAAGCGGGACGCCGTATCTTGAAAACTAACCATAGAATTTTCTTGGAAATAATCTCATTATGTTTCCCATACCCAAATTATCGTGTAGAGACTAATTTGACCTAACCTAACCCAACCCAACCTAACGTAACCTAACCTAACCTAACCTAGGGGCATGGCAAACAAAAAAACCGGGGCTGGTACAATACTGGCATAAATATCAGGAATTTGCAACCGGGGGCTGCTGTTTCCCCTCCCCTCCCAATCCCATACCTACCCCGCACCCACCCTGGGCGGACAAACCGGTTTGCAAGGGGTGGGTGGCTGTGTCATGTCTCCCTTACTGTCACCTGGGGGGGGATGGCAAACAAGATAAGATCCACTCGAATTTTATTTTTTATAGATATCTGTATTTTGTAATAAGTATTTTGTAATAATATTTTTTGTGGGATTTTTGTATACGCATTGTGCTTTCGTAATAATATATATTACTAATTAATGAGTTTATATCTTTGTCGCTTGTCTCTCAGCTTTCAAATTCATAGGCAGAGACATTACATTGCTAAGCAAGCATTACGAAAAATTCGAAAAGGAAAAAATAAAAAAAGTAATTCGATTTTAAATCGATTCATTTATCCAAATCTTATTAATCTGAGGTCTTTGCAGTGATGTTGCCAGCTGGATGATAAAGTTAAATCTTGAGGCAAAAGCGTGTGACACTGTGTGTATATTATATATATATATATATATATATATATATATATATATATATATATATATATATATATATATATATGTATATATATATATATATATATATATATATATATATATATATATATATATATATATTATTTGTGTGTATGTGTTTTCCTGGATATACCTCTATGTCTCGAAGTGTTACGTTTGGGCCCATGTTTGCCGCTTCGTGTATGTGCACGCAAATTTATCATCTCATCATATAAATCATATACTCTCCTTAACATTTGCTTGTCACCGGTAAAATCTCCAAAGCCCACTTCTTTACCCCCTTGTCCCAATCGCCATTCGACTTTTTATGAAAGAAAGGAGATTTGCTCTGTTTCTGCAAACTGAATTTTTGTGGAGAGAGAGAGAGAGAGAGAGAGAGAATTCAGACGTTATCGTGGCCATCAAATCCTTTTGCAATGGCTGGGTTTATCCTTCGCCTCGTGGAGGTGGCTTAATGCCCTCCATTGCCAGGATAGCAACGCGCAGTTGATTTAGCGTCTCTCTGTCAGACTTTCCGTCCCTTGGGTTGACGGCTTTCAGGCCGCCTTGGTTTTGTACGTGGAACAAAAGTAAGAGAGAGAGAGAGATAGTTGTTGTTATTATATTGTTATTTTTATTTTGAGGTCGCGGTTTTGTTGTGAATGGGGAAAACAAGATTTGTGACAGATCTAGGCGTGGTATTGCTTGCGACGTGTATGCTCAGTTGATTGCTTTTGCTTTTTTTTTTTTTTTTTGTAATGCTCCCAAAGACATTTTCATTTGAGATGTATGCACGCTCAATATATATATATATATATATATATATATATATATATATATATATATATATATAATATATATATATATATATATATATATATATATATATTACTCTGTTGGTCGCGAGTTCGAATCTCCGACCGGCCAGTGAAGAACAAGAGGAATTTGTTTCTGGTGATAGAAATTCATTTCTCGCTATAGTGTGGTTCGGATTCCACAATAAGCTGTAGGTCCCGTTGCTTGGTAACCAATTGGTTCTTAGCCACGTAAAAATAAATCTAATCCTTCGGGCCAGCTCTAGGAGAGCTGTTAATCAGCTCAGTGGTCTGGTTAAACTAAGATATACTTAACTTATATATATACTGTATGCATGTATGTATGTATGTATGTGTATATATATATATAATACATAATATATTATATATATTATATATTATATATAATATATAATAAACTTTAACGAGGTTCATCGTGCCCAAAAAGGCTGTATATATATATATATATATATATATATATATATATATATATATATATATATATATATATATATATATATATATATATATATATATATATATATACACACACACACATATATATAGGTACATTATTTAATATATATATATATATATATATATATATATATATATATATATATATATATATATATATATATATATACACACACACACATATATATAGGTACATTATTTAATATATATATATATATATATATATGTTTGTGTGTGTTTGTGAGGAAGAGCGCTTGTGTATGTGTATGGATCATTCTTTGCTATATCGCCCAAACGCTATATAACACGCGTCAATTTTCCCCCCTGTAAACGCAAGGCGTGCCAATAAAAGTCGTTCACAACTATTTTTAACATTTGATCATATCACCATAAAAATGATGGATATCAGTAAAGACAGAATTAAATCCTAAACAATCCTTGCCGTTAAAAGGCTCCTGCGGATCTTGTCGGAGGTCGAGAGTGCAAGAATTTTATATCCTTTTAAATCTAGTGTGAATCCTTCTGACACTTTTTCGTTGCTGCCAAATGGTATTTTAATGTTTGTTTAGTTCTCTGCTCGTTTATCGTTTTTGCTCTGGCCATTCTTCGTAGTGACGTTTTATCCTTCGTTTTTCTCGTTCTGTCTTTTGTGATGCGTTGACACATTTTATATATATATATATATTTTTTTTTTATTAATTTACGTTCAGTGTAGATTTGAGGTCCTTTTTAATGTCGTATTTTTTTAAATCTATGTTTATGGATAGTTGCGGCCCTTTTTAATGTATTTTTTTTTAAATTAATTTATGTTCAATGTAGATTTGTGGTCATTTTTAATGTATTTTTTTAATCAATTCGTGTTCATGGTAGATTTGTGGCTCTTTAATTTTTTTTAATTAATACACTCATAAAAATCTCGTACCGAATTTTCACCACCGGGCCGTGGTTAAAGATTCATGGGCCGCGGCTCACACAGCAATATACTTAAACCACTGAAAGATAGATCTGTTTTCGGTGGCCTTGATTATACGCTGTAGCGGCTGTACAGAAAACTCGATTGCGCCGAAGAAACGCCGTCGCATTTTTTTACTTGCTATTTATGTGTTGCCACATAGTTTATTTTCCTGTCTCTTTCCCGATTCATCTTGACAGGGGATCGAGAAGTTGAAAGGCTCAGACCACCACCTCTGTCACCTCCGCAATTCTATGGACTTGAGTCTCCTTTCCTCTCCTTTCTTTTCCTTTCTTTTCCTTTCTTTTCTCCTCTTTCGGTCTCATTTCACTGCCATTAGCGAATTTCGATTTTTACGAGTCCCGTCCTTCGGTCGTAAATCAGGAGGGAAATATGATGCCTTCATTATGGCAACACCATCGACCTCCCTCTTGGTTTACGACGGTCGTTAATGGAATAATGCCTCGTGATTAGCCCTCGAAAAGAGAGAGAGAGAGAGAGAGAGAGAGAGAGAGAGAAAGAGAGAGAGAGAGAGGTTTAGATGAAAAATTATTGTTGTTAATGATCCCTAGGGCTCAGTTGGAGCATATACAACCCCCCTCCCCTTCTCTCTCTCTCTCTCTCTCTCTCTCTCTCTCTCTCTCTCTCTCTCTCTCACCTCTCTCTCTCTCTCTCTCTCTCTCAAGACGAGAAAGCAGGCACTGTTGATACTCTAGGTCCGATATTTTTCAAGGGACGTCACGTACTTCGAATGACACCGTTTGCATTAAAAAATGTTTTGAGTGAGGATGTTTTTAGGTAAGATTATTTTAATCCTTAAAGAACCGTTCATTGTCAGCAGTGAAATGGTTATTATGTCATTGTGTTGATAGTAATGAAAGTGTCATTATGTCATTGTATTAATTTGCAAAAAATAATTATATTCACCGAGTGAATATGTTTATTGTCCATGGGTCAAATTCTTGCTGAAAAAATGTTATATCATCAAACAGCAAATTGCAGCCCTCTAGCCTCAGTAGTTTTTTATTTTGTTTAAGGTTAAAGTTAGCCATAATCGCACGTCTGGTAGCGCTATAGGTACCAACAGCACTGGCCACCACCGGGCCGTGGGTGAAAGCTTCATGGGCCGCGGCTGAGAGTTTTATGGGCCTTGGCTGAGAGTTTCATGGGCCGTGCCTGAAAGTTTCATGGGCCGTGACTGAGAGTTTTAAGGGCTGCAGCTGAAAGTTTCATGGGCCGCGGCTGAAAGTTTCATGGGCCGCGGCTGAAAGTTTCATGGGCCGCGGCTGAGAGCTTCATGGCCCGTTGCTGAAAGCTTCACACAGCATTATACGCTGTACAGAAAACTCGATTGCGCCGAAGAAACTTCGGCGTATTTTTTTTTACCTCTCCAATAAGACGGCTTCGACCACTTCCTTACATTAAACGCAATTAGTATAAATCACCCGAAGCTCTGTAATTACGTGACCGCTGCTGCTTTGGCCTGTGGCTAACGACGCTAATATCCGCTCTTTTGATATGGTAGCACACGCGGGCGGGAGGGAATGGGACCCTCATGTGGAACATGCCTATGTCGGATTCCAGCGGAGGGAAGAGGTGCTCCTTGAATGCAGCATTAGCCACTGCTGGAAGTTCGCGTGGCGGAAAGAAATGCTGTTCTCCGCTGTCGTGGGAGAGGTTCTGTTTTTCTTTTGAAGTTTGGTTGTGGCAGTATCCGAGGGTAACGGCTAGGCTACGCTTGCTCGTTATTATTTGTTTCGTTTGATATTCGCGTTTTTGGGTCCCCGTTCTCATTTTTAGCATGTTTTCACGCGTGTTCATTCGCTGATATTCTGTGAGATTTGTCTTTTGAGTGATGTTGGTCTTTGGGTCCTCTTGTTAGTTTTTCTGTAAAAGAAAACTGTTTTGGCGGTTTTGTCTGTCCGTCCGCGCTCTTTCTGTCCGCCCTCGGATCTTAAAAACTACCGAGGCTAGAGGGCTGCAAATTGGTATGATGGTCATCCACCCTCTCATCATCAGACATAACAAATTGCAGCCATTTAGCCTCTGTAGTTTTTATTTTATTTACAAGGTTCAAATTATCCATGATCGTGCATCTGGCAACGCTATAGGACAGGCCACCACTGGGCTGTGGCTGAAATTTTCATGGGCCGCGCCTTGTACAGCATTATACGCTGTACAGAAAACTCGATTGCGCCGAAGAAACTTTTTTGCTTGTTTTTAAAACTTTTTTGATTCAGGAACTTTGCTCAGTAGAATTCAAATTCTTTTCAGAAAAATATGTTATGTAAGACTGCAACAAAACTTAAAGAACTTTGTTCCTCAGTGGGCATAACTTGGGTAGTGGGTAGTCCTTTAATAAAAAAAAAAAGAAAGGTACAAGGGTGATGTTTATTATACCCAGAGGAGTGGGTTTAAAGTTGATTATTAAGTTACCCCCTTGGTAGAAGAAAAAGCATGAAATAGCAACAGGGATCCTTATATATTGAGTTTGTAAGTCAGGTCGATTACAGGGAGGGATTGTCAGCTTTGTGAAGAATATTCAAGTTGATTACGGGGGGGAATTGTCAGCTTTGTGAAGAATATTCAGGTCGATTACAGGGAGGCATTGCCAGCTTTGTGAAGAACATTCAGGTTGATTACAGGGAGGCATTGTCAGCTTTGTGGAGAATATTCAGGTTGATTACAGGGAGGCATTGCCAGCTTTGTGAAGAATATGCAGGTCGATTACAGGGAGGCATTGCCAGCTTTGTGAAGAACATTCAGGTTGATTACAGGGAGGCATTGTCAGCTTTGTGAAGAACATTCAAGTCGATTACAGGGGGGAATTGTCACCTTTGTGGAAAACTCAGTATATGCATGTCTCGGGGAAGAAGGCCGTAAGTAATGCAGGAATAAGACTATCAATTCCGGTGTGGAGAGAGATCCGAGTCACATTTGTCAGAGATTTGCTTCGTCTCGTTTGTCTCCTGTGTCGTATTTTCCTCCTTTTCCTCTGTCCTCTCGTCATTCCCATCATCATCCGTTTGCTTCCTCTTTTTCCTCATCTGCGTTCCTCTTCTGCATTTATGTCCTCTTTTATCATCTTACCATCCTTTTGCTGTTTTGCTTTATCTTTCTTCTTCTTCTCCTCCTTCCCCTCTTCCTCCCCACCATCTTTTCTTCCTACTAATTCTCCTCCCTACCATTTTCTCTTGCCTCTCTTCCCTCTTATTTTCCTACCACCCCCCCCCTCTTTCTCTACCCTCTTGTCCTTCTCCTCTAACATCTTGTCATCCTCCTCCTCCTCCTCCTCCTCCTCCTCCTGCTCTTCCTCCTCCTCTTCCTCCTCCTCTTCCTCCTCCTCCTCCTCCTCCTCTTTTACTGTCGCTTCCTTCTCCTCTTTAGCCCTCTTACTTCCTTCGCCAATGTCGTATTTTCTTATTCCTCCTCCTCCTCCTCCTCCCCATTTTACAGTCTGATCCTCCTGCTTAAGCTCCTTATCCGCCTCCTCCGTTATCTTATCTCTTTGGTTTTTCCCTTCCTTTGTTTGCTCTTTATCTTTCCCCCCCCCCCAACATCTGTGTCCTCCTATTCCTCCTGCGCCTCCCCCAACATCTGTGTCCTCCTATTCCTCCTGCTCCTCCCCCCCCCCCCCCCCACGGTATACCTGGTGCCGATTGACTGGTGCCAAAATAGCACCATGAATCCCCCTAAAGGGGAGCGGGGGGGATCTCAGCCTGCCTACCTTCCCCATATTAAGGGGATTAACTCAAAGCAACGCGGCAGATATTCCAGAGCTTTCTTCAGGGTAATTTCTTCTGTTCATTCCAGTATGGAGCAAGAATCTTATTTTTTTTATCTATTTTCTTACTAATACGAGTGTGTACGTGTGTATGCATGTGTGTGTATGATTTATATATATATATATATATATATATATATATATATATATATATATATATATATATATATATATATATACAGTATATACAAAAATGCATATGTCACTAGAGTGAAAATTGAATCCTCTGCAGATAATGAAGTTACCTCCTTTTGATAAATAAGAAGGTGTATGGTGTCTATGCACGTACAAATACTCACGCACACACACACAAACATACATATATATATATATATATATATATATATATATATATATATATATATATATATATATATATATTATATTTATGTACACATACATAAAGCCGCCATGGTGGCGCAGTGGTTCAAATCCTGCCGCTCACTGATGGCTCGGATTGCACCACTGCAAAAATCAGGCAGCCCGCCAACCTAACGGTCCGAAAAAACCCGAGAGGTTCAGTAGGATAATAGGTACCAGCCCTCGCGCTGTTAAACAGTGGGCCTAGCGACACAGTGGCCAAGTGTCATAGGCATAGGGACCTGTCCCCCACTGGCTGTCGGCCCAAGAAACAGATCAGCGCCTGCCCTATGAGCCTACAGAGGCCCAGGAGGACTTTAACATGCATATATATATATATATATATATATATATATATATATATATATATATATATATATATATATATATATATATATGTGTGTGTGTGTGTGTGTGTGTGTGTATATTGTATGTGTTTGCTTATATATATGAATTTCGAAGTCTTAATAATACTTCCCACTATTATAAGTTTGAGAAATTTTTTTTATATAAATGTGTCACGATAATTATGTTTTGCTCTGGGCCTGTAAGTTGTGATCTAGCAATGAACAACATTGTCAAGAGAAGCCAAAATGTAATTTAATGTAAATTTTGGCTTTCGATTTCATATTTTACGGATTGCGTCTGCCAGCGTGAGCTCTCATTTGGGGGGAAACATGTTTTTGATCAGAGTAAATATATGCATTAGAGGAGAGAGAGAGAGAGAGAGAGAGAGAGAGAGAGAGAGAGAGAGAGAGAGAGAATCCTTTTGATAACGCACCCTTTGCTTGCAAGTGTTGGAAGGAGACGCCGCCTGAAAAATATTGTGTAGAATCCGAGTTCCTATATTTTCTTCGAAAGCAGCTTCGCTGAAAGGAAATGAAGGGGGAGGAGGGGTTGGAGGAGGAGGAGGAGGAAGAGGGGGTGAGGGAAGGGGGAGCAGCTCAGTTCGCTTGCCACTGAGCGTAGGAAGGAGCAGAGGAAAAGTGCGAGAGAAAAGGTGGGGAGGAAAAAAAAAATGTAAATATAGGAAATCCGGCATGAAGTGACGGGAAGTTTTAGGAGCTTGAAGAGAAAAGAAGAGGCGAGGCGAAGGAGGAGAAGAACGAAGGCTGATAAAGAGGAAATGCGGAATTTATAAGGTTAGGGTTGGGAAGAGCCAGCACGGACGAGATGAGAATGGGGGAAGAGGAAAGAGAAAGGAGGGGTTGGTGGGATTGCATAGGGGAAGATATGGTCTCAGCCTACTCTCTCTCTCTCTCTCTCTCTCTCTCTCTCTCTCTCTCTCTCCAAAGAATGAAATATAAAACCCGAAGAGTTCCGAAGATGGAGTTGAGAGTCGAGGTAAGAATAAATGATGGACATTTTGAGACGAAAATATGTTTAGAATTTGGTGATATCACGAAATGCCTGTGTGTTCACGCATGCATTATTTTTTGAGAGAGAGAGAGGGAGAGATTTTCGTGAGCAGGCGCACCTGGAATACTTGGTAAATGGTGCTTCATATTTGTAATGCACGATGTATAGCACTGTAAATTAATTATGTATTACGTATAATAATACCAAAGGGAAAATTCACGGAAGAAATATATAACTGGAGGAGTAGATGTAGATATCTTGATCATTGTTAAGTTATTTCACAATAGTAATCATCTGATCGACGCTTCTGACCTACCTTAACACAGAAAGCCCAGTCAATCACGAACCATGTTACAGATATTGGCATTGATAATAACGGCAACTGCATATTCTCTCTATCTCTCGATCTGGGGACGGTGTTTGTAGTATCGCTTATTAATCTAACAAGCACATCAGTATAATTGGGTGGGCTTCACCTTTCGCTCGGGTGGCCATACGCTCACGCCCATGTGGGCGAGATGAAAGGACAGCATCACGACAGGTGATCTAGCGATAATTATCCCTCTCGTATTCTGTTCGTGTTTCTCCCCCTTCCCCCCTTCACCCTTACCCCCTTCTGACACCCCCCCCCCCCTTCTTCGTTCCCGTATTGTTATTATTTTCATTAATCGTTTTGCTATCTCCTTAGGCCTTTTCATCATCACCGTCTAATCTGCCATTTCCTTGATCCCTTTATTCCAACGGCTATTCCTCGTTAATTATCTTTCTGTGTGTTCTGTGATTGCCTGGTATTACCGTTTCCTTCTCATTCCTTTATTTAGTTGTTTTTTTTTCTTTATTCAGACGTATTAGTGAATTGCAAGAAATAATTATCGTTTCATCCTTAAATGCTCTTGTCTTTAGGACTTGAGATACTCTTTTTCGTCTCAGTCGAGTTCTAGAGAGTCTTCCTTGTTAAGTCTGTCATGTGGGGCCACTATTAGGAATGGTGGCCCTTCATATGGGCCACTTTGAGGAATGGTGGCCCTTAATATGGGCCACTTTGAGGAATGGTGGCCCTTCGTATGGGCCACTTTGAGGACTGTATGGGCCACTTTTAGGAATGGTTTCCCTTCGTAAAGGCCACTTTGAGGAATGGTGGTCCTTTGTATTGGGCCACTTTTGGGAATGGTGGCCCTGCATATGGGCCACTTTTAGGAGTGGTTTCCCTTCGTAAAGGCCACTTTGAGGAATGGTGGCCCTTCATATGGGCCACTTCTAGGAATATTGGCCCTTCAAATGGGCCGCTTGTGGGAATGGTGGCCCTTCGTATGGGCCACTTGTAGGAATGGTGGCCCTTCGTATGGGCCAATTGTAGGAATGGTGGCCCTTCGTATGGGCCAATTGTAGGAATGGTGGCCCTTCGTATGGGCCATTCTAGGAATGGTGGCCCTTAGTATGGGCCACTTTGAGGAATGGTGGCCCTTCGTATGGGCCACCTTTAGGAATGGTGGCCCTTCGTATGGACCATTTTCAGGAATGGTGGCCCTTCGCGTCCATATTTTTCTATCGTTCCTTCGCTCTATTTTCCAGACTTGTGATAAAAAGAAAGAGAACTAAAAATCAAAGTTCAGTGAGGAACAGTTATCATTGGGTGATGTTGTCTGTGAAATTACTACAAAAATATAAAGAAATGAAGAATTTCCTTTGATGAACTTCCCCCAAAAAACAAGAGATGAAAAAATGGAAAACGTTTCCACGGAACTTTTTTACACGATTGGAACGAGTTTTATAGTTAGTACGGCAGTTAGTTTTTTTTTTTTTGTGAAATGTAATAAAAATGTTGATTCTTTCCCCTTGCTAAAGTTCGATGCATTTTACCGAATAAGGTTTGAGGTATTTTCTTCAGAGTGGAAAAACAGATTTTAATTCATCATTACAAACAGGGGAAAAGTGGGTGAACTTTTCATATTTTGTCGGGAGGGATTTCTTTCAGTTTTTTTTTTTTTATGTTTTCAAACCTCTGTCAGAAATTAAAAGGTTGTGCAAGCGAAACAGATGCCTTTTAAACATTTTTATTTGCGTGTCGTGTTGCTTTGTTTAATTAATTTGAACACATTTATTTTTACAGCAAAGATCGATGCATTATCTAGAATAGAAGAAGTTAAGGACCTTGACTACTGGGAAAGACTACAATTCTTAAATTTATATAGTCTTGAAAGGAGAAGAGAACGCTACATGGTAATTCAAGCATGGAAACAGATAGAAGGAATTACTGAAAATATCATGGAACTAAAATTATCAAAAAGAGCAAGCAGAGGTAGATTAATAGTGCCAAAAACTATACCAGGAAAATTAAGGAAAGCACACAGGACATTAATCCACCACGCACCAGCATCGATAATGCAGCGTCTATTCAATGCGCTACCAGCTCATCTGAGGAACATAACAGGAGTGAGCGTAGATGTGTTTAAGAATAAGCTCGACAAATATCTAAGATGCATCCCAGACCATCCAAGACTGGAAGATGCAAAATATACCGGAAGATGCGTTAGCAACTCTCTGGTAGACATCAAAGGCGCCTCACACTGAGGGACCTGGGGCAACCCGAACGAATTGTAAGGTCTGTAAGGTCTCTCTCTCTCTCTCTCTCGCCAAGCTTCAGCTCATAACATTTTCAGTGTTGTTCTGGTGTAAATTATATACCGTGTTCATTTCAGTCCTGTTGTTAGGCAAAATCTTAAATGGTGGAAGTTCGTGTCTATCTTTTGTTTTAGATAATGCTTAATGAAAATACTGGATGATGCAGAAGTCTCCTCACATACAAACGAGCATTCTCCCAACAAATTTGATCATTAATAACATAAAGCAATCTGCATGATTACCTCGAAGGTCGTGCTCGTCGGCTTTCCGTTTCCCCTCTCTTGCGTAATAGAGCGGATCGTGTGAGCGCTTTTTCTCATTAAACTGCATTGATTGTACGGAAGCTTTTGCCTCACCCTGTTTAATTATATGTCCGGCTTCATCTGTTTTCAATTTGCAAGGTATCCTGCGCATGTAGTGTAGGAAAATTTTTTTAAAGAATCCTTTCAGAAAGAGAGAGAGAGAGACTGCTATATTTTCCAGTAGCGTTACTTTTAGCTTTATAAATCCGATTTTGCTAAGTATCCTGACATACTTCTTTGTGGTAAAACCCCTCCACCCAAACCACACCCCTCTCCTCAACCGCGTCCTCAACCCTTTTCCAGTTTATTTCGGACGGCCCGAGCTAGAAAAAAAATTAGGCTGCCCGTCTCCATTTCCCGAGCTCCTAAAAAAAACGATATAAAAATTTTTGAAAACATTTGTGATGCTCAAAAATAAAAAAAAAATGAAGAGAAAAGACGGAAATATCTTCTTCCGCGGCGTTACGATCGAGGCAAGATATTTTTTGGCGTTTTTGCATTACCGGGTTGATTCCCTTCGAACGAGTGCGGACGAATTCAGCATCTTGGGAGTTGGGCGGCTTTTAGGGGGGTGTGGGGTGGGGGGTGTATCTAGGATCTAGGATCTTCTAACGTCCGAAATCGAAGACCGAGAAGACTAGAGATTAATAATTCAAGGGTCGAAGGGAATCCCCCTAGATCTCTGAATGCCTCTCCGTCGGTCCGAGACCGATCTCAGCATCCGTGGTACATTTCAAGATTGGACCTCGATTCGTGATTACGCCGTTCTTTAATGGTTGGGTTTTTTTACTTTTTTTCTCTTGTATTTTTGCTTTATATATATATACATACATACACACAAATACAAAAAATCTGCAGTGTATACATACATTATATACACCAAGAAGTTACAGAATTCAACGAAGCCTGCAATGTATACATGCATTATATACATAATATATATGTATACATTGCAGATTTCGTTGAATTCTGTAACTTTTTGGTGTGTGTATGTGCGTGTATATGTGTGCATTTGTATATTAATATATATATATATATATATATATATATATATATATATATATATATATATATATATATATATATATATAACATTATAAACTCGTATATACTTATATATATATATATATATATATATATATAATATATATATATATATATATATATATATATATATATATATATATATATATATATTATAGTATGGGAATGCATATATGGGTGTGTTGGTTGTTTGTTATGTCCCATACCGGAACAAGGTCCTTTTTTTCTTTTTCTTTTTTTTTTTTTTGTTAATGAAAGAAGTCGGAATACCTAGAGGAAGACGGAGAATTGATTTTTCTTCTGATATGTTTTTTTTTTTCTTTCGCCCAGTCTTTTTCTTCGGAGGAGCCTGAGGTTAATTGCGTCCAGAATTTTCGTGTCAAGCCAACTTTTTCGTGGAATACCGGAGTCATGTTTTTATTACTTTTTTTTTATTTATCTCCCTTTAAGGGGTTGCATCCCTGGGGATCTTTAGAAGAATTTTTTTTATGGTAAGTTTGGGAGAAAATAAACTTTTTAATGAGACGTTCGCTTTCCTCACACTAAAGGAAAATTGTAGCGTAAACAGTTATTTCTAGGGATTATTTTTAGAAAAAAAATTTTAGGAATATTTCTAGGAGTAATTTCTAGGAATTATTTGTAGGAATTTCTAGGAATAATATCTAGGAATTTCTGGGAATTATTTCTAGGATTTTCTAGGAATTATTTCTGGGAATTTCTAGGAATTATTTTTAGAAATTTATAGGAATAATTTCTAGGAATTATTTTTAGAAATTTATAGGAATAATTTCTAGGAATTATAGGAATTTTTAGGAATTATTTCTAGGAATAATATCTAGGAATTTCTAGGATTTTCTAGGAATTATTTCTAGGATTTTCTAGGAATTATTTCTGGGAATTTCTAGGAATTGTTTCTAGGACTCATTTCTGGGAGTTTCTAGGAATTATTTTTAGAAATTTCTAGGAATTATTTCTTGGAATTTCTAGGAATTATTTCTAGGAATAATTTCTAGGCGTTTCTAGGAATTATTGCTAGTAATCTATATTTAGGTTTATCTCATGTTTCAAAAAAAAAAAAAATAGGAGTGAACAATATGCTTGCAGAAACTTTCAAAGGAATGTATTTGCATTTTTTAAAATTCCCCTCACCCTCATTCCCCTCATCATTCCCCTCACATCCCCCACCCCTCAATTTCCCCTCGACCTCCCTCAACCTCCCTCCCACCTCTTCCACTTGATCTGCCCGGAGACACATAACAACCAGGTTCTGGGTCTTGCAAATGAGGAACATTATCAATTCATAACGAGACGCCTTGTAGAGTTTCTGTGTGCCGCACACACACACACACATACACACACTCACACACTATTGTTATTATTATTATTTCATATATTTATGGCTACGAAGACAAAGTTGTTTGTATACAAGCAAATATGAATGCAAGCAGATACTTTATGTATTCATTCACACTTTGTGGAAGGTAATGAAGAACAGCAAGCCATGATTGTACGTCTGGCAGCGCTATAGGTGCCAACAACACAGACCACCACCGGGCTGTGGATGAAAGTTTCATGGGCCGCGGCTGAGAGTTTCATACAGCATTATACGCTGTATAGAAAACTCGATTGCGTCGAAGACTTTGGCGTATTTTTTTTTTTTTTTTTTTTTTTTTTTTTTTTTTATCGCAAACATTACTCTCGTCAGCGCGAGACCATGAAATCGAATTGCCGAACGGAAAACGAATGAAATTTGATGATTCCTCGTTCCCGACTGCCCGCTGTCCGCCAGGAGGTGCGCGACCAGAGGCAGTCGCCTGAAGTTTAAATTGAATGTTGGAAATCAGGGAATTACCTCATTAGAAGTGTTGAAGAGCAGATGGAGGGTTATTGCTAAAAAAAAAAAGGGGTGGGGAGACATGCAATGTTTGGGGAATAGTCTTCGGGTGGATGAGAGGGGGGGGGGGTTAGTATATCGGAGATGGAAAGGAGTTGTGGGGGGGGAGGGTGTTAGGGAGGAGTGCGTAGTCTGGACGTGGGCCGGAGTTGCTCCAACCTTTGGTGGAAGGAAAGATCTCAGTGTGACGCGCGCTTCTGGCTAGTGAAGTTGTACCGTCTAATTCTCTCCCGAAAGTGTGTAAAGGCTTATTTATAAAGTCCGGCGGAGGATTTTTTCATTCTGCTTGCCACTGAAGGAGGTTTATTTACTCATGTGTCTTGTCGCAAGTGAAGCAAGCGCGCCGATGCCCACATCCTCGCGTGGAAGTGGAAACCTGTTCGTGATGCGTAGGCATTCATTCATTCATAAATCTTTCGCCGATGGCCGTGAATGACTTGTCTGTCTCTCTCTCTCTATTGATGCGATGTGTAATAGATCGGATCGTGACGACATGACTGTCACGACGCTGAAAATGTCAGTGAATGTTTCTCGATCATTTTCGTTCCTGTGATAGTATAATTAGCTACTGAATATAAGGAAAAATCATTTAAAAATTTACGCCTTGAGGTTGATAGAACAGAAACAAAAATAAAGGACCTCAACTCTGCTGCCGTTGGAAGCTGCTTAAAAAAGAGAAGCTGCCATTGGAAGCCATTAAAACCGAAGCTGTCGTCATCTGGCAGCAAAATCCAATACTTGAGATTTTGACCTTTGCGTTTCTTTTTTTTTCTCTCTCTCTCTCTTTCTCTCTCTTTTCTTTCTCTCTTTTTTCTTTCTTTTGTCGTCTGTCGAACTTCTGCAACATCACAATGTTGAACATTCATATTAATTAATTATTTTTCTACATGGCTGGACAAAAAGTGCTTCGCTTCTTTTCACTGAGACTGATAGTATTTGGAAAACTGCCCTGTTTTCATTTGGGTAATCTAGAAAAGCGCTCGATGAACTTATTTGTGCACTCGAAAAGAAGCAAAACCATTTGTTAATTAAGCATTTTATTTTAACTGTGGCGGCGTCAGGTAGATTTTGAAATGTATGTTATTAAATCATGACCACTTAAATTTAACTTTTTGTCATATTAAAACTGTTCCTAGTCTGAACCTTTTTTTTTTTCCTGTCTGGATAATTGCAAGAAACATTCATTTTTTTCTGCTCAAAACAATTGCTAGTTTGTTAAGCATTATGTCATATCAGAGCAATTCGGGCATTGTAATCCTTTTCGCCGTATCAAAACGGTTACCAAATTGACATTTTTTGTATAGAAAACTTAATTAGTGTCGTTTTCTTCTTATCAGAATAAGTGTTATTATGTAATGTTAATTGTCTCCGCTTGAGTTTTAGTTTAGGAGCCTTTTAGTCTTAACAAAAACATTGCTGCTTTAGTGTTTTTGTCTTGAAGAAAAAATTACTAGTTTTTGTCTTGAAAAAATTGCTAGTTTTTGTCTTGAAAAAAATTTCTAGTTTTTGTCTTGAAGAAAAATATTGTAAGTTTTTGTTTTGAAGAAAAAATTGCTAGTTTTTGTCTTGAAAAAAAAATTGTTAGTTTTTGTCTTGAAAAATTGGCTAGTTTTTGTCTGGAAGAAAAATATTGCAAGTTTTTGTCTTGAAAAAAAAATTGCTAGTTTTTGTCTTGAAAAATTGGCTAGATTTTGTCTTGAAGAAAAATCTTGCAAGTTTTTGTCTTGAAAAAAATTACTAGTCTGTCTTGAAAAAAATTGCTAGTTTTTGTCTTGAAGAAAAAAAATTGCTAGTTTTTGTCTTGAAAAAAATTGCTAGTTTTATCTTGAAGAGAAAAAAATGCTGGTTTTTGTCTTGAAAAATAATTGTTAGTTTTATCTTGAAAGAAAAATTGCTAGTTTTTGTCTTGAAAAAAATTGCTAGTTTTATCCTGAAGAGGAAAAATGGCTAGTTTATAATACCTCTCTGTTATAAGAGTCAGGAGAAACAGGAGCTGGAGGAGAATTCCGAAGCTGACCAGTAGAAGGAAAGGATCAGTCACTAAACTGCCAAGTGGGCAGAATTCACAAAGGGATTTCGATGGATTGAGAATGTTATATTGAATATTAAATCCCTCGAGTTTGATCGTTTGTTATTTTATGCCTTCAGTACTTTTGCTGGTCCGCTGGAATAGTGGTTAGTGTCGTGGAATGCCACTCAGATGTGGCGGGGTCGCGTCTCCCCCAGGGCGATGAAAAATCGCTGGCTCTGTATCATGATCTGTTACTGCTGCAGTGTGGGGTCTGCGGTGGGAGGTTGAAACCAACATTCTTCGGAAACTTGAATTTTAAGTCAGTGGCTCCTTTGGTGTGCTTGTTCCATGTGAATAGGTTTCAAATGCTGAACTATTAATTAATAGTATAAAAATGCGTGTGTATAGAAATTTTCTTACCTGCGAATTTTTGTCTCTTGTGAAGATTGATGTCTAATACTGAAGTAGGCGTTAATTGCAATAATGTTTCAAGTGTTCATTCGTATGACCATTGCAGTATCGGTGTGAGAATTGAAGTGATTGGTATTCGAAAGTGTTTTTACCATGATTATTTATTATTATTCATTTTAAAGAGGTTTAAGATTGTTTTATCCCTTGTTTTATTTTATATTGTACTCTGCAGTGCGATGCAATTCTGTTTATACGAACAACTTACAGCTATAGTGATCGTACTTCAAGAAACCTATTCAATATTTAAGTACTGTTTAACATTCATCTAAGGAATTATTATTTTTTATACTCTTGTCATTCAGTGACTTCTTTACCTATATACTCAGTTCGTAAT
>JANJGK010000037.1:28245510-28263009 GCA_039081455.1 Macrobrachium rosenbergii | reverse complement strand
CTGTCCGTCCGCACTTTTTCTGTCCGCCCTCAGATCTTAAAAACTACTGAGGCTAGAGGGCTGCAAGTTGGTATGTTGATCATCCACTCCCCAAACATACCAAATTGCAGCCCCTGTAGCCTCAGTGGTTTTTATTTTATTTAAGGTTAAAGTAAGCCACAATCGTGCGTCCAGCAACGGTTTAGACTGGCCACCACCGGGCCGTGGCTGAAAGCTTCATGGGCCGCTGGTCATACAGAAAACTCAATTGCGCCTTTTTTTACTTATTTTTATCTTTAGTCCTATCTGTAAATTCCCCGATTTTGACATAACCTCTCTCTCTCTCTCTCTCTCTCTCTCTCTCTCTCTCTCTCTCTCTCTCTCTCTCTCTCTCTCTCGTTTTAACATTTCCTCGATTGTTTTAAAGAATTCACGATAAACTCTCTCTCTCTCTCTCTCTCTCTCTCTCATGATTCCTAATATTGCATCGGTGTAATTCATATTGATATTGCAGTAATGCAGCTTAAGTTAGCATTTTAAGAGACCTAATTGAAAGGTGAGATCACTTATAGCGGCGATCTTTTATTTTTACCAGAAGATGTAACTTTCAACCTCTCGTTCTAGGACCTCTGGTCATCCCAGCGTGTTATTATTGTTGTTGTTTGTTGTTGTGAAGAAACAGTCTGTCAATAATTGTCTTTCACTATATTAGCCTTCAGTTAAATATGAGAATTTTGGCCGTTTTGTGCTTTGTTATGTAATGGAGTTTCGGGTGATGGTTTTAAGGAGTAGAGGCGTTTTTAAACAGTCGTGTAACTTTAAAGAACGAAACTGGTTTAAAAGAAAAGAAAACAAGTAAAAAATGGGCCGAAGTTTCTTCGGCGCAATTGAGTTTTCTGTACAGCCGCTGTAGCGCATAATCAAAGCCACTGAAAACAGATCTATCTTTGGGTGGTCTCGGTGTAATGCCGTATGAGCCGCGGCCCATGAAACTTTCACCACGACCCGGTGGTGGCCTGTCCTATATCCTTGCCAGACGTACGATTACGGCTGATTTTAACCTTAAATAAAAAAAATAAAAAAAAAAAGCTACCGAGGCTACAGGACTGCAATTTGGCTTGTTTGATGATTGGAGGGTGGATGATCAACATACCAATTTACAGCCCTCTAGCCTCAGTACTTTTTAAGATCTGAGAGGGGACAGAAAAAGTGCGGACGGACAGACAAAGTCGGCACAATAGTTTTCTTTTACAGAAAACTAAAAGCGAAATCCTTCAACTTAAGATGAGAAAGAGAATGGAAAATAGCGGCGAGAAACAGCTCTCATATCATTATCATCATCGTGAAGAAACGCGCAATAATGAAGATAATCTCGGTAATATTGATGATAGACAAGGGAGACCTGATAATAATCTGAGTGAAAACAAAAACAAAAAGGTAAAGTTCGTCTGTCTCTGTGCTTGCAAGAACTGGCGAGCGACCTTGGCGGCCAGAACTGAGAGGCCAGATAAAAGTTGGTCTTGAGAACCAAATACAACATCGATATTATTTGCATACTTATGCCCCAAATGCTCCTGCTGCTGCTGCCGTAGCTGCCACCGCTGCTGCAGCTTCTTACACAGAGAGAGAGAGAGAGAGAGAGAGAGGGGGGCGGTTTGCCATGGACCGCGAGTCTGGATCCCTCCACCTCCCATTTATTCCCTTTGGATTTGAGTGGATTTTCCTGGTCGCTGTATCGGCGATTATCTCCCCCCCCCTCCTCCTCCTCCTCCTCCTCCTCCTCCTCCTCCTCCTCCTCCTCCTCCTCCTCCTCCTCCTCCTCCTCCTCACACATCCTAACCCTGATCCTACACTCCCTCCATCCTCCCTCTCTCACTTCTCCTTCGTGAGCTTACTGACGATAGTAAGTGAAAAATAGAGGGAAAAAATGGCCATTGGTAGAGGGTCGGTTGTTCGATCATGATCGTGTTCTTATGGGACTGGAACTTTTTTAATATCTCTGTAATTATGGGGGCAAATCTTGTAGAAATTACACCCAAGTGAAGAAGTATCATTTTGTCTGTTTACATATTCTATTTATATATTCTCGCTGAAACCCGGCGCTGTTATCTCTCCTAACCTCCCGATCCCCTACATACCCCGCCGCACCCGGGCGGACAAACCGGTTTACAGGGGGTGGGTGGCTGTGTCATGTCTCCCCTACTGTCACCCGGGGAAGGACAAACAAGATCCACTCGGATTTTATTATTAGATATTTATACCAAGTAGACGGCATGTTGGCACAGAATTACGAATAATAACGATTAGAAGAAAAGGCTTGAGTAACAGTACAGCTTATCAGAGACTTAATCTGCAGTTTTTGTATTTTACAAAATACTCAGTCAGATTCTTCTTACTTTTCCATCCTCTCTTAAAAGGATATTTGCCCTAATGTGCAGTTTGGGTATTTAACAAAGTACTCAGTCAAATCCTTTATATTTTACCTTTATCACCCAGAAAAGATATTTAGTTGCTTTCGTTTGATTTTTACAATTTTTCGTGAAGGAACTGAAGAATAATCAGTTTTTCTTCATTCTTCCCTGCTCTGCATCACTTACATTATTCTGGTTTTATATCCGCTTTAAGAATTCAATTTTTCCAATGTATTCTTTTATTTCTTTTTGTCCCCTTTTCTTCGTCCTTTGTACGTTACCTGTAATTCGTTCTGCTTTTGCTTGTCCTTTGAACTTCTCCCCTCCTTTCCCTTCGTGATTAATCGCAGTCATTAATCATTTTGAGAACGTCACAGGCGTTTTGTGATGCTTCAGGTTAGATTACAGATACTCCAGCGTCCGTTTCATTTAATTTTTTTTTATTTAATATGTTACTTATATTCCCTAACGTCCTTTTTCAATATCTTTCGTATACAGTTCACACTTTAGTAAATTGTTTTCCTTCTCGCTTTTCAGTCATTGTGTCGTGTACATTCATTTTAAGTCTTTTTTTTTAATATCTCTTATATACAGTTTATATACAACGTTTTCCATCTCGCTTTTCAGTCGTTGTGTCAGATACATTCCTTGAAGTCTTTTTTAATATCTTTTATATACAATTCACTCTTTGGTAAGTTGTTTTCCAATTTTCTAATCTCAGATTCTGGAAAGGAAATCATGAGGTGCCTGAACTGGGGAACTCAAGAGAGTTATATTTTTTTTGTAAAGAAATACATTTTTTAAAGGTATCCCAAATGAAAGCATGTGACGTCGTCTTTGTAGAGTCTTCCACGAATAGCTTTTACAACTTCTTCAAAACAAGGTTACCCCGACGATGTGGTTACCAAATATGGTATCCACTGCGTGACACACTGTAAAAAATACCATTGGTTTGGTACTTACTTCATTCCTTCGGCACGCTGTTGCGTTGCTTTCTGCCTTCTACTTTTGCTTTGAGTTTTCTGAAAAGAAAACTATTGTGCTGGCTTTGTCTGTCCGTCCGCACTTTTTCTGTCCGCCCTCAGATCTTAAAAACTACTCAGGCTACAGGGCTGCAATTTGGCATGTTGATCATCCACCCTCCAATCGTCAAACATACCAAATTGCAGCCCTCTAACCTCAGTAGTTTTTATTTTATATAGGTTAGAGTTAGCCATGATTGTGCGTCTGGCACCGCTATAGGTGCCAACAACACAGGCCACCACCGGGATGTGGCTGAAAGTTTCATGGGCCGCGGCTGAGAGTTTCATGGGCCGGGGCTGAGAGTTTCATACAGCATCGTACGCTGTACAGAAGACCCGATTGCGCCGAATTAACTTCGGAGCGTTTTTTATTTGTCAGTGATTCAGCTTGACTGGAATTGTTTCAAGCGAGTAAGAGGATTTGCAGTGACAAGGAAAATGTTACAGGAACACAGACAGACAGACGGACAGACAGACAGAATGATGTGCATGGGGCATATTTTAAAACCGAAATCTTATCTTTTTTTTTTCTTCTTCTTAAATCTTCCCGTTTTTTCTTTTTCCTGTGTCTCTCTCCTTTTGGCTGGCAGCTTTTCTATTGCAAAGCATAACATTTTCATTAAAACACTGTTAGTTTACACGCCTTTCGTTTGGGCTGAGGCGTCAGATATGTGAGACGAATGGTCAAGTCTCTCTCTCTCTCTCTCTCTCTCTCTCTCTCTCTCTCTCTCTCTCTCTCTCTCTCTCTCTCTCTCTCTCATTGGGATTTAGACATCAGATATGTGAGATGAACGGTCAACTCTCTCTCTCTCTCTCTCTCTCTCTCTCTCTCTCTCTCTCTCTCTCTCTCTCTCATTGGGATTTAGACATCACAAATTTGGGATGAATGGTGAAGTCTCTCTCTATCTCTCTCTTTCTCTCTGTCTCTCATTTGGATTTCAGCATCAGATATGTGAGATGAATGGTCAAGTCTCTCTCTCTCTCTCTCTCTCTCTCTCTCTCTCTCTCTCTCTCTCTCTCTCTCTCTCTCTCTCTCTCATAGCCCCGCAATAAATAATGTTTTAGTGATGTTTTGGTCGAGGTGGTGTGTATAGTTAGCTCCCCGGGTCCAGGGACATTTTTCCCCTCACTTTTTCCCTCAATTTTTCCCCTTGTAAGTCAAACAGTCACGTCTTCTCCTTTCAAAAACTCTTGGCCAAACTTGTCCAGGAATAAAGATAATTGCAGAGGCTCGCCGGGGAGCCATGATAATGATATTCCGCGCGCGGACTTAGGGTCGATATCTCCGTGGAAGGTCCGAGTGACGAACGACCATCGTGACTTCTCTCCGTTGGGTGGATAGAAGCCTCGGTCTCGGCTTTAATTATAAGTGTAATGATGTTAATGTTTCTAAAACTGAAAGTTATCCTCTGCTGCGGTCGCTTTTATGGAAGAGTTTTTTTTTTCCTATTTCATAAGTTTTTTTGTACGAGATTTTTTTTTTCCTTTTCCTTTCTTTCATCTCGTAACTTTTTTTTTCCCCGGCGTTTGTATCTACAGTAATTTTTTGAGAAAAGTTCTTCCCCAGCCCGGGTTTTGAGGCATTAATATTATTTTTGGGGGGGTCAGTGGGATAACGTGATTCAGTTTCATTGTGGAAGCGGGAGCGCTTCGTGAAGCGAGTTTACGATAAAAGTTAACTTTCTCGATTCCTCTCAAATGTTTCACGTCGTTTTCAGAAAGTCATATGTATACGTTGTTTTTGGAGGCGCTGCCTGCCGTTTAGTAGGGCGTTTCCGTTTACCTGTGAGTCAGTCTGGTTGTGTCATTTTAGAAAATGTATTATTATTATTATTATTATTATTATTATTATTATTATTATTATTATTATTATTATTATTTTCTATCTCAGTCATCCTATTCGACTGGGTGGTACTTCTAGTGTGGGGTTCCGGGTTGCATCCTGCCTCCTTAGGATTCCATCACTTTTCTCACTATGTGCGCTGTTTCTGATAGCACGCTCTTCTGTAGCCATTGCCATGTTTCTTCGCTGGCCAGTTCTCTAGTCTGTCTCATGTACTGTCCGTGCATTGGTTTGCTGTGCCATGCCTCTGTTCTGTTTATAATTCTCCTGTGTCTGTATATTTCTGGGTCTTCGTCTACTTTTATCAGTCCTTCTACCCATGCACTCCTTAGCCACTAGTCTTCACTGGTTTTCAGATATTGCCCCAGTGCTCTGCTCTCGATGTTGACGCAGTTCTCTATGCTTAGTAGCCCTCTCCCTCCTTCCTTTCGTGCTATGTATAGTCTGTCTGTATTTGCTCTTGGGTGTAGTGCTTTGTGTATTGTCATGTGTTTCCTAGTTTTCTGGTCTATGCTGCTGAGCTCAGCCTTCGTCCACTCCACTGCTCCTGCGCTGTGTCTGATTACTGGTACTACCCATGTGTTTATGGCTTTCGTCATGTTTCCGGCGTTGAGTTTTGACTTGAGTATCGCCTTAAGTCTCTGCATATATTCTTTCCTGATCGTGTCCTTCATCTCTTTGTGTTTTATATCCTCTCCTATTATTCCCAGGTATTTGTGTCCTGTCTCATCTATGTGATTGATGCTATTCCTGTCTGGTAGCTTTATCCCTTCAGTCCTTGTTACCTTGCCTTTTTGTATGTTGACCAAGGCGCATTTTGTGTTCCAAACTCCATTCTGCTGTCCACAGATACAGTCCTTACAGTCTGGATTAGGGTATCTATTTCCTTGATACTCTTACCATACAGCTTAATGTCCTCCATGAACATCAGATGGTTAATTCTGTTGCCTCCTTTCTTGAGTTGGTACCCAGCATCCATCTTCTTCTGCAGTACTTTTGTCATTATTATTATTATTATTA
Organism: Macrobrachium rosenbergii; assembly: GCA_039081455.1. NCBI lineage: Eukaryota > Metazoa > Arthropoda > Malacostraca > Decapoda > Palaemonidae > Macrobrachium > Macrobrachium rosenbergii. The sequence continues at coordinate 28,256,734 of JANJGK010000037.1, read as the reverse complement.
TTATTATTATTATTATTATTATTATTATTATTATTATTATTATTATTATTATTTACCTCCTCTTACTTCTTAAAGACTCTTACTTCTTTCTAGTGAACACCATATTCTTTGGAAGCTTGAATTTCAAGTCAGTGGCCCCTTTGGTGGGCTTGTTCCATATGATGCGGGTCATCCTCTGAATAATATAATAATAATAATAATAATAATAATAATAATAATAATAATAATAATTATTATTATTATTATTATTATTATTATTATTATTATTATTATTATTATTATTATTATTATTATTCTTCTTTTAACGTGCTTTTTTCCCATTTTTGTATGGGGTAAGCACGATGCCTTCTTTATTATTATTATTATTATTATTATTATTATTATTATTATTATTATTATTATTATTATTATTATTATTATTATTATTATTATTCAGGAACAAAAAATTAAATTTATGATAAAACAGCGTGAAGAGAAGACAAACAAAAGGCAAATTTATAGTAGTTTAGAAAAAAAAATTAAGGCTGCCGTACAAGGCGCAGTAGAATAAAATTACACCCTCTCTGGAACAATGCAGGTAAATCTAATTAAAGGATTCCCAGGTGAGAAGATTAAAATGCCTTGGTACTGAGCATTGTAACATGGTGGTACCTCGACATTTGGGCATCACAATCAAAGCTTTTCGTCAGCATAGTTTTTGAATGAAATTATTTGACCTTAAAGTTGCACTGTAGAACAAAACTAGAATAATTTTGTATTACGAAACTGTTAAAGAAAATTAATCTGAATGACGTTGAGGACAAACCCAAAGAGAATCTTGACATTAATGTTTTCCCTTTTTCAGCTATCAAAGAGTACACAAGAAGACAAGGAGAAGAGCCCGGTAGGGGGTGTTAGTGCCTTCAGTGCACCTCACGCGGTGCACTGTAGACATTACTTAAAGATTCTTGGCAGCGTCCCTTCGGCCCCTAGCTGCAACCCCTTTCAGTCCTTTTACTGTACCTCCATTCATATTCTTTCTTCCACCTTACTCTCCACCCTCTTCTAACAATTGTTCCATGGCGCAGTTGCGAGGTCTACCTCCTGTTACACCTTTTAAACCTCTTACTCTCAATTTTCCTTGCAGCGCTGAGTGACCTCATAGGTCCTCAGCGCTGAGTGACCTCATAGGTCCGCAGCGCTTGGCCTTCGGCCTAAATTGTATGTATGTACAAGAATGAGAGAGTGAGACTTCAAATTCTGAGAATTAGTTCCACCTGAGGCATTTCTTTCTCGATGGAATCCTCGGCTTTTCATTCTCGAAATGTTTTAAGCCTCTTGTAATCCTTTTTTTTTTTTGGTGGGGGGCGGGGGACAGCAGCTCAGGGATGAATCTTTCGTAATAGATTTATGAAGTGTTGAAAGTTGGCCGAGTCAGAAATTATTTTTCTTATATTTTTTCTATTTTTTATAATTAATGGTCCATTAATCTCTACTATCCATTTCATGGGCCGCAAGTCATCGTTTTTCTCAAATATTTTTCAAACTGATCATTTGATCGAAATGGTACTTTGAAGTAATGTACAAGACACCTCCCGCTAATTTTTGGTAATATAGAGTATTGTCAAATGGTTTTGGTTAAGGCGTTTACTCTTGACTTGCATGGTGTTGCCAAGCATCGCCAAACTATGCATTCGAACGTCCTTTATCCCCATCCCGTCCCTCCCTCTCCCTTCCCCTCCTCATCCCTCCCTCAACCCACTTTCCTGGCCTCACCATCTCCGCCCCCCCCCTCCCTTTTCCTGTCTATGGGGGATAGCGGACGTTCGATTGCGTGATTAGTCCTGCTGACTCATGCGACTTTGCCCGTAAGAGTCACGAGCAAACGCCTTAACTAACACCGTTTGACAATGCACTATATTACCGAAAATTAGCGGGAAGTGGCTTGTACACTGTGTCAAAGTACCATTTCGATCAAATAATTAGTTTGTCAGATATTTGAGAAAACGATGACTCGCGGTTTCCTGAAATGGATAGTAGGTAGATACTATATGTAAGTGCATTCACGTATATGTATTTAAGGGCACGGACCGACTGTACGAACAACTGTACGAAGAAAAATAAACAATATAGAATGATGTATAGACAAGAAACGATTTCCTTGCCTTGAGAGGGGATAATATTGTTATTGTTTGCAATAATTTACGTTATTATTATTTTGGGGAGGGGTCTATCACAGTCATCCTATTCGACTGGGTGGTTTTTTTTTTTTTTATAGTGTGGGGTTCCGGTTTGCATCCTGCCGCCTTAGGAGTCCATCACTTTTCTCACAATGTGCGCTGTTTCTAGTAGCACACTTTTCTGCATGAGTCCTGGAGCTACTTCGGCTTCCAGTTTTTCCAGATTCCTTTTCAGGGATCTTGGGATCGTGCCTAGTGTTCCTACGATTATGCGTACAATTTCCACTGGCATATTTCCTATCCTTCTTATTTCGATTTTCAGGCCTTGATGCTTATTATTATTATTATTATTATTATTATTATTATTATTATTATTATTATTATTATTATTATTATTATTATTATTTCCTCATTGGGTGGGTTGGTGTCGTTCTCGGCTAGAACTCTGCTGGGCCCACGTTCGATTCTCCGACCGGCCAATGAAGAATTAGAGGAATTTATTTCTGGTGATAGAAATTCATTTCTCGTTATATTGTGATTCGGATTCCACAGTAAGCTGTAGGTCCCGTTGCTAGGTAACCAGTTGGTTCGTAGCACGTAAAATAAATCTAATCCTTCGGGCCAGCCCTAGGAGAGCTGTTAATCAGTTCAGTGGTCTGGTTAAACTAAGGTATACTTAACTTTATTATTATTATTATTATTATTATTATTATTATTATTATTATTATTGTTGTTGTTGTTGTTGTTGTTGTTGCTGAGTTGTAAGGTAATTAGACTCTAATACCTTTTACTTCATATATGGTGAGCACAAGTTTGATTTCCCCGACCTAAATTGCATTATACAATACTGTATTTGATTTTGTCAGGCTAGTGATAATGGAATACCCATACTTCTCTTAGAAAGCTTTATTGAATAATTCCATATTTTTCTTTTTTTGGGGTACCTTTGTTACGTGATCAGACCGTTTTTCAATATCAGGAGAGTCACGTTTTAAAACGAAAGTGAAATTTCCGAAACATAGTGCAGAAGTAATGATCAGTTTCGCTCAAGGTCCACAAAAGTGTTGTCAAAAGAGAGCATTTTCATTCATCTTTTAGTAATCTTGCTGCCTATCTTTGCACCAAGCAGCCAATATTAGTGGCAAAAGTGGTGCTGTACATTTTGTTACCAATTATTATTATTATTATTATTATTATTATTATTATTATTATTATTATTATTATTATTATTATTATTATTCAGAAGCTGAACCCTATTCATATGGAACAAGCCCACCACAGGGGCCATTGACATGAAATTCAAGCTTACAAAGAATATTACGGTGTTCATGCGAAAGAAGTAACAGAAGGTAATTGGAAATACAGAAAGAGGATATCGGTTTTAAGAAAAAAGGATAAATTAACAAAATATTAAATAAGAAAATAAAAATCAATAAAATTTGACAATTCAACCAACATGAGTATGTGTAATTTTCTTAGCAATGTTGAGTGCTTCGATGAGAGTTTTACGGGCAAAATGTAAAACCATAATACATCGCTTGTTCGTCTAACACTGCCTTGGGTTGCGTCCACACTGCAGTATAACACGTAGGCCTCCTTTTACTGTGACTCCATTCATATTCATTTTTCCATCTGACTTTCCACTGTTTTCTAACAGTTCTTTCATGGTGCACCTGCGAGGTTTCCCCCCCCCCCCCCTGTTACACCTTTTAAGTCTCGTACTCTCAATTTTCCTGTCAGCACTGCTTGACCTCATAGGTCCCAGCGCTTTGCCTTCGGCCTAAATTGCATAAATTGTAAAACATATATATTTATTTATATATATATATATATATATATATATATATATATATATATATATATATATATATATATATATAGCAAATAGCTAAAAGTCAGCGACCGTTAGTGGAGAACGGATCTTTGGCCAGTGCTGGATAACCGTATAAAGATCTGGTTGAGATTACCTATAAGTCATTAACCTGTATTCAGCCTGTCTGTGATGTGTGTGCAATAAGTTAATGATGTGTGTTAATGATATGCTTAACGGAATTGTGAAGTGCCCTCAGCATTGCCGTCTTGCTTTGCAAACCAAGTATTGGGGATTGTTAATCTTCTGCCAGTTTGTATAGAAATATTTCTGAATGAATGTTTCACTTTTCCATCTGAATGAATTTTTGGTTTATAATAATATTGTTGGCTCTATTCCCACTCGTTTAATTGAAAAATTTTTACCTGTCGGTTTTTTTTTTTTTTTTTTTTTTTTTTGCATATTTTTTAAAACTAGGATTAGTCTCCAGTGAATCTTTAGCTTCCTTATTTGTTTATTTGTTGTTCATGATTATTCCTGACGAACTTATTTTATAAGTATTATCACAAATTTACAAGAACTTCCTTACATCTCTTCCAAAGGAATTATGATATCCGTGAATGCTTTACATTAGCCTCTCTCTCTCTCTCAGAAAAAAAGATAAATGATGTAATTATACAATAAAAATGTAAAACAAGGCAAAACAAATAAACATAAAAAATCTCTCTCTCTCTCTCTCTCTCTCTCTCTCTCTCTCTCTCTCTCTCTCTCTCTCTCTCTCTCTCTCTCCCCCCCCCAGCGAAGCATGACGGCAGTGTTCCGGCGGCCCCTTGAAGAGCCGGCAGAAATTTTTCTGAAAACTGCTCGAAAAATTTTGAGTGTGTGACATTTGCCTTAGTTAAGTCAAGCGAGGCTGCTGTTTGTTCAGCCCAAGGTGTCCGATTCCTGGTCATCGTTCCTATGATTTCAGTCCACGTTATTTTTTTTTTATTCCTTCCCCATTTCTCGCTCTCTCTGTTCGTAAGGAAAGGAGATGGAAAAGATTCGACTGTCTCTCCAGGTGCCAGGTAGCTTAAGAACACACCATTTTTCTTTTGGGCTTCGTACATTCAAATTTTATGTTATTGCTGGGAAATGAATTCAGATCTTTCATTCTGTGGCAGATTTAATTACCTATTATTATTATCGTATAGACCGGCAGTAAAGACAGGTTTTACTACAGTAAAACCTGTCGTCAACACGTGTCGGCAATTTATCGCATACATATCACAAACAGGTTGGAAACAAGTTGACAACTGTTATTTGAGATTGGATTGCCTATTATTATTATCGTAAAGACTGGTGCATCTACACTACAGTAAAACCTGTCGTCAACACGTTTCGGCAATTTATCGCGTACATATCACAAACAGGTTGGAAACAAGTTGACAACTGTTATTTGAAATTGAATTGCCTATTATTATTATCGTAAAGACTGGTGCATCTACACTACAGTAAAACCTGTCGTCAACACGTGTCGGCAATTAATCACGTACATATCACAGACATGTTGGAAACAAGTTGAGAACGAGTCTGTGGCTAACACTGAGTAATCTTAAAACCTGTTGCAAACACGCATCGGCAATATATTGCATGCGTATCACAAACAGTTTGGAAACAAGTCGACAACTGTAAGTTGAGAACGAATCTTTGGCTAACTCTGAATTATCGTAAGACCTGTCGCAAACACGTGTCGGCAGTTTATTGCATACATATCACAAACAAGTTGGAAACAAGTCGACAACTGTAAATTGAGAACGAATCTATGGCTAATTCTGATTTATCGTAAGACTTGTCGCAAACACGTGTCGGCAATGTATTACATACATATCACAAACAAGTTGGAAACAAGTCGACAACTGTAAATTGAGAACGAATCTGTGCTAATTCTGAATTATCGTAAGACCTGTCGCAAACACGTGTCGGCAATGTATTGCATACATATCACAAGCAAGTTGGAAACAAGTTGACAACTTTAAGTTGAGAATGAATCTATGGCTAACTCTGAATTATTGTAAGACCTGTCGCAAACACGTGTCGGCAATGTATTGCATACATATCAAACAAGTTGGAAACAAGTCGACAACGATGTTGAGTAGAAATCCGTGGCTGATGCTGGATAATTTTGTAAAGCTAGGGTTAAGAGTACGAATAAGTCGTTAACCTGCATTCAGACTGTTTGTGATTTGTCTGCAATAAGTTGCCGACAGGTGTTTATGATGTCTGGCTCAAAGCTGGACCTACACTAGCGTGAGCAGATCAGAGACATTAGCAACTTTGTAATTTGTCGTAGATCACTGGGTCATATTTGTTGTTTAAAAATAGTTTAATACAGACCACTGAACCGTCGGCAAGTTATTCTGAAATAATGTGACTTTCCTGTAGAGTTTTTTTTATGTTTTTATGCGATTGATTTGAAAAGCCTCGTTGATAATTGATAGGTGAACACTGGAACAAAAGAAAGTATGAATGTTAGAAATATAAGTGGGAAGAGGCTAATTGGGACGTATACAAACTTGAAGTTGAAAAGATAAACGATAAATGTTTTGAATAAGAGTTTTTGGGAATAGGTGAGAAGAAAGTAATTGAGACATATAAAAATTTAAAGTTGAAAAGGTAAATGATAAATGTTTTCAATAGAAGTTACAGGAAATTACTGATTATAAGAATTAGTCTCTTAATATTGCTCTAATCCAAGAAATTTTTCGCTGTGAAATGAGCAGGGATTAGTCCATTGTTGGAAGGGTTCGATACACATTTGTCGTGTAATGATATGTAATGCTCTGAAATTGTGATTATATATATATATATATATATATATATATATATATATATATATATATATATATATATATATGTGTGTGTGTGTGTGCGTGTGTGTGTGTATATGTATATAATATATAGATATATATATGTATATATAAATATATATATATATATATATATATATATATATATATATATAATTTTACTAAATTACACTGTAAATTATTAAAACATATTGAGTGATGGGATTCAATTTACTAATATTTTTTTTAGCATACTTCCATTTTATATGTTATGTTTAAGCTTGTGATTTCTTAGAGTTCCTGTTAACTTCTGATTATTGTCGTCTTAGCGCGCGTCTAACCACAATAAACAATTGATTTTATGCGTTTGCATCAGGCATAAGAAGTAAGGAACCCAAATTACACATTTAAGGTGACGCCTGAAATAAAACTCACACACACACACACACACACACACAAAATCGTGCATGCTGAGGAGTAGGTATTGACAATCTCTTCGTTATTTCAGAAATGTTCAAAATACGATGCAAATATAAACAAGTAAAAAATACGCCGTAGTTTCTTCGGTGAAATCGAGTTTTCTGTCCGGTGGTGGCCTCAGCCACGGCTCATAAAACTCTTAGCCGCGGCCTGTGTTATTGGTACCTATAGCGTTGCCAGAAGTACAATTATAGCTAACTTTAACCTTAAATAAAATAAAAACTACTGAGGCTATAGGGCTGCAATATGGTATGTTTGATGATTGGAGGATGGATGATCAACATAGCAATTTGCAGCCCTCTAGCCTCAGTAGTTTTTCAGATCTGAGGGCGGACGGACAGACAAAGCAGGCAGAATAGTTATCTTTTACAGAAAATTAAAAGAACTTGCAAAATGGAATCAAAATCGACCATTAAAAGAGAATAGTAGTTCTTAAGGAACTGACTCACTTAACGAATACAGAACCATGAATAACATAGAGGCCTTGCAACCTCATCCCAAAATTTTCTGTGGGATTTTAAGAGCCTTATGTGATTGGGAATGAGATATAAATGAAAAGTGAGAAAAATAAATGAAAATTTATAAAAATAAATAAACTAAAAACAAATTAAAATTAAAAATAAATTAAGAAATAAATGGAAAATAATAATAAGGCTTTAGAAGCCTACAGAGCGAATTAGTGAACCAGGTGGTAAAAAATATTATATTTTATTTCAATCGACCGCCCACAATTAAAAATTATTTAGCTGTTATGTCAGCCTGCAGTGAATAATTAGTGGTAAATCCCTTAATGCCACTTATCATCATTAGTTACAAGCGGAAGGTAAAGTATGGATTAATTTACGATTTCTGGGTGATGGATCCACGGTCGCGTTCATAAGTGCTTGATCCTCTCTTAAGCTCCGCGATCGTTTTTTTGAAAGCTTACTACGATCATCTGCTTTTGAGTTTCACGATCGTCGTTGTTCGTATTTATAAAAGGTTACGGTTGTCCATTACGCTTTAGGATCGTTTCAGCCGTTTCGAGCTAATGAGTTGATCGTCTTGTCTTGTGGGGGGGTGGGGAGGATTCATGATCGTTTTTTTATTATGAGCGATAAGGTTCTGATCTTCTCTTACGCTTTAGGATCGTTTCAGCTGTTTCGGGCTAATGAGTTGATCGTCTTTTCCTGTGGGGGGGGGGGATTCATGATCGTTTTTTTTATTATGTGCGATAAGGTTCTGATATTCTGTTACGCTCTGGGATCGTTGCGGTCACTTAAGGGTAATGCTTTGATCGTCTTTTTTGGGGGATTCGTGGTCGTTTTTGATTATGTGAGTAAAGGTTTCGATCGTCTCTTGCGTTTCATGACGCTTTTCGATCGTGTGTGGGTAGGGATCTAATCGTTTTTTGCCTATCATGATTATGACTGATTGTTTGAAGATCGTAACTCGATCGTTTCTGTATATTTGATCAATAAAAATAATCGTTTTCGCAAAGGTTTAGATCGCTGTTTGAACCTTGTGACCCTTTCTAAGCGTATGTAGAAAGGGGTTCGATCTTCTGTTCCGAGTAGCGATCGTTTCTGCTTTTATATCTATTACAAGAAACTCCTTTTCCAACATTAAGATCTTTTCCAAGTTTCTATGGATGAAGTTTTGGAGTGAGGTTGCTAGCCATACGTCTGTGACCCCAAAGAATTACCCTCAAATCTAGTACTAACAAGGATCCATTAGAGGCAACCCTTCCAAGGACAGGCCTAAACAACATTGCTCAGCTTCAGTAACCGAAAGACTACTATTGTTGGGAAAAGTTACCTCCTGGCATTTTGTAGCGGCCACCTATCCAAGGACCGACCGTACCCAACGTTGCTTGCTTTCACGTGTTTTAGACAGATTTTCATTCAGTATTTATAACATTTACCGACGAACGCGATTAATCCGACTTTTTAGTTTTCTGTTAAAGAAAACTGTTGTGCCGGCTTTGTCTGTCCGTCCGTACTTTATTTTGTCCGCAGTTTCTTCTGTCCGCACTTTTCTGCCGCCCTCAGATCTTAAAAACGACTGAGGCTGGAGGGCTGCAAATTAGTATGTTGATCACCCACCCACCCTCCAATCATCAAACATACCAAATTGCAGCCCTCTTGCCTCAGTAGTTTTTATTTTATTAGCCATAATCGTGCTTCTGACAACGATATAGGATAGGCCACCACTGGTCGTGGTTAAAGTTTCATGAGCAGCGGCTCATACAGCATTATACCGAGACCACCAAAAGACAGATCTATTTTCGGTGGCCTTGATTATAAGCTGTAGCGGCTGTACAGAAAACCCGATTGCGCATTTTTTACTTGTTTCTGAGTACAAAAGTTATTGAATTATTTTGTGAGAACATTCTTGATGGAAATATCTTTTCAGTATTATTTTTATCCATTCCGAAATTATAATTCAAATGCAGATCCTAATGTCTTTCTTTGGGTCTAACATAAGTAAAAAAAAAAAAAAAACAATAATATATAATTGAGGTGAGGAAAAATACTGCCATTTTTCCCTTAAACCAGAAAGTTGATCGAATGAAAAATACCTTTTTTGGACCGTAAGTGAATTAATAAAATGGAAACTTTTTTAATGTGTCCGTAAATAAATGAGTTACGAGAGTAAAAAAAAGTTATTTTTTGTGTCCTAAATAATCGAGTTAAAACTGAAAAATTCCCTTATTTGTGTCTGTAAATAAACAAGCAAATTCCTTTTTTGGATTTTGAAAATAAGTATTTTGACAAAACTGTAACAAAGATTAAGGAACCAATAGATGATCAGAAATAGTGCTCTTTTCGATTTTGAAAGTAAGAATGTAGACAAAACAGTAACAAAGATTAAGAAATAATTAGATAATCAGAATTAGTCCTTTTTTCGATTTTGAAAATAAATTTTCAGAAAAAACATCAACAAAGATTAAGGGATCAATAGATGATCAGAAATAGTCCTTTTTTCGATTTTGGAAATAAGCATTTAGACAAAACAGTAACAAAAATTAAGGAATCAATAGATAATCCGAAATAGTCATATTTTCGATTTTGAAAATAAGCATTTAGACATAACAATAACAAAGATTAAGGAATCAGTAGATAATCCGAAATAGTCATTTTTTCGATTTTGAAAATAAGCATTTAGACATAACAATAACAAAGATTAAGGAATCAGTAGATAATCAGAAATATTCTTTTTTTCGATTTTGAAAATAAGCATTTAGACAAAACAATAACAAACATGTAAAGAGATTGAAAACGACTTTTTTTAGCATCTTTACTTATTATTATTATTATTATTATTATTATTATTATTATTATTATTATTATTATTATTATTATTATTATTATTATTATTATTCAGAAGATGGACCCTATTCATATGCAGCAAGCCCACCACAGGGGCCATTGACTTGAAATTGAAGCTAACAAAGAATATTATGGTGTTCATTCGAAAGAAGTAACAGAAAGTGATGGAAAATAAAGAAAGAAGAGATCAGTTATTAGAAAAACAGGTAAATTAAGAAACTGATAAATAAATAAATAAATAAAATCAACAGCAGTTTTATTTCCGGGTCTACTATATTGGTAATCTCTCTTTCTTTTATTTTCTGTCATTCATCCTTGTTGAATTTTGCTTAATAAGAGATCACGTATCAGAAAAACAGATAAATCAGCAAATTAATAAGTAAAAAATAAAAATGTAAAGTATACTAGGAATGTAAATAAATCAATAGGTGAGCATCTCCTCACCTCGGAGTGAGGTAAGTCCTTAGGGAGAGATCCTGAATTTTTAATTAATAAGAGATCACTTATTAGAAAAAAAAAAGAAAACTTAGCAAACTAATAAGTAAATAAATAAAAATGTAAAGTAAATTAGGAATGTAAATACATAATTAGGTGAGAAACTCGTCACTTCGGAGTGAGGAAAGCCCTTAGGGAGAG
>JANJGK010000037.1:28235510-28240510 GCA_039081455.1 Macrobrachium rosenbergii | reverse complement strand
TCTTGCTTCACGCAGAGAAAAATGGAGACTTTTTCTCATCCCTCATGAATTGAGAGAGAGAGAGAGAGAGAGAGAGAGAGAGAGAGAGAGAGAGAGAGAGAGAGAGAGAGAGAGAGAGAGGGAGAGAGTGTTATGTTGGGAATGGCAGGAATTCCGTAGGATTTCGTGTGAGGTTTAGATAGGAGCAGAAGCGTGCCAATTTTAATTTGATGGACTGTGCAGCTCAGAAAATCATTTTGAAGCAAGAGAGAATTCATGCCTAGTCTGTTGTGGCGCGCTGGAATAATTATGGTGTTAATGAAGAGAGGTAAATAATGATTTAGTTATAGTCACCATTAAGGCGGAGTATATAATTTTAGAATGTTGTTCGTAAAAACTGGTGCTCTGGAGATATATAAAGACTTGGAATACAAGAGTCTCAGATTCAGTACACTGTCGGGTCTTAAACAGTTTATTCAGTGGTGTTTCATTTCTCTCTCTCTCTCTCTCTCTCTCTCTCTCTCTCTCTCTCTCTCTCTCTCTCTCTCTCTCTCTCTCCTTAGTATCAGCTCTAGTATATCATGCCATACTATGAAAATAATTGCAACTGAAAAATTGCAATAAGAAATATTGAACACTTCAGCATTGGCGATCCATTTTATTTCATATTTTGCCAATGAAAGTTTTTCATTCAGAAAGATTAGAAATCTTGGTGAATTAAGATAACCAAAGCTTCATCAGTAGCTCCTTTGTTTTATCCTTAATAGTGAAAGTAAACAAAAATATTTCTTCCCCGTAAGAATTCAAAATGAGTTCAAATAATTTTGAAAAATATCAACAGCATTATGTGTTGATGAAATTTCTTTAGTCCAGATTAATAAAAATCCTGAAACTTAAAATAATTTTGAAAAACACCAACAGCATCACGTTGTGATGAAATTCGTCTCGTTAGTCCAGATTAATAAAAATCCTGAAACTGAATAATAAAACGTCGACAGTCATAGAGAGTTCAGGCGAAAATTGTTGGAAAAAGTCGCCATTGTGTGAAATAGAAGAGATAAAATAATTTTGAAAAATTTTGAAAAATATCAACAGCCTCATGTTGTGATGAAATTCATCTAGTCCAGATTAATAAAGATCATGAAACTAAATAATAAAACGTCGACAGTCGAAGAGACTTAAGGCGAAAATTGTTGGAGAAAGTCGCCATTGTGTGAAATAGAAAAGATAAAATAATTTTGAAAAATATCAGCAATTATGTTGTGATGAAATTCATCTAGTCCAGATTAATAAAAATTCCGAAACTAAATAACAAAATGTCGACAGTCGAAGAAACTTAAGGCGAAAATTGTTGGAAAAAGTCGCCATTGTGTGAAATAGAAGAGATAAAATAATTTTGAAAAATATCAGCAATTATGTTGTGTTGAAATTCATCTAGTCCAGATTAATAAAAATCCTGAAACTGAATAATAAAATGTCGACAGTCGAAGAGACTTAAGGCGAAAATTGTTGGAAAAAGTCGCCATTGTGTGAAATAGAAAAGATAAAATAATTTTGAAAAATATCAGCAATTATGTTGTGTTGAAATTCATCTAGTCCAGATTAATAAAAATTCCGAAACTAAATAACAAAATGTCGACAGTCGAAGAGAGTTCAGGCGAAAATTGTTGGAGAAAGTCGCCATTGTGTGAAATAGAAGAGATAAACGACCCTTGTTTCCTCCTTTTTCTAAGCGATACGTCAGCTGAAGATTATTGATGATAGAAGCTTTTCCTCCAGAAAGGAAGGGGAAAAACTTATTTTTCCATGTTTGCCTTCGGTGGTCCATGTAAAATCTGTTTTTCAGGCTTCACCGAAGTCAACTTCTTTTCGAAAGGAATTATTCTACTTTAAGTATGAACAAAATTCATTTTTCCAATTTATTTGACGACTTGGTATTTGATATACAGCAACTTCAGCTTAGTTTTTAATACATGAAAACTTCGTATTCAAGGTACAACTTATTTCTAAAAATCTGAACTCTGTTCTCATGTTATAAAAATTGCTTGATGACTTCGTATTTGATATACAGCAACTTCAGCTTAGTCCTTAATACATGAAAACTTCGCATTCAGGATACAACTTATTTGTAAAAATTATAATAATTCTGTTTTCATGTTATATAAACTTGTTCGTCTACGTTCATTTCATTTTCAGACGAAGATCTTATGCAAAAGGTGTTTACACAGACACCTCCTGTGAAGGCAAAGGTAATGCCAATAATTAGGATATTCTGGAGGAATGTAACAAAGGCCTTTGTCCCATTAAATCCTTGCCTCTAGCAATGAGATGTGCAGAAAAGAGAAAAGGATGATAAAAGAGGCGATGTATATCAAAAACGATTATAACAGACCAATCAGAACGATGGTAGAACCTTACTTTGAAAATTGATTCTTGTGCATTAATATTTTTACCTATGAATGAGAATCTTGTAATATAAACGAAACTCCTTACATTTATACTAAACTGTTGTATCTTTAAAGAGCTGGGTTTTTCTTCATAAGTAGAAAATTTGGTGCTTGTAAATCTGGTATTTTTCTTTTTGTTTTGTTGAAAAGGCATTTAGATGAAGGTAATGATTACATCCGATGCGAAATGCCCCATTTTTAGTTTTCTGTTTAAGAAAACTGTTTTGCAGGCTTTGTCTGTCCGTCCACACTTTAGTCTGTCCTCACTTTTTCTGTCCGCCCTTAGATCTTAAAAACTACTGAGGCTAGAGGGCTGCAAATTGGTACGTTGATCATCCACCCTCTAATCATCAAACATACAAAATTACAGCCCTCTGGCCTCAGTAGTTTTTATTTTGTTTAAGGTTATATTTAGAAATGATCGTGCTTCTGGCACCGCTGTAGGACATGCCACCACCAGGCTGTGGTTAAAGTTTCATGGACCGTGGCTCAGAGAGCATTATACCGAGACCACCGAGAGATAGATCTGTTTTAGGTGACATTGATTATACGCCGTATCGGTTGTAGAGAAAAACTCGATTGAACCGAAGAACCTTCGGCGCATTTTCTACTTGTTTCTGGCATAAACGAACCCACTAAGAAAGTCATTAGCTTCATCAATTCTTTAGTCTATCTATGAAGAATTTCAGTGTAACGTCATCCTATATGTTCATTCAAGAGATTTGGTATTATGCTGTGAACTGTCTTTCCGTATTACTTTTGTCAGAGAGTAATTATAAGCCGTGTTCATTGTCTATAGTATCTTTGCGAGTATTTTCGATTCGAAAGAACTTTCGATCACGTCTGACCTTGAATTCAACAGGTCCTTTTTATTGATGAATTTACAGCGCCAACTATAAACTCATATAATTTGATGAATTTATAGCGCTAAATATAAACTCATATTTATAGCGCTATAAACCCATATCATTATCACCTTGTGGTAATGATATCACAAATAAGGTGATAATGATATGAGTTACTGATAGAAATCGAGTTGGCAAATGAGAGGGTTAAATCCTGTACTCATTTTCCGTTCATTCTATTCAGATTTCCAAAGCTGCATTAGAGACAGAAAGAATTCTAACTACATTCCAGTTACAAGTGAAACAAGTAAAAAATGCGCTAAAGTTTCCTCGGCGCAATCGAGTTTTCTGTACAGCCGCTGCAGCGTATAATCAATGCCACCGAAAATAGATCTATCTTTCGGTGGTCTCGGTATAATGCTGTATGAGCCGCGGCCCATGAAACTTTAACCACGGCCTGGTGGTTGCCTATCCTATATCGTTGCCAGAAACACGAGCATGGCTAACTTTAACCTTAAAGAAAATGAAAACTACTGAGGCTAGAGGGCTGCAATTTGGTATGTTTAATGAGTGGAGCTTGGATGATCAACATACCAATTTGCAGCCCTCTAGCCTCAGTAGTCTTTAAGATCTGAGGGCGGACAGAATAAAATGCGGACGGACAGACAAAGCCGGCACAATAGTTTCCTTTTGCAGAAAACTAAAAAGGATGGATTGAAGAGAGAAATATGGAAATCATTAAAATGTACCCTAAGTAATGGCGAATTTCGTAAATGATTAATTGCTCTCTTACCGATGCGTCCAATTTACCTGAAAGGCAACCTTGATTGACAGGCACCTGGAAGTCTGAAACCCACAGATAAATCATTTTTCCCACCCGATTCAATAATAACTACCCAGCAGATATAAACCCCCCTTTTTGGTTTTCACATTTTCACATGGCTGTTCATAATATATGTGATGCTGTTCGGAATTTAACATCGATATTGCGAAAGTCAGCTATAAATACATACATCCAGCCAAGCCATTTTTTCGTCGACTTTCATCTCTGTCGCTTTTTTTTTTCTCTTTAAAACTCTTTGACAGCAGGGCATTGACAGATGGAACTGTTTTTATTTAAACATGACGTCGCTAGTCGGGGGTCAGCATCAGATGTTAGGCTGTATCGAGGTCACAACGGACTTTCTGTGTCATATACTTGAGGTCAGAATATATTCGTTTTTTGTGGGGTATTGTGGTTTACTTTTACCTGGGGAATCAGAAGTGTGGCGCTTTTTAAAAAGATAAAAAATGGTTAAGTTTTAATTATGGCGTTTAAACAGGTAGAAAAATGCCCCGAAGTTTCTTCGGAGCAATCGAGTTTTCTGTACAGAGTATAACCGAGGCCACCAAAAATAGATCTATGTTTTGGTGGTCTCGGTATAATACTGTATGAGCCGCGGCCCATGAAACTTTAGCCACGGGCAGGTGGTGGCCTATCCTATATCGTTGGCAGAAGCACGATTATGGCTACCTTTAACCTTAAATGAAATAAAAACTACTGAGGCTAGAGGGCTGCAATTTGGAATGTTTGATGATTGGAGGATGGATAATCAGCACCAATTTGCAGCCCTCTAGCTTCAGTAGTTTTCAAGATCTGAGGGCGGACAGAAAAAAATGCCGACAGAAAAAGTGCGGACGGACAGACAAAGCCGGCACAATCATTTTCTTTTACAGAAAACTAAAAAAA
>JANJGK010000037.1:28228947-28230410 GCA_039081455.1 Macrobrachium rosenbergii | reverse complement strand
GTCTCCATGACTCATCATGGAAGGGATTATTTTACCTGGTATCCTTAGCTGCTATTTTAAAATAGACAAGCACCTCCGTATTTCACCTTTCCTTGTAATTCCTCGGCCGTTTATACAGGAATAGATATGGAGAGAGAGAGAGAGAGAGAGAGAGAGAGAGAGAGAGAGAGAGAGAGAGAGAGAGAGAGTCTGATTTAATGTTTATTTCGACAGATTCTAAGATTTATATACCGTCACCAGTCCGCACTGGGGAGAGAGAGAGAGAGAGAGAGAGAGAGCCACTATCTCTCTGTGTATATCTGTTACACTCACAATGGAAACATATATCCCTATTTCTTTAGCAAGTGCACTTGCGTGCACGCGTGAGTTCCCACACACACACACACGCGTGCGCGCAAATACAAACAAACAAACACACACACACACACACACACACACGAGCTAAATGGCATGTAGCAACACTGGGAAGAACGATTTTAAATGCTGGACTTTGAATCGACGAATTTATTAGTCGCTAATATTTTTGTTTCTCGTTAGTTCATTTAAGATTCAAACCGTTTCCCTTACCTCAAATTTATCGCGCGCTGTCAAATGACCGTCAACCGTTTGAAAAGCATTAAGCATGAAACCCGAAGCTGCCAATAAGACTGAACTGATACCTGCTGAATATTTCATAACAGACAGGTGAGAGAGAGAGAGAGAGAGAGAGAGAGAGAGAGAGAGAGAGAGAGAGAGAGAGAGAGAGAGAATCCAGAACTCTCTATGGTATATTTCACTATCGTAGAATAAAGCCCGCTGCCAAGGTGAATTAAAATGAGAAAATTTGCTAAAAGAAAAAAAATACTGAAATCTGCTGTACAGAAAACATGATTGGAAATCAACAACTTAGTATAGTTATGACTAATACTACTATAACAACTCCCGTAGGGAAATTAATGCAATCATTGCACCTCACGCGGTGCACTGTAGGCACTACTCATGGTTCTTTGCAGCGTCCCGTCAGTCCCAGCTGCAACCCATTTCATTTCTTTTACTGTATCTCCGTTCATATTCTGTTTCTTCCATCTTACTTTCTACGTCTCCTAACAATTATTTCATATAGCAAGTGCGAGGTTTTTCTCCTATTACACCTTTCAGACCTTCTTACTTTCAATTACCCTTTCAGCGTTTAATGACCTCATAGGTCCCAGCGATTGGCCTTTGGCCTAAATTTTATATTCCAGTTCCAATTCATAGTGTAATTATTGCTAAAGTTGTTATTATTAGTAAAATACTGGCATTATTATCATGATGATAAAAACACACAAGAATAGAAGCGTGAGAGATGGAGGCAATAAATTTAGTTATAAAAGAATAGAGTTATAAAAATGCAGCAAACGAATGATTTGAAGAGCAGCAGAACTTAAGCTAATGGAATGGAATGGAATATAGCATTCTGGCCCAAGGCCAAGCGCTGGGACCTA
>JANJGK010000037.1:28218947-28223947 GCA_039081455.1 Macrobrachium rosenbergii | reverse complement strand
TATCATGTTTGATTCTTCCGACAGATGTCTGTGGACAGATGTCGGTGGACAGTGTGGACTGTTTCGAATAACATGTGGTAGACTGCTTTGACATGACTAATTATTGATTTGGGGAGTATGTGTGAGTTTGGATATTTCAGGCTATTAGCCATATTGAGACTTCGTTAATCAGAAGTGTTTTACCGTTCAGAGTTTAGTTATCTAACTCGATATTTCATTATTATGCATTTTAATCTTTGCTTGTTTTATTCATTTCTTGTTGGGTTATTTGAATAATAAACCTATTTTTGTAGAAACTATGCGTTTCTTTAAATGGTCCATATTTAATTGATTTGGTGAGAATGAGTGAGATTCGGGTGGGTGAACTTCGGAAAACGATGAGAGAGAGAGAGAGAGGCGATACACAGAGAGAGAGAGAGAGAGGTGATACACGGTGAGAGAGAGAGAGAGAGAGAGAGAGAGGAGAGAGAGAGAGAGAGAAAGAGGAGAAAAATAGATGTAAGTGTTGCCGTGAGCGAACATTCATACGCCTCCGTTCATGAATAAAGATCGTTGGAGCACGTTACGTACACCTTCAAAAAGGTGTTAATTCTGTCCTCGGTTACATATGTGTTTTGCATTGAAGTGTAAAAACAGAGAGAGAGAGAGAGAGAGAGAGAGAGAGAGAGGAGAAGAGAGAGAGAGAGAGAGAGAGAGGAAGAGAGAGAGAGAGAGAATTGTTAACATAGACAATTCCAGCATATCAGATAATGATCACTTTTTCATGAACATCCTCAGGTGTGAAACTTAGCCCAAATTAATCAAAGGGCAAAAGGGTTAAAAATTCAAATGCGACACCGTCCTTCCCACCACTGGAAAGTCAAAATTCGTCCCTAGTATGACGAACTGGCGTAAGCCATTTCTCCCTCATTCTGAGAAAAATAGGCTTCAAAGATTTTTTGATGTCTTCGGAGCTTCTAATGAGCTCGTCTTCTGTGGAAATTTTGTTGGAAATTCTGACAACGAAGAAAGCCTGAAATTTTGATATGTTATAGAGTATCAAAAACTGAGGTAATTTGGTAGGAAAACTCAAAAACTTAAAAAAATGGGGCACGCCAGTTCGTCAAAAAAGGGCGAATTTGACCAAAACATACACTGCACGATTGCACAGCACAAACAAATCTACAGTACTTAATTTTGTATACTTCTGGGATATCGAAAGCTTTCTAATCCTCATTACCTTCACTAAATTTGATTTGCCGTTATTTCCTTTACTCTTTACTCTCATTCCTCCATGTCTAAAGCATCTTGACTGATTGACTGGTCGATTTATAGATTTTAGGCATATGCCAAGCACTGGGGCAACTAAGGCCATTCAGCGCTGAAACGGAAATTGACAGTGAAAAGGTCTGAAAGGTGTAACAGAAGGAAAATCTCTCGGTTGCACTATGAATTAATTGTTAGGAGAAGGTGGACAGTAAGATGGAAGAAAGAGAATATGAATGGAGATACAGTAAAGGGAGTGAAAGCAGTTGCAGCTAGTGGCCGAAGGAAGGGACGCTGCAAAGAACCCTAAGTAATGCCTACATTGCACCGCATGAGGTGCACTGACGGCACTACCGCCCTACGGGACCAAAGCATCTTAACCGAACCTCCACCAGTTTTCTGCTTATGGCGCTCCTCTTAATATTACTTGAATGACTCAGTTTTATGCTGTTCTTATTCCTAAGTGCTCTGCGGGCCATTTATTATCCGATCTTTTCTTGTCCCCTTTCTCTCAAGCTCATTTAAGGCCCTAACGAGTCACTCACCAGCTGTTCCTGGTCATAAGCGCTCAGAAATATACCACCAAAAGCATCAATACATGTAGGAATATTGATAAAACTATTAACAGAACCATAATGCCACAAAGAAACTTTAATAAATAGAACTTTTAGCTCTTTTTTAAAGGGCAAGTTTTCATTCCTTCAACTTATGTCTATTTGTAGCCATTTCTGCACTGGCTGTGTCTAGAACACATGCAATTTTATCCTAAAGCAAAATTTCCCTCAAAACTATGCAGAAATTCCATACAAAAATCTACTATGATAACCAGCATGGAAATATTTGCTTGCATTCTATGTAACTTTATAAGAAAACATATGGATATATCTCACTGCTTACAGAAACTCTGCCTCAAACCAGGAACTTGACGAGACACTGCTCCTGTAAGCCATATTGCTTTTGATTTCTGATGTTCTCTGAGGATCCCGTTGGCACAGCAATATTTCGTTGACTATGCACTACAGTTTAAGACCTCTAGATTGTCCCTACCACTGCCCTCACCTCCAACCTCTGGAGCTTCCCGTATTCTTCTGTATTCCTAAAGTTACACAAACATTTAACCTGCATATTCTTTTGAAAAGTTCCTGTCTTAACAGTATTCAATCAACATTCTGGATCCTACCTACTCTTGTCACTTTATAATTAATTCATCTACTTTTCGAATGATTCTACCAAGTACTTCTCTAGGACTGGGATTTAGCCTCGTCACTATTAGTGGCCACATCACTATTTATAAACTCCAGAAACCTCCACTACCATTCATGCCCTAATCTCTTATTAAAAGGAGAGGTAATCATTGGTTGTTCTTTGCCCTGACTTCCTCCAGTCACTCCATCTACAAACTCATCAATCAGGCTTGTAAACAGAACTCTGTCTTGTCTTAGGCCTACCTGGAAGGGAAGTCAGTGCCTACCTAGGCACCATTTCTGGTCACTCGCTTCCCTCTCGTCACAGAAATCTCGCAAAGCGGGTATGAAAATACACCCAAAAGTGCAGGGAAATATAAAGATGAAATATAAAAGAAAAATGCTGGAAAACTGGCAATTAAAACAATATGTGCATTACTATAAGCGATTAAACTACCGTATATTAAAAAAAAAAAAAAGTAAAAAATGCGCCGGAGTTTCTTCGGCGCAATCGAGTTTTCTGTGCGCCCGCTACAGCGTGTAATCAAAACCACCGAAAATGGATCTATCTTTCGGTGGTCTCGCTATAATGCTGTATGAGCCGCCGCCCATGAAACTTTAACCTCGGACCGGTGGTGGCCTATCCCATATCGTTGCCAGAAGCACGATTATGGCTAACTTTAACCTTACATAAAATAAAAACTACTTTAACCTTAAATAAAATAAAAACTACTGAGGCTAGAGGGCTGCAATTTGCTATGTATGATGACTAGAGGGTGGATGATCAACATACCAATTTGCAGCCCTCTAGCCTCCGTAGTTTTTAAGATCTGAGGGCGGACAGAAAAAGTGCGGACGGACAGAGAGAAAGCCGGCACAGCTTAATTACTAATTTGTCAGTCAATGGACCAGCCCAATTCTTCTCACGGTTAGGTGTTCGCGCATGTACACACACACACACACACACACACACACACACACACACACACACATACACACAATAAATTCACAAACTGAAGACACTATGTGGCTAGACCAATATCGCAGTGGCTGGTAGAAGGAGACAAAAGACCTAGGGAATAAAAATAAGAATTCTGTGTATAGAAATAAAGCCAGGTTCGCCGTGGGCATAGCAAATGCTGCAGCTACGCATTTCATGTAAATTCAAGGCGCCTCGGAGAAGTTTATATCTAGTGAGAGCCAAATGGAAATGGGTAACTGTCCATAAAATCATAGTGTAGCAGAGAAGAGGAAGACTGAAGGACCCATAATGAAAAATTTTTTAAGACCTCCCAGTTAATTACGACGTTTTATTGGCTGTAACTTCAACCGTAACTTTTTTATGCTTCCTTTGTATTAAAACAACCCGGAGGAGAATTAAATCTTAAGATTTGGAAGACTTCATTTTTATGAGTTGGAGTTTGCACCCTTTGCCATATGGGGGTTAGGGAGGGGGGGGCTGGAGGGAAAAGGGCCGGGGGGGGTGTCCTGGTGATTAAATTAACTCAGATTTTGCGAGCGAGATAACACAATTTACGTGCATTACGTGAAGAAGGCAAAAACGGCTTTCAGGTAATTCATCTAAAACAACAAACCAGAAAATACCATTAATGGAATCATCCCTTTCAAGTTTCTTTATCTTAAAATTGTGCATACAATTTTGTAGTTTGTTAAGGAATATCTTTAAGTTTCAGTAAAATATGGACTTGGCGAAGTTACGGTTACATTAAACTCTACACAAACCGCATCAGAAATACGTTGAAGAGGAAATCAAAATACGCAAACATCCGCCAAGGTTATTAAAACAGTGAGCCAAATACTATGGGTCACTGACAGTTTTTTTTAATCAAAGCATTAATATAGTGACCCAAATACTATGTGTCACTGACAGTTTTTTTTTTTTTTTTGTCAAAGACAACGTAATTAGCATGCTCAGGCAAATACTCATCAGTTTATACTTTCTATCGGAAACAGAAAAGGCGCGTACACACTTGTTGCACATCCACGTATCGTATCATCGTTGCGTATCAGTGAGGACGGGGAAGCGTTGCACCGTTGCGCGTCAAAATATGATGCAGAGATATGCTGTCACATCAAAGGAATGATACACAACTCGAACACCCTGGCGCAGATGGGAAGCATGGCACTGTCCCGTTGTACTTTGTCTAAAAGAAACTGAATGGCACTGTTGCACCCTGCAACGATGATGCCAAGGTCTACAGACCTTGATTGATACGATGATACGACACGCGGATACGCAACGGGTGGGATACGTTTCCCTGTTGTGCCGTATCGCATCACTGGGTGATGCAAGATGGTGGTACGATACGAGGATATTTAAAACATGTTTACGCGCCTGAATATGACAGTTTCTCTCAATGCACTTTCAATAGTTGGCCTTAGTTTAATAAAATTACCTATATATATATATATATATATATATATATATATATATATATATATATATATATATATATATATTTGTATATTATACACACACATATATGTATAGTAAAGTAATTTTTTTTGCTTGAGTAACATGAATGCATACAAAAAATATGTGCATGAGTA
>JANJGK010000037.1:28183947-28213947 GCA_039081455.1 Macrobrachium rosenbergii | reverse complement strand
ATGAAGAATATTTATTATTCAGCCGATGAAACCTATTCATATGTGACAAGCCCACAAAATGGGCCACTGACTTGACATTTGAGCTTCCAAAGAATATTACGGTGTTCATTAGAGGGAAGTAACAGAAGGTAATGGGAAATACAGAAAGAGGAGATCAGTTATTAGAAAATCAGATAAATTAACAAACTGATAAATAAATAAAAACATAAAATATTAAAATGAAAGTCAAATTTTATTAGGGGTAATAATGCAATTCAGCTTGTATTTTAATGTTTAGGTTATTATTATTATTATATATATAATATATTTGCATATATATATATATATATATATATGTAAATATAAATATATATTGATATAATGTATGTGTATATATATATATATATATATATATATATATATATATATATATATATATATATATATATATATATATATATATATATATATATTATATATACATATACTGTATAATCCTGAAGCCCTTTTGCAAAATGAGAAGAGCTAATGATTCACACAGCAGAGAAGAAGCCTCGCTTAAATAAAAAGGACTGAAATACCAGCAGCCTCGTCCTCTATAGAACGTTCGTCATTACGTTCTTCTGACGAACCCGAGTTAAGTCGTTACCTAAATAGCCTCATGAATAAATAACCTCATGAAAACGTGGAGTCAAAATTGACTGCGATTAGCACCGCGTCGTCGGCGGATGATGCCAAAACAGGCAGTAGTTCTTCCAGTCCTTTCATCTCTCTGTCGATGACGCCTTAATTACTAGCGGTGAAACATCTTTCCATACTTCGTTCCTCATTTAAGTGGATGGCTCCGTATTCAAAGAAGGAATAGAAATAGAATATTGAATTTAGGACAAAAGCCAAGCGCTGGGACCTATGCGGTCCCTCAGCACTGAGACGGATAATTGACAGTAGGAAGGTTTGAAAGGCGTAACAGGAGGAAAACCTCAAAGCAGTTGCACTATGAATCAACTGTCAGGAGAGGGTGGATGGCAAGATGGAAGAAAGAGAATATGACTGGAGGTACAGCAAAAGGAATGAAAGAGGTTGCAGCTAGGGGCCTAAGGAAGGGACGCTACAGAGATCCCTAAGTAATGCCTACAGTACACAAGTGAGGTGCACTGACGGCACTATCCCCCAATTCGGGGGCCATATTCAAGGAACAAACTGTAGAAATCGAAAATGTATAAAAAAAGATGCCTTATCGTGAGAAATTCCCGCGAAGAAAAATTCTAACATGAATTTATCAGACTGGGTTTGAGGAATCTCTTGCCAGGGAAATTCGCTAATCCGTTCCCGAGATATTTTCTAAATAAACTCACACTGGTAAAAAAGGCACCTCCTCCCAGCGCCTTTCTTAGAGCAAGGGCCGATGGGAGGGGAATCCAATACTCTCATATACTCAAGATCGTGGTGGGACGAAGGAAGGAATATAGAATTAGGCCAGAGGCCAAGCGACGGGACCTATGAGGTCATTCGCCACTGAAAAGGAAATTTTAAGTAGAAAGGTCTGAACGGCGTAACAGGAGGAAAACTTCACCGTTGCACTATGAAACAACTGTTAAAGAGGGTGGACAGTCAGATGAAAGAGAGAGAATATGAACGGAGGAAGGCCATTGTGGGGGGAAAAAGAAATACAAAAACTACAGAACCAACCCAGGCTCCATCCACTTCTCACCAGGCGATATTTTGGTAATCCTGCAGAAAGCGAGACCCACCGGCACAATATTTCCATACTTATCGGACCCAACAGGACCATCAGTCTTCTATGGTTCCTAACCCAATAAGCTTCTGGCGCCTACGGCGTCCATTTCTCAGCCCCTGATCAGCCCCCAAATCCTTCAATAGTGGCAAAAGGAACGGGACTGGAAAGGGTGTCTATGATTTCTGGGTTTGAAGAGCTAACCTTAGCCAATACAACTCGTCATAGATGCGGGGATGGAGGAGGAGGAGGAGGAGGAGGAGGAGGAGGAGGAGGAGGAGGAGGAGGAGGTGGTGGTCATCTCGGTTGGCGGGTCATAGTTCAGAGGTCAACACTACAACCCTTACGCCCTCTAAAACCTTACCAAAGTTATGGGTTGCCTTTCGGCAGGAGTCCTACTTATACTGTTATAGGGGCGGTTAATTTCAGCCAGCCACAACAAACTGAAGAAGGACGAGCGATGAGAGAGAGAGAGAGAGAGAGAGAGAGAGAGAGAGAGAGAGAGAGAGAGAGAGAGAGAGAGAGAGAGAGAATAGTTAGTAGACTTTTCAACGGAGCAGCAACAGGAATGTAGCAATGACACAGAAACCTTATAAAGAAGATAGGGCGTGTTGGAGGGAAGGGGAGTGGTGGTGGGGGGAGGGGGGGGGGGGTGGTAAGTAAGAAGGAGATTTTGGAAACAAGGGCGGCACCCACCGACTGGGCGCTGGTAATGATGAAGCTGGAAGGTTAGCGGGAGTGATGAGTGGGCGTCTAATTGGCCCCGATGAAAGAGGCGAAGAAGCCTAATTTCCTCAGATCTCGAGTGGGCGTGAGGGGGAGGAGCGGGAGGAGGAGGATTAGGAGGAGAAGGAGGGTGATACAAGACGGGGGGGGGGGGAGGAAGTGCGTCAATACTTGCCCAGATTCCAAGAAGATATATATAAAAAAAAACTCGATTTACTGAATAGGATTTCTAACGCGGCTTATTTTCAAAGCTGAATTTAAATCTGCGGATTCCTTCAGGCGGAACGCTTGTAAGTTGGATTTTCTTTGAGGGGGAGGGGGGAAGGGGGAGGGAGGTGGGAAGGGGGAATCTGAAGAATATTAATATGGAATGAAAGAAGGAGAGGAAAGGTACTGTCAAAAATTACATTTAGAACTATTTTTTTAATTTATTTTCAAAAAGTTAACGCAAAGGAAGTCATCTCTGTAATTAACATTTTTAGCACCATGGAAAAGAAGGAAATTGACGAATATAGGGTTTCATAATTATTGAATATATATATATATATATATATATATATATATATATATATATATATATATATATTTTTAATCTTTTTTTAGTTTTTTAAATATTGGATTTTCAATATGTTTTAATGTTCTTTAGTATTTGTTTTAGTTTAAGTTCCATGTTTTAGGCTTTGTAAGTTTTTTAACTGATTCGATTCTTAATTTTTATTAATTTTATATATATAGATATATAAATATATATATATATATATATATATATATATATTATATATATATATATATATACATAATTATTCAAAGGATGAACTCTATTCGTATGGAACAAGCCCACCAAACGGGCCATTGACTTGAAATTCAGGCTTCCAAAGAATATGGTGGTCATTCGAAAGAAGTAGCAAAAGATAACGGTAAATACAGAAAGACGAGATCAGTTATTAAAAAAAACAGATAAATTAACAAATAAATAAATAAGTAAAAATGTAAGAAAATTATTAACATAAAGGGAGAATTTTATTAGGGTAGCAACGCGCTGCATCTTCGTTTGAACTTCTGAAGTTCCAGTTGCACGAAAAAAGAAGCAGATTACGAATTACTACACATAAAAAACCGTAAAAATGATAATTGGCGAAAAATGAGAAAAAAAATCCACACATTTTACTTCTTTCTGTCTCGTGATTACATTTTACACTCCACGATAAAAAAAAAAAAAAACATTACAGGTATCTCCATCTTCCATCACCCATTTCTCATATCTTGATCAAGTCTAGAGATACAATCTGCAAATCATTTTTAAAGCTTTTCCTTTTTAGCTGATAGGTAAGATGAGTGAAAGACGAATGAGGGCAGTTAGCTAGCTAACCTGGTAGGACATAGTTTAGAAAGTTAAGTATTAGTAAGAGTAATGTAAAGTGTGGTTTAGCCACACCTTTATTTAGATAACAGTACAATTCTTTTTTTACTATGGCCTTAATATTAACATCTTACAAAAATGATTTTGCACTATAATAACATAGTTAATTGTACAGATTATGTATTTTAAATTTTATTTCTTTGGTATTGAAAACTGTCATTTCTGATGCAGCAGCTTACAGGCCGCCCACTACCAAAATACAACTCAGATTTTGATTATGTATGTTCATCAGATGAATCCACTTCCCACCACAAAAAAACCCCTCCCTAAAAAAAATCCCCATTCCAAAAAAACACACTCCAAAAAAAAAACTCCCTACAAACCTCTCTTCAAATAATTTCACAAAAACACCCCACAATGACCTTTATGCAAAAACATCCTTTACAAAAAACCATTCACACGAAAACTCCAAAAAACTCCCTTCATAAAAAAATTCACTCTTCAAAAAACCACACACCAAAACGCTCCTTAAAATTCCCTTCATACAAAAAAAAAATCCTTAAAAAACATTCACAAAAAACTCCAAAAAATCACTTCAGCAAAAAAAACTCGCCCTTCCAAAATTTCACACAAAAAAACTCCCTAAAATTCCTTTAAAAAAACTCCCATCATACACAAAAAATCCTCCCCATAAAAAAAACTTCCTCACACAGATACTCCCCATCACAAAAAACCTCCCTGGTGAAAGCAACCACCCCAGAAGCAACACCCCAATAAAAAAAAAAGTACAGGCCGTCAAAAACACCGACATACAAAAACTCCCGTCTTAAAAAAAATTTCCGTCACAAAAAAAAAAAAAAAAAAAAACACCAAAAGCCACGGAGCATCAACCGCCATAATTAATTTTGATATCCCCTCTTTCCGATATCGCAAAGGATCTATTTGAGTAAAGAACTAATTGGATCCAAGTGAGGAACATGAGAGAGAAGGAATGGGTAGAAAATGGTGGAGGTTGGAGATGCAGGAGAGTTGGAGAAGGGTGGGAGAGTAAGAAGAGAAAAGGGGGCGAGAGTAGGGAGGTGATGGGAAGGAAGAAGAGAAGAAGGAGAGACCTAAGGAGAAGAGGAGGAAGAAGAGAAACAGAGAAAAGGCCTTCTTAAAAAAAAACTTAGGAGAGTTTAAGAGTGGGAGAGTAAGAAGAGGATAAGGAGCGAGAGTAAGGATAAGACGAAAGGAAAGAAGATAAGCAGCAGAATGAGAAGGAAGAGAAACAAGTCAAACAGGAACAAGATGCTCGCAATGACTTTAAGCCTCAACAACTCAAGATCTGAAGAAAACAGTAAAAACTGCGCAGAAGTTTCTTCCGCGCAATCGAGTTTTCTGTACAGCGTATAATCAAGGCTACCGAAAACAGATCTATCTTTCGGTGGTCTTGGTATAATGCTTTAAGAGCCGCGGCTCATGAAACTTTAACCACGGCCCACTGGTGGCCTATCCTGTATCGTTGCCAGAAGCACGCTTATGGCTAACTTTAACCTTAAATAAAATAAAAACTACTGAGGCTAGAGGGCTGCAATTTGGTATGTTTGATGGCTGGAGGGTGGATGATCAA
Organism: Macrobrachium rosenbergii; assembly: GCA_039081455.1. NCBI lineage: Eukaryota > Metazoa > Arthropoda > Malacostraca > Decapoda > Palaemonidae > Macrobrachium > Macrobrachium rosenbergii. The sequence goes on along the minus strand of JANJGK010000037.1, from coordinate 28,208,535 downwards.
CATACCCATTTGCAGCTCTCTAGCCTCAGTAGTTTTTAAGATATGAGGGTGGACAGAAACAAGTGTGGACAGAAAAAGTGTGGACAGAAAAAGTGTGGACAGAAAAAAGCGTATAATCAAGGCAACCGAAAATAGATCTATCTTTCGGTGGTCTCGGTATTATGTTGTATGAGCCGAGGCACATGAAACTTTAACCACGGCCCGGTGGTGGCCTATCCTATATCGTTGCCAGACGCACTATCAAGGCTAGCTTTAACCTTAAATAAATAAAAACTACTGAAGCTAGAGGGCTGCAATTTGGTATGTTTGATGGCTGGAGGGTGGATGATCAACATACCCATTTGCAAACCCTCTAGCCTCAGTAATTTTTAATATCTGAGGGCGGACAGAAAAAGTGTGGACAGAAAAAAGCGTATAATCAAGGCCACCGAAAATAGATCTATCTTTCGGTGGTCTCGGTACAATGTTGTATGAGCCGCGGTTAATGAAACTTTAACCACGGTCCACTGGTGGCCTATCCTATATCGTTGCCACACACTATCAAGGCTAACTTTAACCTTAAATAAAAAAAACTACTGAGGCTAAAGGGCCGCAACTTGGTACGTTTGATGTTTGGAGGGTGGATGATCAACATACCAATTTGCAGCCCTCTAGCCTCAGCAGTTTTTAAGATCTGAGGGTGGACAGGAAAAGTGCTGACGGACAGACAAAGCCATCTCAACAGTTTTCTTTTACAGAAAACTAAAAAAGGCTACAGAATTCGGGGTGAATTCGAGAGAGGTAACGATTACAAACGAGCTGTATATCTTGCAGCGGTGGTTGGAGAGAGAGAGCTAGCGAGAGTGATAGGTGGGTGGGCGTGTGTGATTGGCCTCCGTGAAAGAGGCCACACTTAAATTCCCTCAGATCTCGAGTGAGCGTGAAGATCTCGCAGACGAGACGAGATCCGAGTTGCATAAATACTCGGCAGTATTCCAGGAAGGGAAACGCAGTTCTATTTACCGCACAGGATTTCTAAAATGTAGCTTATTCCCCCCCCCCCACTAAAAAAAAAAAAAAAAAAATCTCGAAATCTACGGAATCCAGGAGGCGAGGGAAGCGGTTGCCAGGTCGAGGGATGTTAGAAACGGATGACAAAAATGAACTATAATAATTATTTTTGTAAATATCTCCCTATTTTTACTTTTAAAAAGGTTAATATGCAACCCATCTTTCAAAGCTCTATCTTTAAATTTTTGTAACTTGTTTCTCTACAGGAATATGTAAGGGACCTTGGAAAGCTCTGGGCGATTGACATATGTCCCATGTCTTAATGACAAAATTCTTAGCACTCTCCTACTGGAGAGCAGGTACCTTTCAGAGACCTTTAATGAAAAGGGAAAATGAAAATCTTGAAAATTATTTATCGGGAAAACTTGTGATATGTGCTTGAGTCTCATCTTGATTACTGAAAACAACTTAAATGCATAATCTCTCCAGAGCTGGTTTCATCTGATCACTAACAGTATGTACAATGTTGCCAAAGCCACAAGAATCCCACTAGGAGAATTCCAAGGCACTTAGCAGGATTCGAATCCCATATTTGCGTGTGGATATTGTCTGCCAGTTTTGATTTTTGGGTCTTTCTAATTAAGCCACTGATGATGAAAATTGTCAGACATTCATTTGTAAATTGTTAGTCCATGAGATTAACAAGATTAAACATTTTGCTAAGCCTTAGGCTGAGTAAGGGCACATGCCACAGACCTGTTTCTCTGTACCTCATATCTTGCGATATTGGTATTACTTTCATCCAAAACTAGGAGATGGTTATTGGAATTCCGTTATAGCTCCCGTGCGTGGTTGAATGGAAGGACCTGTTATTGCTCAGCATCCAGTTATTACAGATTTCTTGGAACGGTTTTTCAACTAATTCTGTGAATCACCTCAAGTCTTCAGTGAGAGCAGTGGAAGCTAAAGCTCCTGACTTCAGAAATCATAAACTGAGATTTTTCCATTTGGCAGGATCACATCTAAACTCAAGGTCACTCATCTTTAATGTTTCTAATAATTTGTTCTTTCATTTTCACTGTTATTGTTGTCAATCTGTGCTGTAATAAAATGTTGGAGACCATAGTTTTGCTTGCAGACTTGACATTTCTGGAAATAGCAACAGGTTCTTTCCATAAGTTGTATTGATCTTTCGCATTCACAATTGATCCCTGATCACCTTTTCCTGCCGAGAGCGGCCAGATTTGCTGAACAGCAGCATCAATATGCAGTAAATGTGCCTCGCTGTCGAACTTCTCAGTTCCAGAGGTCCTTTATCCCTCACACCGTTGGACTGTGGAACAGTCTCCAGAGGATGTGGTGCAACTGGAACTTCAGAAGTTCAAGGGAAGATGCAATGCATTACTACCCTAATACAAATCTCTTTGCATTTTAATAATTTGCTTACACTGTTATCTATTTATTAATCTGTTAATTTATTTTTCCTTTTTTTAATGAGTGAGATCTCCTCTTTCTGTATTTCCCTTTACTTCCTCTTACTTCTTCCTAATGAATACCATACTCTTTGGAAGTTTGAATTTCAAGTTAGTGGCCCCTGTGGTGGGCTTGTTCCATATGAATAGGGATCATCTTCTGAATAATAACAATAATAATTAGCATTTTGAGCAAACTACAATTGTTTTAGACCCATTATTCGGCTATCAAGAGATATTTTATGTATAGACACACACACACACACACACATATATATATATATATATATAATATATATATATATATATATATATATATATATATAATATATAATATATATATATATATATATATATATATATATATATATATATATATATATATATATATATAGAGAGAGAGAGAGAGAGAGAGAGAGAGAGAGAGAGAGGAGAGAGAGAGAGAGAGAGAGAGCAACGACCCATAAAGACTAAAGTGGAATGAAACTTTAATTTACCAAACCTTACCGTGGGACGTCGGTCAGCAAACCACGAGTTCCCAAAGACACGGTTCTGCCACACACAGAAAACTCTATATAAATATATAGCGAGAGAGGGAAGGGGAGAGGAGGGGGAGAAGTAGAGGTAGAGGTAGAGGGAGAGGGAGAAAGAGAGAGAGAGAGAGAGAGAGAGAGTTATAAACATTCTTCAAAACGAGAAAACTTTTCAAAACATCGCTCGGGTCCCAAGAAACGATGGAGGGCAGAAATCATGGCTTGGAACCAATCACTCTCGTGACTTGGTCCACGAAAGCCAACTTTTGGAAAAACTTTCTCTCAAAAGGCACCACCACCGCCACCAGCCTTCCCCCCCTCCAACTTTCCCCTCCCTAAACACTCCCCTTCCCACGACACTGCCCCCTCCCTAAATACCTCCAGACCCCTAAGCCCTAGACAAACCCCAACACACAACTGGACCCCTCTCTGGATATGACCCTAACCCCCTCCACTCCCCATTCACAGGACCAGACCCCATCCTGTATAGGACCCTCCCACTCCCCTTCTCCAATCCACAGTAGCCAGTCAACTATCGCCAGCACAAAACTGGACCCTTCTTTTCTGGCAAAGGTCGGCCAGTATTGCAGCAGCAGGAGAACGAAGATAAAAAAAGAAAAAGTAAATAAAAAATAAAAAAGGTGAGTGAGGGGGTTGGAACTAAGGGTTCGGTGGTCACGTGGGTGAGGTCTCCATGTGATGAATCGTGTGGTGGTCAAAGAGAATCCTGGGAAGAGTAAATAACAACCGAAGAAAGACAGTAAATAAAGGAAGGAAAGAATTAACTGTAAAACGATAAAAGTTACATAAACAAGCTAATGAGATATAGAGAATACAGGGAGAGATGATTATACCACATGGAAATAAATGTAATAATGAAACGTAAGATTAAACTTTTATAAAATTATCTATGGGACAAAAAATAACATAGTAAAGGAAAGGCAAATGAACTTCAGTGAATGTGATAATGTACAAAATAATGTTTCTTACCTAAAACAAGGTTAAGTACTCGAAAGCAAAGCAGAAAAGAAGAATTACAATATGAACAAGTAAAAAATGCGCCGTAGTTCGGCGCAATCGAGTTTTCTGTACAGCGTATAATGCTGTATGAAACTCTCAGCCACGGCCCATGACTCTCTCAGCCGCGGCCCATAAAACTTTCAGCAACGGCCGGTGGTAGCCTGTGTAGTTGGCACCTATAGAGGTGCCAGACACACGATCATGGCTAACTTTAACCCTAAATAAAATACAAACTACTGAGGCCAGAGGGCTACAATTTGGTATGTTTGATGATTGGAGGATGGATGACCAACATACCAATTTGCAGCTCTCTAGCTTCAGTAGTTTTTAAGATCTGAGGGCGGACAGACAAGGCCGGCGCAAAAGTTTTCTTTTACAGAAAACTAAAACGGCAGAGACAATAAAACAAACAAATAAACAAATAAACACGGGGAAGCAACTGATAAAAATAAATGCATAAACGCATTTCCGATATCTCCCCATTAACAACAAGCACAAAGTTCAAAGTCCAATGCGAAATAGGGAAGCTGACTTCAATGTAGAAGCAATTACCTCAATAATTAGCAGAATCGGAGTAATGAAAGAGTAATCAGTTACGGAGCAACAGCGTCCATTTGCATAAACATAACATCAAGTCAAAGACCCATTAAGGATCATCCATTGTCTACTGCTACGCCAGTTTTGTACTGAAATCAATCAACTGGCGTGTCAGCTAACAACTGCAAAAATTGCATATGCAGAGTATAGCGTCTGCGTGGGTAATAATTTATTAGCAAAATTTAGTCCAATAAAAAATTGCACACTTTCCTTACATCTATATTGAGAGAGAGAGAGAGAGAGAGAGAGAGAGAGAGAGAGAGAGAGAGAGAGAGAGAGAGAGAGAGAGAGAGAGAGAGAGAGCCTTTTATTTAGGTGAGAAAGAATGAATACTGCCATGGCCACAGAAACACACACACACAGAGAGAGAGAGAGAGAGAGAGAGAGAGAGAGAGAGAGAGAGAGAGAGAGAGAGAGGAGAGCCTTTTATTTAGGTGAGAGAGAGTGAATATTATCATAGCCACAGAGAGAGAGAGAGAGAGAGAGAGAGAGAGAGAGAGAGAGAGAGAGAGAGCCTTTTATATAGGTGGGAAAGAGTGAGCACTGTCTTGGCCACATACACACGAACGAGAGAGAGAGAGAGAGAGAGAGAGAGAGAGGAGAGAGAGAGAGAGAGAGAGAGCCTTTTTATTAAGGTGAGAAAGAGTGAATACTGTCATGACCACAACAAACACACACACACACACACACACACAGAGAGAGAGAGAGAGAGAGAGAGAGAGAGAGAGAGAGAGAGAGAGAGAGAGAGAGAGAGAGAGAGAGAGAGAGGGTGGCAGAAGCAGCTTTATTTCTGATATCTAATGTTACATTTATATATAATTCACTCGTGTTACATTAATATTACACGATTCCCAATATACTCATGGCATTAATATTAGATGATTCCGGATATATTTGGAATTCAAACAGGAATCCTGTCTTGTAAATATTACATTCCTGAATAACAGGAAAGAGCTTTCTCCTTCAAGGTGGAAATCAAATGTGCATCCAAGCTAACTGTATATATATATATATATATATATATATATATATATATATATATATATATATATATATATATAATTTCTGACTCACATCAGGATCGAACCCAGGTCTTTCAATTGAAAGGCAAGGGTGCTGCCCACTAGGCCATACGAGTCATAAAAGAAGTTGGAACCTGAGCGCCACAGCACACACAAGGAATTACCTGGGCAAGCTAACTGCTTACATACCAGCGTGTTTTGCCCAACTTCCCGACTCAGCAATGACCCAACTGAAAGACCTGGGTTCGATCCTGATGTGAGTCAGAAATTTATTTCTGTTCCACATGTGACTGTGTGTTGATTATTTCTATCATATATATATATGTATACAGTATATATATATATATATATATATATATATATATATATATATATATATATATATATATATATATAAATATAAAGAAGGATATCAACAGATCCTTCCGGGAACCACAACTTGGAGGAGTATAATAATAATAATAATAATAATAATAATAATAATAATAATAATAATAATCCACTCCAAAGTTCAGTACCTCGGCAAAATGAAAAAAGTTCAGTTGGAAGACGGTCAAAGCAGTTCGGTCCAAATGAAGTACAGAGATCTGGACGGACGCTAGAAAAAAAAAATATATTCTTGAGAGCCGCATGACTCGCTGAAGAAACAGTTCTTAAGAACAGTTCCTAGGATCCCACATGTTCGAGTGCTTCCATTTCTAAGCGTTTTAGTTTGTTTTTTAAATATCTTATTGGTATATGGAGTTTCTTAGTATTTGTTACGTATTTGAAAGTTGCTTCTTATGAATGCCGTATATTAATATTATATAAACATTCAAGTTTTATGTACTGTATACAGTGAACATATTGAATAGCATTTTCTTTTATGTGAAAAACACGAAAACACGTGCGTGTGTATGTGTGTGTGTGTGTATATATATATATATATATATATATATATATATATATATATATATATATATATATATATATATATATATGCTCCTCTTCTTGATTAAAGCAGCTTTATTGTCTTACCTACGAAAAGACTTGCATGTCCAAAAAAATTCTCTGATGCATCTCTCTCTCTCTCTCTCTCTCTCTCTCTCTCTCTCTCTCTCTCTCTCTCTCTCTCTCTCTCTCTCTCTATTTTTACGTTTTTATCGCTTGTATTTGATTTTCCCCTAGCACAACCTCTTCCTTGTTAAACTTATTCAAGATTCATTTTACCCTTGCAAGGTACCATGATACGACATTACCTTTGAGTTCAGTTTTGTTTTCTGAAAAGAAAACTGTTGTGCTGGCTTTGTCAGTCCGTGCGCACTTTTTTCTGTCCGCACTTTTTTCTGTTCATACTTCTTCTGTCCGCCCTCAGATCTTAAAAACTACTGAGGCTAGAGGGCTGCAAATTGGTATGTTGATCATCCACCCTTCAATCATCAAACATACCAAATTGCAAACCGCTAGCCTTTGTAGTTTTTACTTTATTTAAGGTTAAGGTTAGCCATGGATCGTGCGTCTGGCACCGCTATAGGTGCCAATAACACAGGCCACCACCGTGCCGTGGATGAAAGTTTCTTGGACCGCGGCTGACAGTGTCATGGGCCGTGTCTGAGAGTTTCATACAGTATTTTACGCTGTACAGAAACCTCGATTGTGCCGAAGAAACCTCGGCGCGTTTTTAACTTTAGTTGAGTTTTCCCTGACAAAGTTTTCCCCGTTAAACTTACTTAAGACTGGTTTTACTTTTTGTATACATTAACTTTACGATGGATTTTTACTCCACTCACGAACGTTAGGCATTAATGGAAGTAAACTCAACCGTATACCTTTTACTAATCTAAGAGTTTGATTTTATTGAAAGGATACTCATTATAAACCGCTTTCGCAATAACGTGGTCTGGTACTGAAATTCTGTATCCTTGCGCTCACGGGAAATAATTCATTTGGAAACTTAAAACCAATCTTCATAAAAGTATAAAAAATTATAATCGTTCATTATCTTCACGATGACGACACGGGAGAGACTCTAAACTCTAATGAATCGCACAAGTAGAGAATTAATTTCGCCATAATTCCCAAACCTTGAAGACAAAATGACCTCACCTAATTTGTTTTCGAGGAAAACAAACGATCTCCAGATTTTTACGAAGCAGTCATAACAAAACCGTAGAAAAGTCCTTCCGATTCGCGTTTTCCAAGAACCGTTCAAAAAATTCCCGGATTTCCATCCGCCGGGAAATATATGGTTCTTGAATTTCAACATTTTTCAGCCTCTATGAATTATATATATGAATTATAACTCTTAAAAACGACTCTCGGAATGAAATCATAATAAAGGAAAGGGCCGGATTTTTAATTGATTTTTTTTTTTATTCTCGGTTACGAGGCATAAATCGACTCTCATTTAGAATGCTTCTTATGTTGATGAGGGTAATAAACTTCACGTTTAGACTTGCCGTCTTCCAGCCTGGGAATAACCTCTAAAATTATTGAACGCTGTGGTACGTAGAATGAAGAGACCCTAGTTCCACCTTCCAGACGGTACGTCACGTCTCTAAAGTCGGGACTTTCCGCCTCAACATTCTTTTATATTACCGTCAATTCTGACAGCGTTGATATACTGTTAAATTCTAAAAAGGTTTAATACAGTAAACTGGTCCGCTGGTATAGTGGTTGGTGTCGGGATATGCCACTCAGATGTCGAGGGTTCGCGTCTCCCCCAGGGCGATGAAATATCACTGGCTCTGTATCATCATCAGTTACTGCCGCAGTGTGGGGTCTGCGGTGCGAGGTTGAAACCAACATTCTTTGGAAGCTTGACTTTCAAGTCAGTGGTCCCTTTGGTGTACTTGTTCCATGTGAATAGGCTTCATCTACTGAAATAATAATAATAATAATAATAATAATAATAATAATAATAATAATAATAATAATAATAATAATAATAATAATACATTTAAAATATTTAAAATAAAATACAACGATAATTTTCTACAAGTTTACTCTAAATTCATTTACACAAAATCTATCATAAAATTATAAAACTGGAATGGAACTGGAATATAATATTTAGGCCAAAGGCCAAGCGCTGGGACTTAGGAGGCCATTCAGCGCTGAAAAACAAAGTGAGAGTAAAAAGGTTTGAAAGGTGTAACAGGAGGAAAACCTCGCAGTTGCACTATGAAACAATTGTTACGAAAGGATGGAAAGTAAGATGCAAGAAAGAGAATATGAATGGAGATACAGTAAAAGGAATGAAAGGGGCTGCAGTTAGGGGGCCGAGGGGACGCTGCAAAGAACCTAAAGTAATGCCTACAGTGCACCACATGAGGCGCACTGACGGCACTACCCGTCTACGGGGTCCACTACGCAGGAGTATAGGTGAAAGAATTGCAAGGGCAAAACATTACTTACAGTACTACGAAAAGACTATGATATGATTTTGATTGAGAAAGTAAGACAGATGACAGAAGAACTCATAGGTGAAGAGAGTAGACTAGGCAAAGAAACAGGGACGTGAACAGTGTTTGTTACAATAGAGAGAAAGAGCTGTACAGAGAAGGGACTTGGCAGGAAATACAACAAACCACTACGCACACAAGAAATTAAAAAAAAAAATACAAAATTAGTCTCACGTTGAAAAGACCTCGTTGCCCTCATTCAAAATGGGTGGCTATCAAAAGGTGAAGAATTGAGGAGGAGGAGGAGGAGGAGGAGGAGGAGGAGGAGGAGGAGGATGATAAGAGGAAGTAGTGTAGTGGCACTTGACTCCACAGGCAAGAAGAGAGGTCTGAATGCACTGAAGCTTGCATGCGAATGAAGAGAACGATGGAGGCACATTAGCAATTTCAACTGTCTAATAAAGTCATGAAGTTCGTTGGGGGGGGGGGGGGAGGAGGGAACGTTTTCAGCCGAAAGTCAAGACGACCCAGTGACTACTGCTTCCGGGCAAGAGGCGAGACCGGGCGGCCATCCCGAGTCATGAATAACAACGCCTGCCGCTTCCTTTATGCCGAATTCCTGGGTGACGTCATTTTAGCGCGCATTCAGGGGAGGATACTGCTGTTGCTGAACGCTGCTTTCTATCCAGTATTTGTTCTCAATAATGGTTTTAGTTTTCTGTGAAAGAAAACTACTGTGCCGGCTTTGTCTGCCTGTCCGCCCTCAGATCCTAAAAACTACTGAGGCTAGAGGGCTGCAAGTTGGTATGCTGATCATCCACTCTCCAATCATCAAGCTTACCAAATTGCATCCCTCTAGCCTCCTCAGGAGTTTTTATTTGATTCAGGTTAAAGTTAGCCATAATCGTGCTTCTGGCAACGACATAAGACAGGCCACCACCGGGCCGTGGTTAAAGTTTCATGGGCTGCGGCTCATACAGCATTATGCCGAGACCACCGAAAGATGGATCTGTTTTCGATGGCCTTGATTATACGCTGTACAGAAAACTCGATTGCGCCGAAGAAACTTCGGCGGATTTTTAAAAAAATTGTTTTTGTGTTTCCTTGCCTGGAGGGATACAAGTGTTTCCACCGTTTGCATAGGCTTAAGTGATTCAGAATTAAGCATGTTGCAATGAGCTTAAGTACAGTATATAGATTATTTTTAACTTTGCCTTTTCTTTTTAGACTTACTTCTGCACTTAATTTTCAGCGTCACGAAAACTACCTTATTTTTTCATGCTTTTTTCATAGCTTTTGCAATCAATATTTACTTTAAAAGACTGGAACAAGGAACTGAACAAATGTATAAAATTTGGGTCATATTGCCCAGTGCTGGAGTGGGGAAGCTGTTCATGGAAATCACTGAATTGCATATAGAATTTAGGCCAAAGGCCAAGCGCTGGGACTTACGAGGTCATTCAGCGCCGAAACGGTAATTGACAGTAAAAGGTTTGAAAGGTGTAACAGGAGGAAAACCTCGCAGTTGCACTATGACTCAATTGTTAGGAGAGGCTGGAAAGTAAGATGGAAGAAAGAAAATATGAAAGGAGGTACAGTAAAAGGAATGAAAGGGGTTACAGCTAGGGACCGAAGGGACCCTAAGTAACGCCTACAGAGCACCTCACGAGGTGCACTGATCAAGGAAATCATGACGGTGAAGAGGTGAATGAATTTTTATTTAACAAAAGGAAACTTCTAAAAAAGCCACAGGGACAACCACACACTAATGTACAAAAGCATTTACACGTCAATGATAAAATAAAAAGGTTTAAACCACAAAAGAAAGCTTATGAATTTCTGGAAGGGGTGGGGGAGGATTTAACCGAGTTACGAGTAGTTCTGGCCTTAACCAACCTTCCAGAGTCTCGCCCCGTTTCCCAAAACAATTTTGATAACAAATCCCCCAGAGAGAGAAAGAGAGTGGTACAGTTTCTCTCTGATGCCTGCACGGAGCCAAATTCCTCTGTAGAAATGCCGATGGCTGGTCAGAACTCCGCTACTGAAAGAATTTTTTTTTTTTTTTTTTTTTTTTTAAACACTTTCGAACATTTCCTGGTAACCTGCACAGAGGTTACCAAGAGAAATGTACAACTTCTCTTTGGATTTTCCTCGGCAAAGGTACTTCGCACTTTTAACATACTGAGAGAGAGAGAGAGAGAGAGAGAGAGAGAGAGAGAGAGAGAGAGAGAGAGAGAGAGAGAGAGAGAGAGAGAGAGAGAGAGCTTGGAGATAAAACCAGGGGATGGGTTGCTATTCCATGTTCCATGCAAGCGAGTTGCATTACTGGAATGAAAGGCTTCAAGATTGGAAACTTGGTAAGTATAGGGGCTACTGTAGTTACGGCTAATAATTAAAAAGAAAATAAAATGACCAAAAAAATGCAAAATAAATTCTGACAAAAATAAAAGTATGATAATAGTTGAAAACTCATGTTTAATACTAGGTGGCTCATCACCTGTAGAAACTGTCTTGATCAGACTGACCTAGATTACGAGTCAAATATCCCCTGGACTTTTTACTCTGGTCAAAATTGGTTCCAGTGGCAACTTTCGTAGTTCCAGTCATGATAAAAGAACTCGCTCACCCCAAGAAATATATTGAAATATTAATCAAAGTAGTTTGCACTAGGCTGGAATTATTTTCCGTGGTCTCTGGTATCTGCTGAACAGGCAACTAATTGTCTGTCACCTAAAACCATTTGATAAATGGCATCAATCTATTCGTTAACTGATGAATAACATAGAATACAGAATTTAGGCCAAACGCCAAGCACTGGGACCTGTGAGGTCATTCAGCGCTGAAACGGAAATTGACAGTAAAAGGATTAAAAGGTGTAACAGGAGGAAAACCTCGCAGCTGCACTGTGAATCAATCGTTAGGAGAGGGTTAAGGAAAGTACAATGGAAGAAAGGGAATATGCAAGGAGGTACAGTAGAAGGAATGAAAGGGGCTGTAGCTAGGGGGCCGAAATGACGCTGCAAAGAACCTAAGTAATGCCTACAGTGCACTGCATGAGGTGCACTGACGGTAGTATCCCCCTACGGGATTTAGTTGTTAATGTTTTTGGTTTTACTGACCAGGGGTCAGCTTTTGGGCTGACCTTGCTTTAGTGTAATTCCTTTGGGGTCATACCTTCCCTCTGCATACACTTAGAGCCCAAAATGCCCTTGCATTTTGTTCGTTTTCAGATCGTGTTTAGACCAAGTGGCTCCCTTAGTCTCTCCACCGAAACAATCAAGACCAACAATATTCGCTGAACAGCAGCACCAGTATGCATTAAATGTGTCTCGCTGTCGGACTTCTCAGTTCCAGAGGTCCTTTATTCCTCGCACCATTGGACTGTGGAACAGTCTCCCCGAGGATGCCGTGCAATTGGAACTTCAGAAGTTCAAGTGAAGGTGCAATGCATTGCTACCCTTGCATTCGTCTTGCATTTCAATATATATCTTTATCGTATCTATTTGTTAATTTATTAATTTTATTTTAATAAGCGAGTGGGATCTCTTCTTTCGGTATTTCCCTTTATCTCCTCTTACTTCTTCTAATGAACACCACAGTCTTTGGAAGCCTGAATTTCAGGTCAATGGCCCCTGTGTGCTTGTTCCCGTATGAATAGGTTTCATCTTCTGAATAATAATAATAATAATAATAATAATAATAATAATAATAATAATAATAATAATAATAATATAGTAATTTAAGCAGTCGCAATCTACAGTCACACCAGAAACTTTCAATTACTGTTCTTCTCTCTCTGAACGAGGCTGAGAATTCTCTGAACGATCCCACAGAGGAGAAAGAACGATCCCACAGAGGAGAAAGAACGATCCCACAGAGGAGAAAGAACGATCCCACAGAGAAGAAAGAACGATCCCACAGAGGAGAAAGAACGATCCCACAGAGGAGAAAGAACGATCCCACAGAGGAGAAAGAACGATCCCACAGAGAAGAAAGAACGATCCTACAGAGAAGAAAGAACGATCCCACAGAGGAGAAAGAACGATCCCACAGAGAAGAAAGAACGATCCCACAGAGGAGAAAGAACGATCCCACAGAGAAGAAAGAACGATCCCACAGAGAAGAAAGAACGATCCCACAGAGGAGAAAGAACGATCCCACAGAGGAGAAAGAACGATCCCACAGAGGAGAAAGAACGATCCCACAGAGGAGAAAGAACGATCCCACAGAGAAGAAAGAACGATCCTACAGAGAAGAAAGAACGATCCCACAGAGGAGAAAGAACGATCCCACAGAGAAGAAAGAACGATCCCACAGAGGAGAAAGAACGATCCCACAGAGAAGAAAGAACGATCCCACAGAGAAGAAAGAACGATCCCACAGAGGAGAAAGAACGATCCCACAGAGGAGAAAGAACGATCCCACAGAGGAGAAAGAACAATCCCACAGAGGAGAAAGAACGATCCCACAGAGAAGAAAGAACGATCCCACAGAGGAGAAAGAACGATCCCACAGAGAAGAAAGAACGATCCCACAGAGGAGAAAGAACGATCCCACAGAGAAGAAAGAACGATCCCACAGAGAAGAAAGAACGATCCCACAGAGAAGAAAGAACGATCCCACAGAGGAGAAAGAACGATCCCACAGAGGAGAAAGAACGATCCCACAGAGGAGAAAGAACGATCCCACAGAGAAGAAAGAACGATCCCACAGAGGAGAAAGAACGATCCCACAGAGAAGAAAGAACGATCCCACAGAGGAGAAAGAACGATCCCACAGAGGAGAAAGAACGATCCCACAGAGAAGAAAGAACGATCCCACAGAGGAGAAAGAACGATCCCACAGAGGAGAAAGAACGATCCCACAGAGAAGAAAGAACGATCCCACAGAGGAGAAAGAACGATCCCACAGAGAAGAAAGAACGATCCCACAGAGGAGAAAGAACGATCCCACAGAGGAGAAAGAACGATCCCACAGAGGAGAAAGAACGATCCCACAGAGGAGAAAGAACGATCCCACAGAGAAGAAAGAACGATCCCACAGAGAAGAAAGAACGATCCCACAAAGGAGAAAGAACGATCCCACAGAGGAGAAAGAACGATCCCACAGAGAAGAAAGAACGATCCCACAGAGAAGAAAGAACGATCCCACAAAGGAGAAAGAACGATCCCACAGAGGAGAAAGAACGATCCCACAGAGGAGAAAGAACGATCCCACAGAGAAGAAAGAACGATCCCACAGAGGAGAAAGAACGATCCCACAGAGGAGAAAGAACGATCCCACAGAGAAGAAAGAACGATCCCACAGAGGAGAAAGAACGATCCCACAGAGAAGAAAGAACGATCCCACAAAGGAGAAAGAACGATCCCACAGAGGAGAAAGAACGATCCCACAGAGGAAAAAGAACGATCCCACAGAGGAGAAAGAAGAGAGTTTCTGATGCACTGAAGCTTTAGAATGCAAATGACGAGAGGAATGATGACCCTTAAATAATCCTGACTGCCTGACGTAAGTCTTCAAGTTCTGGGAAAAAACTTGAACCGGATGTAGGAACATCCTTTTGGAACGGAATGGAATGGAATATAGAGTTTAGGGCACTGGGACCCAAGAGGTCATTCAGCGCTGGAAAGGAAATTGAGAGTAGGTAAGTTTGAAAGGTGTAACAAGAGGAAAACCTCGCAGTTGCACTATGAAATAATTGTCAGGAGAGGGTGGATAGCAATATGGAAGAAAAATAATATGAATGGAGGTACAGTAAAAGGAATGAAAGAAGTTACAGCTAGGGGCCGAAGGGACGCTGCAAAGAACCTTTAGTCATGCCTACAGTGCAACCCGTGAGGTGCACTGACGGCATTGTTCCATTACTCTGTGAGATCGTTCTGCGTCTGTTCAACGGAGAATATAGCAGTTGCTGGTGTGATCATTCTGTCACTAGTTTATTTCCAATGGTGCATTTCCTACTTCAGCGTCAGACAGAATAGGCAAAATTCCATTGTTTGCATCGATCTAAATTCTTCATCAGACATTCAAGCACTAGTACTGATGTACCAAAATGTTTCTGTTTTGACTGGCTGTAACATTGCCTTTACTTTGATCTTAAGTAAAATGTATTCTTTCAGAAAATTTACTCTTCTTATTTTTTAGCAGCGACCCCGATTAGGGGATTACGTGGAAAGAAGAAAAGTATACCTTAGTTTAACCAGATCACTGAGCTGATTAACAGCTCTCCTAGGGAGGGCTGGCCCAAAGGATTAGACTTATTTTACGTGGCTAAGAACCAACTGGTTACCTAGCAACGGGGCCTACAGCTTATTGTGGCATCCGAACCACGTTATAACGAGAAATGAATTTCGATCACCAGAAACTTATTCCTCTAATTCTTCATTGGCCGGCCGGAGATTCGAACGCGGGCCCTGCAGAGTGCTAGCCGAGAACGGTACCGACTAGTCCAACGAAGAAGAAGAAGAAGAAGAAGAAGAAGAAGAAGAAGAAGAAGAAGATACCTTTATTTTGTGGAACATTTTTAGAACTTCTTTCGAGGTAAAATTATTTTGAACATAATGTAATATAAAAACATACCACACATAATAATCCGATTAGTCCTTGGGATTCATAAAGGGGAGTAATTCAAAAGTGATTTTTCTAATACCTCAGATATGACTAATTTCCACTATGCAATACCGATGAACGGTCAGCATTCCCTTATTAACGAAATGTTTCGTAACACAATCGCCCAATCGACCCCGAAGGGGATAGTGCCGTCAGTGCAAATCACTCTGTGCACTGTAGGCATTTCTAAAGTTTCTTAGTTCCTCATTGGACGGGTTGGTATCGTTCTCGGATAGCACTCTGCTGGGCCTGCGTTCGATTCTCCGACCGGCCAATGAAGAATCAGAGAAATTTATATCTGGTGATAGAAATTCATTTCTCGTTATAATGTGGTTCGGATTCCACAATAAGCTGTAGGTCCAGTTGCTAAGCAACCAATTGGTTCTTAGCCACGTAAGATCAATCTAATCCTTCGGCCAGCCCTAGAAGAGCTGTTAATCAGCTCAGTGGTCTGGTTAAACTAAAGTGTACTTACTTTTACTGAAGGTTCTTCGTGGCGTCCCTTCGGCCCCTAGCTGCAACCCCTTTCATTCCTTTTACTGTACCTTCATTCATATTATCTTTCTTCCATCTTGCTATCCACCCTCTCCTGACAATAGGTCTCAGTGCCTGGCCTTTGGTCTAATCTCTATATCCCATTCCATTCCGTAGTAAATCGGAAGTATCACATAACTAGTAAACAAGGCGTCGAAGTTTCTTCGGCGCAATCGAGTTTTCTGCACAGCCGCTATAGCATATAATCAAGGCCATCGAAAATAGATCTATCTTTCGGTGGTCTTGGTATAATGCTCTATGAGCCGCGACCCATGAAACTTTATCCATGGCCCGGTGGTGGCCTGTCCTCTATCGTTGCCAGAAGCACGATTATGGCTAACTTTAACCTTGAATAAAATAAAAACTAATGAGGCTAGAGGGCTGCAATATGGTATGTTTGATGATTGGAGGGTGGATAATCAACATACCAATTTACAGCCCTCTAACCTCAGTAGTTTTCAAGATCTGAGGGCGGACAGATGAAGTGAGGACAGAAAAAGTGCGGACGGACAGACAAAGCCATCTCAGTAGTTAGTTTTCTTTTACAGAAAACTAAAATGCCACGGACGAAACAGTTTAATCCCCCCTTCAGTAGTTCCCTTTCGGGAATGTTTTGTATTTCTTTTATTAATTTTTTTAATTGCAGAAAGAAACAGGTGCACCAAGAACATATCTTTTGAGAGAGAGAGAGAGAGAGAGAGAGAGAGAGAGAATTTCCCAAGCTTGAATCATGCAACAATATGCCACAGTGAATGGTGTTTGATACCGCGAATACCTTATACCCCAAAAAAGCCAGGTACTATTTGAATATGTATCCTCTCTCTCTCTCTCTCTCTTTTTTTTTTTTTTTTACAAACATTTCGTTTTTAATAAGCGGTGAAGAGTAGAGCTGAAATGATTACTCTTCTGAAAAGATATTTCTATGAGAAATAACAGTTATAAGATCTCACTACACGACAGGCGTTATGTAAAATCAGTGATGAAACAATCACCCAGCTACAATAAAATGAAAAATCACAAATTCCACCTTAAAGAACGCTAGATTCCACAACAACTAATAAAATCAAAGATACCGTAATTAATGCAGTTGTTCCCTGCTGTCATTAATGATTAAAAATGCTTTTGCGTAATTGTCTCTTCACAAATCTTAATGCGTCACCTGGCGAAATAAGAAGTTGATTGCGTCCATAGCTTCCTTATCATCTAATATGGAAAATGATTGTGTCCATAGTTTCCTTATTATATAATATGGAAATTGATTGTGTCCATAGCTTCCTTATTATCTAATATGGAAACTGTGTCCATAGCTTCCTTATCATCTAATATGGAAACTGATTGTGTCCATAGTTCCCTTATTATCTAATATGGAAACTGATTGTGTCCATAGCTTCCTTATTATCTAATATGGAAACTGATTGTGTCCATAACTTCCTTATTATCTAATATGGAAACTGATTGTGTCCATAACTTCCATATTATCTAATATGGAAACTGATTGTGTCCATAGTGTCCTTAGCATCTAATATATAAATTGGTTGCGTCCAGAGTTTCCTTATTATCTAGTATAGAAATTGATTGTGTCCACATTTTCCTTATCTCCTAATACGGAAATTCTTTTTGGAAAAAAGAAATTGTTGAGGCCACAATCAAGTCGCAATTAAAATGTAAAATAATAAATCAGATATTATTTCAACCAGAATGCAGGTAAACACATAAATAACAAATAAACAAGTCACATAGAAACTAATACATTGAATAAGTCACTAGAAGCTAATACACTGAACGACTGATTTACGAAATTTAGGCTGTCTAGCCAAGCACTGGGGCACCTCCGGTTATTCAGCGTTTAACTGAACTGAATTTAATATAGGATTTAGGCCAAAGGCCAAGCACTGGGACCTAGGAGGTCATTCAGCGCTGAAACGGAAATTGACAGTAAAAGGGTTTGAGACTGTGAGGAAAACCACACAGTTGCACTATGAATTAACTGTTAAGAGATGGTGGTAAGTAAGATGGAAGAAAGAGAATACGAAAGGAGGTACAGTAAAAAGAACAAAAGGGGTTGGAGCTGGGGGCCGAAGGGAGGTTGCTAAAACCTTAAGCAATGCCTACAGTTGGCCGCGAATCCCAATAACAAGTAAAATTTCTGATAGTAAAGAAAAATCACAAGTGAATGAATGAATAAACGAACAGACGGCTCTTAGTATCAGATACAATGCATTACTCCCCTAATACAATTCTCCCTGTATTTAAATAATTTACTTACTTTTTTATTTATTTTTTCATTAATTTCTTGATTTATGTGTTTTTCTGATAACCGATTTCCTCTTTCTGTATTTCTCATTACCTTCCGTTGCTTCTTTCGAATGAACACCAAAATATTGTTTGGAAGCTTGAAACTCAAGTCAATGGCCTCTATGGGCTTGTTCCATATGAAAGGGTTCATCTTCTGAATAATAATAATAATAATAATAATAATAATAATAATAATAATAATAATAATAATAATAATAATAATAATAATAATAATAATAATAATAGGTTTCATTTTTGAACAACAACAACAACAACAATAACAATAATAATAATGAAAATATTATAATAATAATAGTAATATAATAATAAGTTTCATCTTTGAATAATAATAATAATAATAATAATAATAATAATAATAATAATAATAATAATAATAATAATAATAATACCAGGTTTCGTCTTCTGAATAATAATAATAATTATAATAAAAATAATGATAAAAATAATAATAATAATAATAATAATAATAATAATAATAATAATAATAGGTTTCACTTTCTGAATATTAATAATAAAAACAATAAGAGGTTTCATCATCTGAATAATAATAATAATAAAAACAACAACAACAATAATAATAATAATAATAATAATAAAGAAACCTACACACGATCAGACTCGATGGTTCAATCTGCCTGGTCTTTCACTCCATCTCTCTTCAACTTGGCCTTTCACTACAACCTTTCCTTCAATTGCCTCAATCAACTGACCGTCCTTCCATCCTACCTACTAAATTTTCCATTTTCGGTGGGGGGGGGGGCGGGGGGCTGCCGCTCGCCCACCCTTAAGCGAGATTTGGGGGACAACTGTATTACTAACAAAACACATCGGGAAGTGATTGTACTTATTCAGAATATTTAACATGTCATTGAATTGAATGGAATATAGAATTTAGGCCAAAGGCCAAGCACTGGGACCTACGAGGTCATTCAGCGCTGAAACGGAAATTGACAGTAAAAGGGTTTGAGACTGTGAGGAAAACCACACAGTTGCACTATGAATTAATTGTTAGGAGAGGGTGGAAAGTAAGATGGAAGAAAGAGAATACGAAAGGAGTTACAGTAAAAATATCAAAAGGGGTTGGAGCTGGGGGCCTAAGGCAAGCTGCAAAGAACTTTGAGTAATGCCTACAGTGCACCGCATGGGGTGCACTGACGGCACTACCCCCGTACGGGGTTCAGCTTTTAAGACAGTGACAACAGGTAGTTAGAGTGGTTGAACAGCAAGATAAAGAGATCCAGAAAAGGAAGGAGATGGAATACAAAGATCAAAAGGCGGAAGTGGGAGGAAACCCTATTAATTGCACTGAGAAGTAACAGTAAGAGAAGTTGGACAGCAAGATTGAAGACAGGAAGCAAGAATGGTGGTGAAGCCAAAGGCTAAAAGTGGATGCAGCTAGGGGCCGAAGGGAGGTTGCTAAAACCTTAAGCAATGCCTACAGTTGGCCGCGAATCCCAATAAAAAGCAAAATTTCTGATAGTAAAGAAAAATCACAAGTGAATGAATGAATAAACGAACAGACGGCTCTTAGTATCAGATACAATGCATTACTCCCCTAATACAATTCTCCCTGTATTTAAATAATTTACTTACTTTTTTATTTATTTTTTTTATTAATTTCTTGATTTATCTGTTTTTCTGATAACCGATCTCCTCTTTCTGTATTTCTCATTACCTTCCGTTGCTTCTTTCGAATGAACACCAAAATATTGTTTGGAAGCTTGAATGTCAAGTCAATGGCCTCTATGGGCTTGTTCCATATGAAAGGGTTCATCTTCTGAATAATAATAATAATAATAATAATAATAATAATAATAATAATAATAATAATAATGATAATAATAATAATAGGTTTCATTTTTGAACAACAACAACAACAACAACAACAACAATAACAATAATGAAAATATTATAATAATAATAGTAATATAATAAGTTTCATCTTTGAATAATAATAATAATAATAATAATAATAATAATAATAATAATAATAATAATAATAATAAGAGGTTTCGTCTTCTGAATAATAATAATAATAATAAAAATAATGATAATAATAATAATAATAATAATAATAATAATAATAATAATAATAATAATAATAATAATAATAATAATAAGTTTCACTTTCTGAATATTAATAATAAAAACAATAAGAGGTTTCATCATCTGAATAATAATAATAATAAAAACAACAATAATAATAATAATAATAATAATAATAACAATAATAATAATAAAAATAATAATAATAATAATAATAATAATAATAATAATAATAATAATAATAATAATAATAATAATAAAGAAACCTACACACGATCAGACTCGATGGTTCAATCTGCCTGGTCTTTCACTCCATCTCTCTTCAACTTGGCCTTTCACTACAACCTTTCCTTCAATTGCCTCAATCAACTGACCGTCCTTCCATCCTACCTACTAAATTTTCCATTTTCGGTGTGGGGGGGTGGGGGGGCGGGGCTGCCGCTCGCCCACCCTTAAGCGAGATTTGGGGGACAACTGTATTACTAACAAAACACATCGGGAAGTGATTGTACTTATTCAGAATATTTAACATCTGTCATTGAATTGAATGGAATATAGAATTTAGGCCAAAGGCCAAGCACTGGGACCTACGAGGTCATTCAGCGCTGAAACGGAAATTGACAGTAAAAGGGTTTGAGACTGTGAGGAAAACCACACAGTTGCACTATGAATTAATTGTTAGGAGAGGGTGGAAAGTAAGATGGAAGAAAGAGAATACGAAAGGAGTTACAGTAAAAATATCAAAAGGGGTTGGAGCTGGGGGCCTAAGGCAAGCTGCAAAGAACTTTGAGTAATGCCTACAGTGCACCGCATGGGGTGCACTGACGGCACTACCCCCGTACGGGGTTCAGCTTTTAAGACAGTGACAACAGGTAGTTAGAGTGGTTCAACAGCAAGATAAAGAGATCCAGAAAAGGAAGGAGATGGAATACAAAGATCAAAAGGCGGAAGTGGGAGGAAACCCTATTAATTGCACTGAGAAGTAACAGTAAGAGAAGTTGGACAGCAAAATTGAAGACAGGAAGCAAGAATGGTGGTGAAGCCAAAGGCTAAAAGTGGATGCAGCTAGGGGCCGAAGGGAGGTTGCTAAAACCTTAAGCAATGCCTACAGTTGGCCGCGAATCCCAATAAAAAGCAAAATTTCTGATAGTAAAGAAAAATCACAAGTGAATGAATGAATAAACGAACAGACGGCTCTTAGTATCAGATACAATGCATTACTCCCCTAATACAATTCTCCCTGTATTTAAATAATTTACTTACTTTTTTATTTATTTTTTTTATTAATTTCTTGATTTATCTGTTTTTCTGATAACCGATCTCCTCTTTCTGTATTTCTCATTACCTTCCGTTGCTTCTTTCGAATGAACACCAAAATATTGTTTGGAAGCTTGAATGTCAAGTCAATGGCCTCTATGGGCTTGTTCCATATGAAAGGGTTCATCTTCTGAATAATAATAATAATAATAATAATAATAATAATAATAATAATAATAATAATAATAATAATAATAATAGGTTTCATTTTTGAACAACAACAACAACAACAATAACAATAATGAAAATATTATAATAATAATAGTAATATAATAAGTTTCATCTTTGAACAATAATAATAATAATAATAATAATAATAATAAGAATAATAACAGGTTTCGTCTTCTGAATAATAATAATAATAAAAATAATGATAATAATAATAATAATAATAATAATAATAATAATAATAAAAGTAATAGTAATAATAATAATAATAATAATAATAATAATAATAATAATAATAATAATAATGTTTCACTTTCTGAATATTAATAATAAAAATAAGAGGTTTCATCATCTGAATAATAATAATAATAAAAACAACAATAATAATAATAATAATAATAATAACAATAATAATAATAAAAATAATAATAATAATAATAATAATAATAATAATAATAATAATAAAGAAACCTACACACGATCAGACTCGATGGTTCAATCTGCCTGGTCTTTCACTCCATCTCTCTTCAACTTGGCCTTTCACTACAACCTTTCCTTCAATTGCCTCAATCAACTGACCGTCCTTCCATCCTACCTACTAAATTTTCCATTTTCGGTGTGGGGGCGGGGGGCTGCCGCTCGCCCACCCTTAAGCGAGATTTGGGGGACAACTGTATTACTAACAAAACACATCGGGAAGTGATTGTACTTATTCAGAATATTTAACATCTGTCATTGAATTGAATGGAATATAGAATTTAGGCCAAAGGCCAAGCACTGGGACCTACGAGGTCATTCAGCGCTGAAACGGAAATTGACAATAAAAGGTTTGAAAGGTGTAACAGGAGGAAAACCTCACAGTTGCACTATGAATTAACTGTTAGGAGAGGTGGAAAGTAAGATGGAAGAAAGAGAATATGAAAGGAGGTACAGTAAAAAGATCAAAAGGGGGTTGGAGCTGGGGGCCTAAGGCACGCTGCAAAGAACTTTGAGTAATGCCTACAGTGCACCGCATGACGGCACTACCCCCGTACGGGGTTCAGCTTTTAAGACAGTGACAACAGGTAGTTAGAGTGGTTGAACAGCAAGATAAAGAGATCCAGAAAAGGAAGGAGGTGGAATACAAAGATCAAAAGGCGGAAGTGGGAGAAAAACCCCATTAATTGCACTGAGAAGTAACAGTTAGAGAAGTTGGACAGCAAGATTGAAGACAGGAAGCGAGAATGGCGGTGAAGCCAAAGGCTAAAAGTGGATGCAGCTAGGGGCCGAAGGGAGGTTGCTAAAACCTTAAGCAATGCCTACAGTTGGCCGCGAATCCCAATAACAAGTAAAATTTCTGATAAAGAAAAATCGCAAGTGAATCAATGAGTGAATGAATAAACGAACAGACGGCTCTTAGTATCAGATACAATGCATTACTCCCCTAATACAATTCTCCCTGTATTTAAATAATTTACTGACTTTTTTATTTGTTTTTTTATTAATTTCTTGATTTATGTGTTTTTCTGATAACCGATCTCCTCTTTCTGTATTTCTCATTACCTTCCGTTGCTTCTTTCGAATGAACACCAAAATATTGTTTGGAAGCTTGAAACTCAAGTCAATGGCCTCTATGGGCTTGTTCCATATGAAAGGGTTCATCTTCTGAATAATAATAATAATAATAATAATAATAATAATAATAATAATAATAATAATAATAATAATAATAATAATAATAATAATAATAATAATAATAGGTTTCATTTTTGAACAACAACAACAACAACAATAATAATAATGAAAATATAATAATAATAATAGTAATATAATAATAAGTTTCATCTTTGAACAATAATAATAATAATAATAATAATAATAATAATAATAATAATAATAATAATAATAATAATAATAACAGGTTTCGTCTTCTGAATAATAATAATAATTATAATAAAAATAATGCTAAAAATAATAATAATAATAATAATAATAATAATAATAATAATAATAATAATAATAATAGGTTTCACTTTCTGAATATTAATAATAAAAACAATAAGAGGTTTCATCATCTGAATAATAATAATAATAAAAACAACAACAATAATAATAATAATAATAATAATAATAATAATAATAATAATAATAATAATAATAATAATAATAAAGAAACCTACACACGATCAGACTCGATGGTTCAATCTGCCTGGTCTTTCACTCCATCTCTCTTCAACTTGGCCTTTCACTACAACCTTTCCTTCAATTGCCTCAGTCAACTGACCGTCCTTCCATCCTACCTACTAAATTTTCCATTTTCGGTGTGGGGGGGGCGGGCGGCTGCCGCTCGCCCACCCTTAAGCGAGATTTGGGGGACAACTGTATTACTAACAAAACACATCGGGAAGTGATTGTACTTATTCAGAATATTTAACATCTGTCATTGAATTGAATGGAATATAGAATTTAGGCCAAAGGCCAAGCACTGGGACCTACGAGGTCATTCAGCGCTGAAACGGAAATTGACAATAAAAGGTTTGAAAGGTGTAACAGGAGGAAAACCTTTAGCAGTTGCACTATGAATCAATTGTTAGGAGAGGGT
>JANJGK010000037.1:28174274-28183847 GCA_039081455.1 Macrobrachium rosenbergii | reverse complement strand
TTTTGCATATAGCTGACTCTTCAACGACCTGCGCAAATTCTGCTTTCAAACTCCATTTCCCTCTATTATGTTTAGCTAAAATAAAGGCTCCTTTAGTTATCCTAACTGTCACAGCCCCTCCTATTTCATAAACTCTAAATATAACTATACCCACCAAGACACGATAACATACTATCACCTTTGGCTTCAGAGGGCATTTCTAAAAGAGAGAGAGAGAGAGAGAGAGAGAGAGAGAGAGAGAGAGAGAGAGTCATACACGGCGATTTACAGAGAGAGAGAGAGAGAGAGAGAGAGAGAGAGAGAGAAGAGAGAGAGAGAGAGAGAGAGGGCCAGCTATACAAGGATATTTCTCTGATACCTCCCCAATACCCTGTAGTAGTTCCGATGACTGGACAGAGATCGTTATTGAGAAGAGAGAGAGAGAGAGAGAGAGAGAGAGGAGAGAGAGAGAGGAGAGAGAGAGAGAGAGAGAGAGAGAGAGAGAGAGAGAGAGAGAGAGAGAAGGTCTGCAACTGGTTTCACCTTGACAAATAAATGCAAAGTGACCGATTCAGAGTGCTACAAGAATACAGTATTTTTATTTGGTTGCGCTGTGTTGGATACTAGAGAGAGAATTTGGGGCTTGTATTAGTCCGCACAGCCATTACTTCTAAATAATAATAATAATAATAATAATAATAATAATAATAATATAATAATATAATAATAATAATAATAATAATAATAATAATAATAGTTGAACTAGTGTTTTTTGAAATTCTTTTTGATTTCCGTATTCGTCATCTAATGCAATGCCAGTGGAATCTGCCTCAGACTTGTTTCTTACCAAATATTTTTCAAATTACTTCATCTTAAAAAAAAAGGACAATGTGCTGAGGAACGGAAAGAACATATTCGAGCCTAAAATAACAAAAAAGAAAAAAAACTGACAGTTCGAATTTCCATTTTGTCGTTGCCCGCCTAACATTCAGAAACTCTGCCATTCTAGAAAATCCTTCTGAAACTTTGCATTCCAAATTCTCCTCTCCTTCTAGCAAGCTTCTGCATGCGACCTACGCGGTTTTCATGTTTTAATCTCTCTCTCTCTCTCTCTCTCTCTCTCTCTCTCTCTCTCTCTCTCCTCTCTCTCTCTCTCTAAAAAGACATTCTTTCGGCACCTGTCCTGGTCACTCTCCACTTGTGGTGGGAAACAAAGGCCCTTATTTATCTATTTTTCTATTAAAAGATGAACGAATTAAAAAATCTCTCTCTCTCTTTCTTAAAATAATACACAATCTACTTCTAGATTCAACAACCAACAGATAAAATCGCAGATTCTGAAATTGTCCATACTAACAGTCATAACACTGCTTGGAAATTTATAATCTCATGAAAAAACGGTTGTGTAATAGAAATCCACAATTATATAGTAAATTGTAGTACTATGTAAAGGATAAGAACAAAGACTTTCGATCCTCATATGTTGACGTTCATCACATTCATTACTGATATGTTGACGTTCATCACATTCATTACTGATTAACACTGCTTCTACAGAAATTGCGTCGTGACTTCAATAACTTTAACAGCCCATACTATCCTAAAATGGAAGACTGCAGTATCTGCAAAAATACAAAACTGAGAACAATGGTAGATACTCCGTTCTCTTACTACTGATTTTGCAGATACTGCAAATGGGACCCCCTGAATAAAGCATTGAAGAATCAATCTGAAACTGCAGTAAGTTGTGCATTAGTGTTTCACGAGCCCAATAGGTGGCATATCTCAATGTCGAAAATTTTGCAGATACTGTAGTTTTCCATTTTATAGTGTCCTCGTGTAAGTAAGAAATTCACGGTGGCCTAATTTTGCAATACGGTTTTCAACAGATGAACATTCATTTTTACAGAGCTTAATGAAATGACACTCATGTCAGTCACAAGTCCCATGTCAAAACGAAAAAATTCAAGAGATGAACTTCAAAACAGGTAGAAGGTGAACAACAATAAACACACAAAGTCATTATTAGGTAATATATGAAATTCCTATATACAGGTAAAATATGTCACCATAGATAATTCGCAAATTCATGGATGATTCCATTGACAATTCGGCTCATCCATATGCCGTGCGCTAGTGCCAAAATAAATAAATAAATAAATAAATAAATAAATAAATAAAAAATGTGCGTAACATCATTGTCTTAAGAAAAGCCACAGTCAATAAGTTGTGCTTTAGTCTTTCTCCTCATCTCTCCCTCCATATCTTTATTACCCTTTCACGATAACCTGACCTCTCTCTATAGCTTCTTTAGTCGCTTAAATCAACTGCCAGTCTATGACCTACCAAATACATATCTTATGGGATTCCTGAATCTAATTATCAGTGAAATTCTAGAGGGTAATTCAAACTCTAATTTATCCATAACTTTCATCACCTAAGGGAGTTCTCAATGACATTATAATGTTAGAAGCTGTTCAAATTTCATTTATTCCCATCTGGGAAAAATAGACGGCCATTAAAATCCAACTTCTTTTCTTCTTCGAGTCTGTAGGAATGATGACCCTCAGAATTCCCGGAATGAATTCGAATCGTTCTCGATTCTGGAGCTTAAATCACGTATTTTAAAATACTCCCAATAGATTCCGTCCTCGTTCAGTTACACTCGGTGACGCGGCGTCTCTTCGATCATGTGGGATCGAGTTAACTGGATTTAGCTGATATTACTAGTATTGCGATTTCACTTCGTTCGCAAACATATAGTACTTCGTGGTTTGTCAGTAACGATCACGTGTTAATAGTATTGTTAAACGCGTAGTTCCAAATTTTACATTCGCAATGGAATCCTTGACGTGGTATAGTTATACATATACATACATATATATATATATATATATATATATATATATATATATATATATACATATACATACACAGACATAATTATAATAACAACAGCACCCTCCTAACTTCTCGACTTCTCCATACTTTTTTGGATACGATTGTCGCTTACAAGCTTAAGATTCAGACAAATAACTAAATGAAAAAATTCTGACGCCCGTGGCAGATATTTTATATATATATATATATACAGTATATATATATATATATATATATATATATATATATATATATATATATATATATATATATTTATACATATTATATATATATATATATATATATATATATATATATATATATATATATATATATATATATGCATGAAAAAATGTGATACCTGATACAAAACTGGTAATGAATATTCACAGAAATCGATTTTGCAAACGCTAACTAATGAATTCACTGAATAAAGCGACTTACTAGTACTACATACCTTCGTAAATAACAGATGAATTCAAAGTTCTTACCAGAAATCAGAACAGCTCAAGATAGTTAATTTATTCAGACAAATGAAAAGTTCCAGTGAATTTCACTTGTACCTAAAAAAAAACAGAGGTAGGTTGAATAATTAATATGTACTGCATCAGTACTATTAAAACAAGTAAAAAATGCGCCGAAGTTTCTTCGGCGCAATCGAGTTTTCTGTACAGCGTATAATGCTATATGAAACTATCAGCCGCGCCCCATGAAACTTTCAGCCACGGCCTGGTGGTGGCCTGTGTTGTTGGCACCTATAGCGGTGCAAGACACACGATCATGGCTAACTTTAACCTTAAATAAAATGAACACTACCGAGGCCAGAGGGCTGCAATTTGGAATGTTTGATGATTGGAGGGTGGATGATCAACATACCAATTTGCAGACCTCTAGCCTCAGTATTTTTTAAGATCAGAGGGCGGACAGAAGTAGTGCCGACGGACAGACAAATAGCCATCTCAGTAGTTTTCTTTTGCAGAAAACTAAAAAGAAGAATATAATTCCAAATGCCAAATAAAATCATTTGTAACGCCCCCACCCCCGCATCATCATAAGTCACAAATAAAGAGAACGTTTTCAATTAAAATCTCAAGCATCTATTAAAAGTACCAAGGATATTATGTTTTAGGCCCAGTTCAAAACTCAGTAGGGAACTAGTTTGTAAGCAATCTGTTTTTAATTGCTAGCATTTTTTAATGTGGTTTTTGTTAATATTTTTACTATTGTTTTCAATAATAATACTGTCAATACTAATAATATAATTACTATTTTTTTCCTACTGCTACCCCAGCAACTAAGTGCATATTGCCAATTATCATTCTTATCACTTTAACTCGTGTATCTAGGTGGTGTGTATCTATAATGCCTCTACTTTGTGTATTCCACGTCTGCTAAGTAAAGGACAAGAAGTCGAAAGGCCTTGCAGTACTCCATTGTTTCCTTTCCTTCATGGATTTTGTCTTTATTTATATATTCATCACGTTCCACATGTTCGTGATTCAGTTATACTTATTCCATGTACATGGCCTCGTGCTGAAAATCAAGATGATGATGATTATTATTATATCATCTTCGAAAGCACGAAAGAGTCTACTCTGAATAATTAAATGACCTAAAACCATACGGAAATGGGGGTATAAGAATCTAAAGACAAGGGAATAGAAAATAGAAGTATAACACGTTGGGCATTCAACGGGGTTATAAAATAGAAGGATATACACCGGAAGAATAACAGGGTGGATATTAAACAGAGGGATATAAAGTAGAAGGACATAAAAAAGAATAAAGTGCACATGGAAGGATAAATTAGATGGCTATAAAACAGATGGATAATATAATTTTCAAATCAAACAGAGGGATATAAAGTAAAGGGACATAAAATAGAAGGACGATAAGATGGAATTCAAACAGAGGGATATAACGTGGAAGGACATAAAATAGAAGGACGATATGATGGAATTCAAACAGAGGGATATAAAGTAAAGGGACATAAAACAGAAGGACGATAAGATGGAATTCAAACAGAGGGATATAACGTGGAAGGACATAAAATAGAAGGACGACATGATGGAATTCAAACAGAGGGATATAAAGTAAAGGGACATAAAACAGAAGGACGATAAGAAGGAATTCAAACAGAGGGATATAACGTGGAAGACATAAAATAGAAGGACGATATGATGGAATTTAAACAGAGGGATATAAAGTAAAGGGACATAAAACAGAAGGACGATAAGATGGAATTCAAACAGAGGGATATAACGTGGAAGGACACAAAATAGAAGGACGACATGATGGAATTCAAACAGAGGGATATAAAGTAAAGGGACATAAAACAGAAGGACGATAAGATGGAATTCAAACAGAGGGATATAAAGTAAAGGGACATAAAACAGAAGGACGATAAGATGGAATTCAAACAGAGGGATATAAAGTAAAGGGACATAAAACAGAAGGACGATAAGATGGAATTCAAACAGAGGGATATAAAGTAAAGGGACATAAAATAGAAGGACGATAAGAAGGAATTCAAACAGAGGGATATAACGTGGAAGGACATAAAATAGAAGGACGATATGATGGAATTCAAACAGAGGGATATAAAGTAAAGGGACATAAAATAGAAGGACGATAAGATGGAATTCAAACAGAGGGATATAACATGGAAGGACATAAAATAGAAGGACGACATGATGGAATTCAAACAGAGGGATATAAAGTAAAGGGACATAAAACAGAAGGACGATAAGATGGAATTCAAACAGAGGGATATAACGTGGAAGGACATAAAATAGAAGGACGATATGATGGAATTCAAACAGAGGGATATAAAGTAAAGGGACATAAAATAGAAGGACGATAAGATGGAATTCAAACAGAGGGATATAACGTGGAAGGACATAAAATAGAAGGACGACATGATGGAATTCAAACAGAGGGATATAAAGTAAAGGGACATAAAATAGAAGGACGATAAGATGGAATTCAAACAGAGGGATATAACGTGGAAGGACATAAAATAGAAGGACGATATGATGGAATTCAAACAGAGGGATATAAAGTAAAGGGATATAAAACAGAAGGACGATAAGATGGAATTCAAACAGAATGATATAACGTGGAAGGACATAAAATAGAAGGACGATATGATGGAATTCAAACAGAGGGATATAAAGTAAAGGGACATAAAATAGAAGGACGATAAGATGGAATTCAAACAGAGGGATATAACGTGGAAGGACATAAAATAGAAGGACGATATGATGGAATTCAAACAGAGGGATATAAAGTAAAGGGACATAAAATAGAAGGACGATAAGATGGAATTCAAACAGAGGGATAAAACGTGGAAGGACACAAAATAGAAGGACGACATGATGGAATTCAAACAGAGGGATATAAAGTAAAGGGACATAAAACAGAAGGACGATAAGATGGAATTCCAACAGAGGGATATAACGTAGAAGGACATAAAATAGAAGGACGATATGATGGAATTCAAACAGAGGGATATAAAGTAAAGGGACATAAAACAGAAGGACGATAAGATGGAATTCAAACAGAGGGATATAACGTGGAAGGACATAAAATAGAAGGACGATATGATGGAATTCAAACTGAGGGATATAAAGTAAAGGGACATAAAACAGAAGGACGATAAGATGGAATTCAAACAGAATGATATAACGTGGAAGGACATAAAATAGAAGGACGACATGATGGAATTCAAACAGAGGGATATAAAGTAAACGGACATAAAATAGAAGGACGATAAGATGGAATTCAAACAGAGAGATATAACGTGGAAGGACATAAAATAGAAGGACGATATGATGGAATTCAAACAGAGGGATATAAAGTAAAGGGACATAAAATAGAAGGACGATAAGACGGAATTCAAACAGAGGGATATAAAGTAGAAGGACATAAAAAAGAATAAAGAGCACATGGAAGGATAAATTAGATGGCTATAAAACAGGTGGATAATATAATTTTCAAATCAAACAGAGGGATATTAAGTAAAAAGACATAAAATAGAAGGACGATAAGATGGAATTCAAACAGAGGGATATAACGTGGAAGGACATAAAATAGAAGGACGACATGATGGAATTCAAACAGAGGGATATAAAGTAAAGGGACATAAAACAGAAGGACGATAAGATGGAATTCAAACAGAGGGATATAACGTGGAAGGACATAAAATAGAAGGACGATATGATGGAATTCAAACAGAGGGATATAAAGTAAAGGGACATAAAACAGAAGGACGATAAGATGGAATTCAAACAGAATGATATAACGTGGAAGGACATAAAATAGAAGGACGATATGATGGAATTCAAACAGAGGGATATAAAGTAAAGGGACATAAAATAGAAGGACGATAAGATGGAATTCAAACAGAGGGATATAACGTGGAAGGACATAAAATAGAAGGACGATATGATGGAATTCAAACAGAGGGATATAAAGTAAAGGGACATAAAACAGAAGGACGATAAGATGGAATTCAAACAGAATGATATAACGTGGAAGGACATAAAATAGAAGGACGATATGATGGAATTCAAACAGAGGGATACAAAGTAAAGGGACATAAAATAGAAGGACGATAAGACGGAATTCAAACAGAGGGATATAAAGTAGAAGGATATAACCATAAATAAAATAAAAACCATTGAGGCTAGAGGGCTGCAATTTAGCATGTTTGATGATTGGAGGGTGGATGATCAACATACCAATTTGCAGCCCTCTAGCCTCAGTGGTTTTTTAGATTTGAGGGTGGACAGAAAAACGTGCGGACGGACAAACAAAGTCGGCACAACAGTTTTCTTTTACAGAAAACTAAACAGGATATAAAACCTCACTTATTTTCCAAGATCACTAACCGGCTCACAAAGAAGAGGAACCCAGCCCAGACATCTCACTGCATCCTGGGAATTAAAAAAAAAGGAAGAAAGAAAGGAAGAAAGAAGGAAAGAAAGAAAGAGAGGGAATTAGGGAATCACTCCTCAGGATTCATCTTCACCTTCTTCGGAGTTTTAACACTTAATTAATCCCCGATTCTTACGAGAGAGATGAATGCGGGGTCGAGTATGTCATGATCAAAGATGAGTTCAGGGTTGGGCTCTCTTCTTCATCATCATCATTATCATCATTATCATAATCACCATCAAGGTCTTGATCATCATTTTCTGCGAATATGTACCGGTGGGGAACGAGTGAGGGGTGGGAGGTCGAGGGGTAATGGGAAGACTAGGGGACGGGGCCACGGGGCAGGGAGAAATCTGAAAGAAAAAAAAAGGGATGACGCGAGGCTTGGCTGGGTAGGGGGGAGGGATGCTGTGAGGGTAGGAGGGGGGAGGTGTGGAGAGGGGTGTAGTAGGTACCAGGGTATATAACTCAGGCTTCCTTAATTAGGGTGTTCCGTAATTCGTCTTCTAATATTTATCACCAACGAATCTGCCCAGAATCAGAGACTTTCCTCATTTAACATTGTCTTTTTCAAGTTTTTTGAAAGGTAGAGTGAACTGGCATTTAAGCTACACACACACACACACACACACACACACACACACACACACACACACACATATATATATATATATACACCTATATACATATATATACATATATACGAGTATACATACATACATATATATATATATATATATATATATATATATATATATATATATATATATATATATATATATATATGCGTGTGTGTGTGAAAGAGAGAGAGAGAGAGAGAGAGAGAGAGAGAGAGAGAGAGAGAGAGAGAGAGAGAGAGAGAAACTAAATTCCTTAATAACATAGAAAAAAAGAGACTTAAAATCTTTACTTTATGCCTTATGACTGAGAGAATGGAAATGAATATAGATTTTAGGCCAAAGGCCAAGCACTGAGACCTAAGAGGTCACTCAGCGCTGGAAAGGAAATTGACAATAAAAAGGTTTTAAAGGTGTAACAGGAGGTAAAACCTCGCAGTTGCACTTTGAAATAATTGTTAGGAGAGGGTGGATAGCAAGACGGAAGAAAGATAACAGGAAAGGAGGTACAGTAAAAGGAATGAAAGGGGTTGCAACTCGGGGCTGAGGGGACGCTGCTAAGAACCTTTAGTAATGCCTACAGTGCACCCCGTGAGGTGCACTGACGGCACTAACCCCCTACGGAGAATCCTGAGAGAGAGAGAGAGAGAGAGAGAGAGAGAGAGAGAGAGAGAGAGAGAGAGAGAGAGAGAGAGAGAGAGAAATTTACGTCAATTTATGAAACAGATCTCTCGACATCTGTACCTTGATTGGAATGCCACATCAAAGTTTATCAGAACCACAACGTCATAAGAACTGCTACTAAGAAAACGACTGATCAAAACTGGACTAATAAACTCAAAGAAAAACTTCAGTTAAGCGTCATAACAATCACTATAGTGTTTAAATAATAATAATAAAAAAAGACTCTTCCATGTAAAATATGTAAATGACTAACATTCCCTAACTGAAAATAAAAACGACCCACGATTAAACCGAGGATACAGTGATGCCTCCGGAATCCCCGTAGGAATGCATCTACCAATGATTTTGATTTAACTTAATACTGGAAGAAGAGACACTGGGATACTGGAGGGAGCATTGGGTTCCCGCTTCAGCAGCGGGGACTTTGGGATAATGGGGGGAGTGGTGAGTTCCCGCTTCAGCCTTGGGGACCTTG